>CAUYUJ010009779.1:1188993-1287678 GCA_963575745.1 Prorocentrum cordatum
GCGGAGCCACAGGTCCGCAACGACACGCGTCCGCGGATAGAGAAAATCAGCGCCATGGTAAGGGATGGGAGGGAGGGGTAGGACGTCAGATATGACGCGAGCGCACCTAGCTTGCCCCCCTCCTCCCTCATTTCCCTCCTCCCCTCGTCCTCGTCCCTCCTGCTCCGCTGCTCCTTCTCTTCCGTTCTCGTTATCCCCTCCTCCTGGCAATCCTCCTGCCTCCTGGGTTCCCTCCTTCCCCCCCCCTCCTCCTCCTCTTCATCCTCCTCCTCCTCTTCTCTGCCGCCTCCCACCTCCCCCATTCCCGCCCCTTGCCCTCGCTCTCGCCGACCCACTCTGTCCTGTTCCCTCGCTCCTCCTCTATCCTGCCGAGGGCCCCATCCGATCCTCGTCCCGCCTGTTTTGTTTGCCCTGTTGGGCCCGTGCTGCATCCCCCAAAGCTGCGATGGCGCGCGGCGGCGAAATGAGCGCATCGCGACCGCGACTAAAAAAGCACTAAGCGTATCACCACTGCGAGGCAGAAGAATGAAGCGCCCGAGAGCGAAGCAGAGAAGCCAGGGCCTTCTATGCGCGCTTCCCGTCATCCGCAAGGTCCCCGACCACGAGAGCGCAACGCGCGTCCCCCCCCCCCTAGACCCTCCCCAATTGACAAAAAGATCCCTCTGGGCAACAAAGCGTCCATCGCACGACTCTTCGAGTCTATGCGCGCTTCCCGTCATCCGCCAGGTTCCCGGCCACGGAGCAACCCCGAGCCCTTCCCCCCTTCAGACTCCACCCAGTTGAAAATATTTCCCTGCGGGCCCGCACCATCGTCCATCGCGCGACTCTTCGAGTCTATGCGCGCTTCCCGTCATCCCGAGCCCTTCCCCCCTCAGACTCCTCCCAGTTGAAAATATGTCCCTCCAGGCCTACAGCAACGTCCATCGCGCGACTCTTCGAGTCTGTGCGCGCTTCCCGCCATCCGCCCACACTTGCTTGCACCCAGTGCAGCCCCGAACCCCATATAACAAGAGGGTTTAAGATATCACAGGGCAGTGTCTAATACATGGGATTTTAAAAATATTCTACAAACAAAAAACTTAATTAATTTAGGAATGAACGTATGCATGAACTCATCGTTGTTTATAATGCTGAATCCCTGCATGTTTGATACATGATCCGCACGCGGAGCATGTATTAAAAGCGGCACTGAAAATATCTCCCTCCGGGACTACAACAACGTCCATCGCGGGGCTCTTCGAGTCTGTGCGCGCCTCCCGCCAGCCGCCCACGCTTGAGCCCGGTGCAGCCCCGAACCCCATAGAGCAAGAGGGGTCTTAAGACATGATGCAGACTCGTCCAGGGCGTCCAGCTCGCTTCCCGCACCTCGAAGACGCCTCCCGCCATCCGCCAGAGAGGCTCGGGGTGCGGCGCCCCTCCCCCCCTCTCTCCGGCCGCCCGCCCTGTCCTGTCTTCCCGATCTTGCATGCTGGCTGGCTCGCTCCAACGGCGCCCTCGTTCGGCCCATTCCGCAAGCGCAGACGACCCCTGCCCCGCCGCCGGCGCAAAACGTGTGAGGGGCGTGTCTCTTCGAGTCGTCGTCTCCGTCAGCCGTCGTCTCCGTCGTCCCCTTTCCATGCGCCCTCCTCCTCAAGCTTTCAGCGAGAGGAAAACCTAGCAGTGGCGGGGGCCCTGGGCCTCAGAAAGTACCATGACAAGCCAAATGTGCCCCAAGAGGCACCCGAGATGGTCCACGAGGGTCCCAAATCGCCAAAAACTCGGTCCAACATGCCTTCACGCCCTCCAGACTGCCCAGGAGGCCTCCAGGACGCCCCAAGACGGGACGCCTCCAAGAGCACTCCCAAGAGGGCCCCCAGAGGCCAAATGCATTGATTTCCCGCTTGTTTCCTTTTTTTATAAGAATTGGGCGTTCTCGCCTTGTCCGCTTCCCGCCGCTCCAAGACGGCGCAAGGAGCCACAAGATCGCCCAGAGACTGCTCAAGAGGCCTCCAAGAGGAACCCGAAATGGCCCGAGAGGACCCCAAGAGAGCGCAGAACGCCTCCAAGACGGCAAAAGTGGTCCCCAAGACGGCTCCAAGAGCGTGCCCAGACGAGGGACCCGGACGGGCAGTTCGAGCCTTCGGCCCCGGGAGGCTCCCAGGATGCCCCAAGAAGTTCCCAGAAGGCCCCAAGACCCACAGCACCAGCCGTGATGCCTTCGCAACAGGGGGCGGCAACGACGTGGAATGACCTGGACCCAGAGTGGTTGCCTGCGCATGGGGCGAGAGCGCAAACCTGAACGCCGGGAGCAACGCGGGGATCCCGAGACGCGGCCAACGCTGCAGCGGGAGCACAAGTTTGAAAGGTCCGATTGAACTGAGCGGGCGCTCAGGGCAGAGGCCTGGTCTCGCCATCCCCCAGAAGGAGGAGGAGGAGCATGGCACCAACACATGCACTCCTGGACGTGGGCATCCGCCGACCCACGCCTGCTGCGGGCGAGGAGGCGTGGGAACTGTCTGGCTGTCCCCCTACCCCTGGTTCCTCCCGTGGGGCCACGACTCCTGGCCATCGCTCGGACGTCCATTCCCTGTGTTTTTTCTGTTTCGTGCGTGGCTTTTCGCCAAAATGTCAACGATGCTCCTCGATGGTCCTCGCCGAAGGAAAAATGCACACGTCCGAGCGATGCCGAGACTCTGTGAGAGGCGGGGGAGGGGGCCTCATCGACACACCTCTGGGGCCATCGGGGCCTCCAAAATCACCTCCCGTGGCCTCCAGGCTGCCCAAGTTGCCTTCCATTGAGATGGCTCGAGAAGGGTTCGAACACACCAGAGAGGCCGCAAGAACACAACGAATGGCTTCCAAGACGGCACCCCCACGACGCCCGAAGGGCGCGCCAAAGAGTACCCCGAGGGCCCCAAGAGGGGATGAGGAGGAGGAGGAGGAGGAGGAGGAGGAGGAGCAAGAAGAGGGGGATAACCAATGATGTTCCAAGTTGTTGAACACGTGTCGCGTTGTCAACTGTTTCACTAGCTGGAGCCACCCAGGCAGGCCCAACTCAATCCAAGGAGGCATCCAGGAGGGCACCCCAAGACTGCCGAAGGTGCCACAGGACGCCCCACAAGAGGGCCGCAGAAGGGACCCCCCAGGGCGTCAAGAGGCCAACACTAAAACATTCCCCCCAAAGAGTGTGTTGGACATGTAAGGAATCGAACTCTATACACCGACGCTTCTTCCAGTCCTGCAATGAAATTTGCCATGGAAAACGGGTCCTGGTGTATACGGGATCCTGGTGTATACATTTGCCCCTGCCTCCTCGGGAAACAGATGGAAAAGCAGCCCGCCACCGGTAATGTATATGTTCCAGCTTCCGGACATGCTCAGCGTTATCGCCTCTGCTGGGATCTGCGGTGCCCTCAGACCAGCCCAGGAGGCGTCCAGGAGGGCCCGGAGACGGCCGAAGAGGCCAGGCCCCTTAAAAAGACAGCCCATCAGACACTCAAAGAGGGCTCCGAGGGCTCCGGGAGAGGCCCAAGAGCGTGAGCTCCCGGCTCTAGACACCGCCGCGTTTTCCTGCCATGCACTGAAAATCGCCCAGGAAAGCGGATCCTGCTGTATACGGGATCCTGGTGCATACGTTTTGTCCGCTGCTTCCCCGGGAAAATAAGGAAACAACAATACACACCACACCACCCCGACGTCGCCCCCGACCCTCAAAAAGTCCTGGGATTGACAAACAGCCCGCCACTGGTAATGTATATGCTACAGTTTCCGAACAAGATGGTCCACATCATCCCCGAAATGTCCAAAAAAGACCCACCAAAGGACCCCACATGGATGACCCATCATGGCCCCCGAGAGCCCAAGGCAAGCTTACAAGAGACCGCCGGGGAGGCCTCGAAGAGGCCATCACACGGAGGCCCGAAACAGAAGCGAAAGAAGAGGACCCGACACAACTACAAGCAAGCAGAACGACGGGAAGCGGCAAACAACACATGCGAATTGGGCCATCTCTGCTGGCGTCGTGCGGCGTGGCGCAGTCCTCTACGCACGTGCTGTGTGGGAGGGGGGGGGCACCCCCTCGGAGCACAGCAGGCGAGTGCAGACGGGAACTGGAAGGCGGCGGAGGATTTGACACTTGAAATAAAGGCCTCCTAGATGGGGTCGGAGTAGATGTGGTCGGAGGATCGCGCTGCATCGCCGATACATCGGCGATACATCGGCGATGCATCGGCGATGCGCCGGCGATGCATCGACGACGTCAGCGATGCATCGGCGACGTCGGTGCGGGGAAACACGGGCTCCACATCGAGCCGCATCGCCGATGCATCGGCGATGCGGCGCGATCCTTCGACCCCATCTACTCGGACCCCATCTAGGAGGCCTAGATGAAATCAGCACGGCGTGCACAAAGCTGCATGCCCTCGGCGCAGATCGACATGGGCGCTCCACAGGCGCCGCCTGCGGGCGGACTGGACCGCGCAGGGGCGGCGACCTCACCCGCTGGGCCCTTGTTGGCAACTCCCGCGCCCGCCGGGGGGGGGCAGCTGATAGGGGGAAGGCGGAGAGAGAGAGGAGGAGCATGACGAGGGAAGCGGGTAGCATTCAGTCGGGCCTGTCCCCCTACAGGGGGATTTTCGACGAAAAATAAAACATACCCCCAAAATAGTCCAACAAAAATCCAAACATGTTTTGTGGTATGTGTTGACTTCTTTTTTATTTTTGGGGCATGTTCCATTTGTCGTCGAACATCCCCCTGTGGGGGGACAGGCCCGACAGAAGGGTAGCAGGCTGGGCAGAGAAAGGAGGGCGGAAGACGGGGAAGGCAGAGCTGGCCATCGCTTGGACGTCCATGTCCTGTGTGTTTTCTTTGGTTTCGTGAATGGTTTCTTCGCCAAATGATCAGGGATTCTCCTCGATGATCCTCGCCGAGGAAAAAACGCACACGTCCGAGCGATGCCAAGGCGAAGGAGGGGAGAGAACCATATGGGGGACGCGGGAGCGCGCCCGACGCGCAGGGCGAGGGCGGGGGGCGGCCTCGAGAACAGGTCCTTCACCTCCTCCACCATCTCGGGCGTGAACTTCTCGACCTGTCGGGTGCCGACGCCCCCCCCGTCCTTGCACGCCTCGCGTCCTCGTCCTCCTGCTCCTCCCTGCCCCGCCGCCCACCCACCCATCCTCCTCCTCCCCATCATGCTCCTCCTGCTCGTCAGCCTTCTCCTCCTGCTCCTCCTCCTCCTCCTCCTCCTCCACCTGCTCCTCCTCCTGAAACCTCTCCTCCTCATCCTGCCCCTGTTCCTGCTCCTGCTCCTGCTCCTCCTCCTCCTCCTCCTCCTCCTTGTCCTCGCCCTCCTCGTGCTCCTCCTCTAGTTCCGACAAGTGACTCCTTTCTGTCACTGTCGCACCCTGAAGCCAGTCGGAAGGGCGGGCCAGGCGTTGATCGTCTTAAACTACAGAATTCGTAATAGCTTCCCGGATGGAGGGTGGGTCGCTTTCAAAATGTGGCTCTCGCCTGAGTCCCGCGAACATGTTCCTCTCTAGTTGGTAAGAGATTCACGGATCGGGTCATCGTCAGGATGTCTCTCGCCTCAGCGCCGCGCGCACTCGTTCTAAGAGTTCAAAAAAATGTCAAAGACTCCAATTGTTGACGAACCAGACATGGCGTGTTTGCATGATGTCGGAACGTCACGGCGCAATGGTAACGGTGATTCGCGGCAGAGAAGCCCTAATAATGGTGTTCTGGCACAATTCAGGATCCTCAAGACACAACAAGAGAGATGATTCGCCGCGTTGGAGTGCCAGGAATGGTGTTCTGGCACAGATCTCAACGGGGCATTCCTCAGTGAACATGAATCCAGCAGGGCCCTGCGAAGAGGGAACGTGAGGGCAGGGTTCATTGCAAAGTCGTTAATGAGTCCTGGACTTCCACTGGTCCTCCTCCACCTCATCCTCATCCTCCTCCTCCTCCTCTTCGCCCCCCTTGTCCTCCTCCTCCTCCTCCTCCTCCTCCTCCTCCTCCTCCTCCTCCTCCTCCTCGGTGCTTCTCCCCCCACTCCCCCTCCTCCTCCTCCTCCTCCTCCTGCTCCTGCTCCTCCTCCTCCTCCTCCAGCTGGAGGCACCTGCCACCCGCTTCCCCCACCCCCGACCTGCCGGATCCGCGCCTGCCTCCCGTAGATCTCCAGGTTCCGGATCGCCTGCCGAGACCGCCGGCGGACCGCCGAGGCGCCGAAAGGGACGAGGCCCCCGGCGGCCGCTGTCGGGGGGGGGACCCTCTCGGCACCGCGCGCCCTTCGGTGATCCTCGAGACGCGTGTTGTGGGAGGCCTGGAGGTTGACACCAACACCAGTATCGGCGGTGTGCCGCCACCGAGGGAGGGTGCTCCCGATCTCGGCGATGCAGGTCCTATCTTGTCGTCCTGGCTGGCCGAAGCATCACAACCAAGCCCGAATTCCAGGATCATCTTACCCCATTCGAGGCATGCCCGAGGCTTAGTGTTGGTGCCCGCTTCCAGGTCGCCAATTTGGGTGGCGCCAACGTGTTTTGTCAGACGAAGCCCTCCGAAGCGAAGGCGGCGTCATCGATGAGGGCTAACGCGGGCTCTGTTCCATCGGCGGGGTAATCGCACACTTTGGGCAGAGCGAAATGTATACCAAATAAGCAAGTGTTTCGAAAAGCGGGGGGCCGGGGCACGCAACGCAACCTCTGTTTGTATTTTGTTGTTCGGCCCCGGCCACTTATAAAACAAAACATGTCCCGGGCCACTTTACGTTACTTGTTCTATACTGCTGCTGGCCACGTTGGTTTCGGGTAACCTTGGGAAGGTTAACCGAAACCAACGTGGCCTCCTGTACCTGTAGGCCCTCCTGTCGCTCCTGTACGGAGGGAGGCCGAGAGGCGCCAAGATGCAGAAGATCGGGGTCCGCAATCGAGGGGTCCGGGTGTTGCCAGAAGTGCCCCTGGCCCAAGGTGCCCCCCGGAACTCCAGGGAGGCTTCGACGGCCTCCAGAGCACCCCATCACGAGGTCCAGAGGGCCCAGGGTGCTCCAGGAAGGAACGAAAAGCTGGGAGGAGGAGGAGGAGGAGGAGGAGGAGGAGGAGGGGGCGCCCTGGGAGAGGAGCAACCCTAGCAGCCCCTGGACGTTCTGCAGCACGCCCGACGCCGGGAGGACTCCCTCGGAGGAAGGGGCCGAGCGGGTGCGGGCCTCCGGTTCGGCGGCACGCAGAGAGCGACCCTGGGCAAGAGTGACCTGTCGTGTGCGGCTTTCGTGGGCAGGCGCGTTCCTGACTACCTACCAGACCACCCCAACCCAACCCGAAGACCCGAATTTCGGGTTGGGAGGGTACGGGCCTCATGCGTGTTTTTGTCGATGTCCCCCGACCCCCCCCCCACTGGAAATGGAGGGCAAATCGGGGCCTTCGGGTTGGGGTGGTTTGGTGGGTGGTGAATTCCACTAGTCGCAGATCAACTGCCCGCGAATTGCCTGGATCCGCCGCTGGGGACCTACGATAGATCACATTGAGAAAGACCCGTACATGTCGGACGTTTGCGAGCAATTTGGCAGTCTGCGAGGAAAGGAGCGCGCTGGGCGACTTAGGGCGCCGCGAGGAGGCCAAAGCCACGCGCGCAGGCCAGCGGTGGGGGGACCCCCTGTGCGCCCGCTTCAGAGGCCAATCCATCGCGAAGGGTCACTCCTGAGCGCAGCCGACCAGCGCGCTGGCCCCGGCAGCAGGAGCGCAAGGAGGCCGCACAGGACGGGCCCAAGCCGCCCACTATAGGAGAACGGAAAAGGGGGAGACCCACACCACCAGGGGCGAGGAGATGCGAGGAGGAGGGGGAGGGGGAGGGGGAGGGGGAGGGGAGGGGGAGGGAGGGGAGGGGGAGGAGGAGGAGGAGGAGGAGGAGGAGGAGGAGGAGGAGGAGGAGGAGGAGGAGGAGGAGGATCTCCCCGGTGGTGTGGTCCACCCCCCCCTCTCGCTCGAGACCTCCCCAGCCTCCGGCTCGGGAAGGCCTCGCGGACCTCCCCGATGGAGGTGGGGGGCCCCCTTGGTGGTGTTGACGTCGCTCCTCCTCCCGCCGAGCCCACCTTCGCTCGCTGCGCCCCGCGGGGCACGTGCCTCTCGATGCGTCCTGAGCCAGGACCGACCGTCCCGGCATTCCCATGGTCCTACCACGAACTGTTCTCAGAACCCAAGCATGTTCGAAGAACAACATCAACTTCCTTGGAACATGAACCCGACGCGTGAAGCAAGACCATCTCAACCAGAAATGTTCTAAGAACATCTCGTGGAAACCACAAAAAGGTTCTCAGAACACTATTTGGTAGGGCCATAGGCGAGCTAGGACGCTTCGCCACTGCTTGAGCGTCGGCGCCGTCCTCGGTTGTGGACAAACCTCCCTTTAGTAGACCTCCCCTTAGTGAAAACGGCCTGGGACCGAAACCGACGGACCTGGACCCGAAAAAATAACGGCCGCGACGCCCTCTCGCGAACCGAAAACGGCCAATTCCTTAATCGACGTGTCAGGGTAGGAGGACTGTCCACCCCCGATCTAAGAACATCTCGTGGAGACCACAAAAGGTTCTTAGAACACTGTTTGGCGAGCCAGGACGCTTCGCCACTGCTTGAGCGTCGGCGCCGTCCCTCTGCAGGAGAGGCAGCCCCTCCGGCCCGGCCCGCGGGGCGTGGAGCGGCGCGAGGCTCTGCGCGGCACCTGCTCGCCATCGCTCGGACGTCCATCCCCTGTGTTGTTGTCGGTTTCGTGCGTGTTTTGTTTGCCAAATGATCGAGGATGCTCCTCGATGGTCCTCGCCGAAGGAAAAATGCACACGTCCGAGCGATGCCAAGCCTGCGGGCGACGCTGGCCCTTTCGCAGGGCTCCGCGCTCGCCCCGGGCCGCTGCCGGGGCCAGGGGGTTCTCCCGGGCGTGTTCGCAGACAGGCGCGCTCTCCACGACTCGCAGGTAGCTCCTCGCAAGTGGCCGGGATGCGCTGCATCGATGGCCCGACGAGCTCCATGGCACCGAGGCAGGCGGGCTCCTGTGGACGCTTTTGCGAGCAGGCACTCCTGCGAGGAGTGGAGCGCGCTCGGTGAGCTCGGCCTCGCCACGGCCCATCTCCCGCGGCCGCGGTCGCCTGACTCGGGGCGGATGCCAGGAGCGTATGCCGCTGGATCGCCCACCAGCTCCAGAACGGGCTGTGGAGGGAGCACGTGAGTCGCCGTCGTCGTCGATCGGGGATGCAACGTTGTCGGACGTCTGAGGGCTCTCTGGCAGGCCAGCACGCGGCGGTGTTCTCAGAAGGCTCTCGACTTGCAGCAGAAGCTTCGACGAGTAGCAAAGGCGCGGCCAACGGCAGTCTGGACGGGAAGAGGAGGGCACAAGCAACACATGTGGTTACAAAGACAGCAAGGGTAGCAAGAACAATGAAACGCGGAAACCATGACAGAGACAGCAATTTGTCTATCCAAGCCTTGGGGTCAATGCTGACTCTTGCCCGGCTGGTACTGTTGCGCCTGGAAAGGTCGCAAATAATTCATTACATGCTTAATATCGGACCACGCCCCATTGCTGCATCCTCCATCACATCACCGCTCACCCCACCTGGCATCTTGCAAACAATGGAACTGCCTCACTTCGCCACACAAGCTGCATATGAGTATATGTTCCCCAATGTCGTGCTTGCACCTTTGGGGTCCTCCCTTGCATCCCCAAGCCGTTGGATGTGGCTGGGCTGTGCTCAAGCCACGGCCGGCTGCCGCCCGTGAGCGCGTCCTGAGCGCCCTGTGCGCCTACGCCCGCGTTCGTCCTACGCTTCGTGGGCACCGCGTCGTGGGCACCGCGCCGCCTCCGCCCGTGTTCGTCCTGCGAGCGCCCGCAAGGCTTGCTACACATCGACTGCATCACGTAGGCTGCACCGCACAGGTTGCATCGCATCTCTCGCTTGCGTCACATGTTCTCTGTGCGAGTGCAAACTGTTATAGCTCTCGCCTTTTCGGCCTTCCGACGCTCCAAGACGGTCCAGGTGGCCCTAAAGATGGCCACAACACGGTCCATGAGGTCCCCGAGAAGACTCCAACACAGCCGAGGAGGTTCCCTACACGGCCCAAGAGGCCTCCAAGACGGCCCAAGAGGGACTCGGAAACGCCCCAAGAGGGGCCCGAAAAAGGGAGCACGACCTGCCATTTCGAGCCTGCCGCCGCAAGAAGACCACCGAGACTACCAGCAGACGCTCTAGAGCCCCCACCCCCAAGCCCCGAAGAAGCCCCAAAGAGGCCCCAAGATGTCCCCAAACTGCCGCTTCGGAACTGCCTGCTAGAGGCCTTCGAAGGACGCCCCAAGAGACCCCAAGAGTCATCCCAGAGGAGTCTGCCCCAAAACCCAAGTACGTTGGCAGGTTGGGCCGAAGGCAGTTCGATATACGATTATGTGTATGAATGTGTGTATTTGTCCTTGCTAGATGTAACGCATGTAGTGGAGGTATTCATACAGACAGGCAAACATAGATACATACATGCATGCAAACATGCAGGCAAACATATATATATATATGTATATATATGTGTGTATGCACACGCATGTGCATATAAATTTGCATACGCGTATACAGTATAGGTATGTTTACAGCTGCACATACGTTTACCACTACAGTTACATATGCTAATACGTGTACGTTTACAGATCCATGTACATATACATATACACATACAGCTACAGACACACATACATATACATATGCACGAACAGCTACAAAGGTATGTATGTATGCCTGTGTGCGTGTATATGTATATGTATTAGCCAGCACTGGCCCACCACCGTGCGTCTCTAGCAATGCAGGCTCTGCATTGTACGCGGAGCCATCGCTATGGTGCAGTCCCCAGTGCGCAATGTATGTGGAACAATTATGTGATACAATATGTGATGTACAAAACGTGTTGAGCAACATATATGATGCAAAATATGTGTTGCGATCCACCTTGTGCAGACTATGTTGTGCAACATGTGTGGTGCAACCGTTGCGTTGCAATATATACTGTGTAGCAGCCGACGTGCAATCTAGGTTGTGCAATAACAATTGTACAACGTATGATGTGAAAACTCGGTGGTGCAATATAGATTGCTCAACCAACGTGGAACATGATATGTGGTGCAATATATGTGGGTGGGTCTATTTACGTGGTGCAATTCACTCTGCCGAAACTGAAATTGTCAACTCAAGTTCTCGCGCACCCGTCCCACCCGCCCACCCGCAATTTGGTCTGCAAAACCCATGCGGCGGCGATCGTGGTGACTGCTCGGTGCTTGCTGGCCCATCGCCGAGACCGCGCTAGCGCCCATGCTTGTACGCAAAACGGCCAACAAATTTGGCGCGACCGACACGGCCGCCTCGGCGCTGACCGCTGGGCGCTTCCCCGCGGACGCTTCACTGCGAGCCGGCGATGTGGCCCAGAGCGGTATCATGGCAACGTCGACAGCAGTAGACACGGTGATGGTAGTAGCAATGCTGGTGACGATGATGACAACGACGACGGCACGGCCAGTGACGGCCCCGATGCTGATCAAGCCGACGACGATGACGGCGTCCTCGCGTCGGTGTTGAAGGTTTTGGAATGGGTTCGGCATGCGCGCGCGGACGACGCGCGAGTGGCCCGAATGGTACGATTTGACACGAATCGTCCCCCCCCCCAGCATCTGCGCAAGGGGGTTCGACAGGCTTCGACATGCGGCGCGGGAGGCTCGATTGGCCGAACTGACTGAAAGCAACGAAGAAAACCTACAACTACAAACATTCGCAGGAGCACGAGCGCAGGCATGTTTGAAAACTGGTGTTGCAAAACCGTGCGAGTTCTGTATGATTCGGGGCGCTCGGTTTTGAAATCCCTAAGAATCCGCAGGTTTGGTTTAGGGATCCCCGCAGACGCGCACAACAACGCGCGCGTGCGCACATCGTCTCATTTCTTGGTAAGGATTCTTGCGACAGCACGCGCGCAAGAGCGTTAGAGCGATTTCGACATGCGCGCGCGAGAGGCACGTTTGTTGGCATGTCATGACAAGGTTCGAGAACCTATGGTATTATGTAGAATCTGCAAGAGTTCGCGCGCAGGCTGTTTTGAAACTGATTGTTGCGAAGCCATGTGCTTTTAGAAGGTTCGTGGCACTCGATGTTGAAATCCGTACAAAACCTAAGGTGTTGGAAGGAAGTCGGCATGCGCTCGCGCGACGGCGCGCGCGTGTGCACTTCTTCAGGAGAATCTGTGTTGTGCAATCTAGGTGGTCAACCAATGTTGTGCAATCTATGTGGTGCATTATATGCTGCCAGACAGCCATCCAGGCCCAGACGACAGGTAGAGACCAGGCGGCGACGGCGGCAACGTGCCGCGAGACCGCCACCAAGGCCCAAACGACGGACGGCGACGAGGCGGCGACGGGGCGGCGACGGCGGCAACATAGCCGCGAGACCGCCACTCGGGCCCAGTTCCTCAAAACAGAAATCCGCCACCATGCCTCTGGGCACGCAGTGGCTAGGGCTCCCAACTTCGCGCTTCGCGCTCCGCGAAGCGCGAAGCGCGAATAACTTCGCGCTCTCGCGCCGCCCTCCCAAAGGGAGAATAGGAGGACGAGGAGGAGGGGGAGAAGGAACGAGGACCGCGAAGCGCGAAGCGCGAATAACTTCGCGCCCTCGAGGGAGCCCTTGCAGTGGGCGTGTCCTCAAGTCCTTTCCCTGGGTCCCGAAGCCTCGACCCTCAATCCTGAAGAGTCTTCCAAAGCCCGGGACTCCAGATTCTCAAACCCCTCGGGGCTTGGCGCCGCTCCCCGCTGGACTATTTCGGAGCCAGCAGGGCCCCACGAACGTCCAAGAGAGCTCGAGGAGGCGCCCAAGACGGTCCAAGAGGGCCACGAGTCGCCGAACGATCGCCCCAAGACGCCCAAGATGACTCCGCGCCGACTGGCAAAACATGGAATAAGAGCACGAATACTGTGGAAGGATGATTGCCTTCTCGCCGTTTCGGCTCCCCGACGCTCCAAGACGGCTCAAGAGGTCCCCGAGATCGCCCACAGGCGGCCCAAGCGGCCCCCGAGAGGGCCCCAAGACGGCCCACAATGGCCGAAGCGCTCAAGACGGCCCGAGAGCGCCCGAAGACGGCTCCAAGAGGGGCCCCAGTGGGGGAGCCCGAACAGACATTTCAAGCCCTCGGTCCCGAGGGGCCCCCAGGAGGCCCCAAGAGGCCACCAAGAGGCCCCAAGAGGCGAGGACCCAAAACTGCCCCCAAGAGGCCCCCGAAGGCGCTCCGAAGAGACCCCAAGAATCATCCCTGAGAACTCTGACCCACAAACCGGGCACGGTGGCCGGATGGGCCGAAGGTCATTGGAGACAAACGCCAGGGCAAGCACTGTTTGGGACATGTATGTGTAGATAAACATACTAGGACCACGCGCGCGCTTCGCGCGCTTAGGTTCAAGAACGCATCCGCCCTTGACAAGTTCACCGCCGCCAAGGCTGCGGGGGGCCCCGCCAGCGTGACGGCCGCGGCGGCGCCCGCCGAAAGCCTTGGCGGCGGCGTCGAGGATCGTCAGGAATGCCTCTGGGCATCTGGGGGGGGGCTCTTGGGGGCCTTGTGGGGCTTCTTGGGAGCTTTTTCGGGTGCCTCTCAGGGCCTTGTGGGGTCTCTAGGGGACCTCTGGGGGCATGTTGGGGGCCTCTTAGGCCTTCCTGGGGACCTCTAGGACTCTAGGGGCGAAGATCTTCAAATGTCCGTTCGGGAGCCCCCTATGGGCCACTTCTCGGGGCGTCCTGGAGCCCTTTTCAGCCGTCTGGGGCCCTCTTGAGTCGTCTGGGAGCCCTCTCGGGAGCCTCTTGGGCCGTCTTGGGGAGATCGTCGAGGCCTCTCGGGTCGTCTTGGACGCTGCGAAAGCCAAAGGGGCGAATCTAGTAAAAATGCACGTTTTCCGAAAGGGCCATGTTTGCCTCTTGGGGCTCTCTTGGGAGGCCCCTCGGGGGCCTCTTGTGGCGTCATTGGGGGCTTCTTGGCGGTACTGGGGGAATATCTGAGGCCATCACGAGCCATCTTGGCCGTCTTGGAGGGCATCTAGGCCGCTTTGGACTGGGAGCGGGGGGTCCTGGAGCCCCAGTCCCGCCGCGGAGAATGATGCCGGGCACCCCCGGGACCTGAAACCCCGCTTACCTGTATACATATCTATGTGTATATTTACACTGTACATAGATAAGGCGTATATCATCTTCTCGCTCTTTCTCGCTCTCTCTCTCTCTCTCTCATGATGTCGCTCCCTCACTTCCTCCTTTGCTCTCAGTATTTCTGGCGCTCTCCCTCGCCCTCTCCCTCTCGGACTCACCCTACCCGCAATACCTCTTAGAATCGAACGCTTCCATATCCAAGGATGCGCTCAAACACTAGACACTACATCCCTTCTCTTCGCCCCAATGCCGACTGGAATGCAAACACCAGGCTCGTGTAACAGGAGAGAAACACAAACAAGGCAGCGAACCAGGCTCGCCCTTCATCGACACATCCGATAGGTCTCAAACCCACGGCGTGGCTTGAAAAAACGCCCACGGACCGTTGCACTGCGCCGCGAGCTGACCAGCCCCCCGCATGCGTAAGACCTGACCGAGGTGAGGATAAAATCGGGTGAGGATGCATCGAGAATATCAGAGATCCGGCGGCTCTAGAGGATGCATCGGGCACCACGGCCTCCTCGGAACGTTCTGGAACGATCTGAGAGCGTTCAAGGAGCTCCAGAACGGACTTGCCCTCATCATGGCCCGGCCCGAACACGACTGAACACCCTCTTGCTCGGTGGAAGTGAAGGGGCCCTGGAACACAAAACAAAAATATACACAAATAGCAGGATTCCCAATCTTTTCGCATATGTTATGGGTTTTTGCGTTCCCCCACGCTTCCCATATGTTCCCAGATGTTCCTGGGAGTCGACGATGAATTGTGTCTGTGTGAATTTTCCTCTCCTGAGGAGGGGGGGCGAGGCATCGGGCGGAAGCGAGGAGTGCGCGTGCCCAGCTGCCTGCGAAAAGGGGGGGGAGAGCGGCCGACGAGGGACCGGGGAGGAGGGAGAGAAGCACAACACTTATTCTGGATCGCTGAATAATCGCCCCCTCCTCCTCCTCCTCCTCCTCCTCCTCCTCCTCCTCCTCCTCCTCCTCCGCCCCCCCCCCCCCTCGGAGTGCATCTCTCGCCTCCTCCCCCTCCGCCCGGCCCCCCCCCCCCTCGGAGTGCCCGGGGGGGTTGGCCGCGGCGCGTCCGCGGGGTGCCAGGGGGGGTCTGGGGTTCGATCCCTTCCTGCTGGGGCGCGGGGGTGGTGCCCGGGGGGGGTTGGCCGCGCCGCGCTTTCACGCTTGTCACCCCCCGGTTGATTAAGAAGAAGTTCGGAGCATGTTGCTCCCATCGTACTTCAAGACCACATCGCAGAAGTAATTTCGAGCACCCAGAAAAGTGTCGAAAGAGTTTCGAAAGAGTGTCGAAACAGTGTCGAAAGAGTGTCTCCTAGGGCCCGACACGTGAAACCCCGTTGATTTTTGGGGTGTTGTCTTGGCGCTCGAAATTCATTATGGTGATCAAGGCTGAAGTAGGTTGGAACATCATAAAACAAAACCAAAGTCAAAATGGGGGACCTTGGGAAAACCATGCCGAATACAAGGGTGACGAGGCCCTGACTCTATAGGACTACCCAAAACGCTCAAACTCCACTCACGCTGGATCGACGTTGTTCTGTGTTTGCGTGTCTACTGCCAGGTCCAGCCATCCTCCTCCTCCCCTCCCTCCTCCTTCTCCTCCTCCTCACCTCCTCCTCCCTCGAACGATGCATGGTAGGGAGGGGGGATCAGCCAGCCAGCACCGAATCGGGAAATCGGACCGGATCAGAACCTGCGTCGGATCGGGCCGCATCAGCACGAGTTCGGAGTCAAGTCGGACCAGCTGCGCCAAGGTGCACGAATGCGCCCTGCAGGCATGGGGCCTCGTCGCATCGCTGGAACATCGGCATCGAATAGGACCGAGCTCAGCGAGGCCGACATCGAATCGGATCGACCGAACCGAGTCGAAGCGGGGGGGGGGGCCGAAAAGGGGAATCTGTAGCATGGCGGGGGGGTCGCGCCTGTTCGACGAGGGCACCATGTAGGCGCCCCCGCCCTGGAGGTAGAGCGCGTTGATGGCGCCGGCGCCCTGGCACGCGGGGAGGGGAGGCAGCAGCGGGATCTCGAGGAAGGCCGCAGGCATCGGAGCAGGTCTGAGACTCCATACCCTTAAGTGGGCCCTGGAAACGACAGGGCCGTTTTTGTTCCCCGGTTCCGTTCTGCCGTTTTTTTGCCGGTTCCGACGCCGTTTTTTTACCGGTTCCGTCGCCGTTCTTTGACCGGTTCCGGCTCCGGCTCCAATCCCGGAGCCGTTTCTTTGCCGTTTCCGGTCGCCGTTTTTGTTGCCGTTTCACTTCAAGGGACATCTTTGTGGAAACGGTGAAAAAAAGGCCCTGCCGTTTCCAGGGCCCACAGAGCTCCATGCCTCCGAGAGCAGGGACCCTCGCCGCGCGCCGCCGCGGGCGCCTGGCAAAGCCCGCGGTCGGCCCAGGCCGTCGGGAGCTGCGCCAGGCGCGCGGGCGCGGCGAGGCGCGCGGGGTCTGCCGCGCTGGCCCCCCAGGAGAAGAGCGCAGAGCTCGGGGGTGGGCAGAGCCTTAGTCTAGGGCTCCCAACTTCGCGCTTCGCGCTCCGCGAAGCGCGAAGCGCGAATAACTTCGCGCCCTCGCGCCGCCCCCCCAAAGGGAGAAAAGGAGGACGAGGAGGAGGGGGAGAAGGAACGAGGACCGCGAAGCGCGAAGCGCGAATAACTTCGCGCCCTCATGGGAGCCCTTGAAACGACAGGGCCGTTTTTTTTCCCCGGTTCCGTTTTGCCGTCTTTTTGCCGGTTCCGACGCCGTTTTTTTACCGCTTCCGTCGCCGTTTTTGGACCGGCTCCGGCTCCAATCCTGGAGCCGTTTTTGCGCCGTTTCCGGTCGCCGTTGTTTTGCCGTTTCCATTCTCAAAGGACATTTTTTGGGAAACGGTGAAAAAACGGCCCTGCCGTTTCCCGGGCCCACAAAGGGCAGAGCGGCCTCGGGCCCAAACCTGGCGGGCGCGGGCCCGGAAAGTGACGGCCGCGGCGCCCTCTCGAGGACCGACAGTGGACAAGCCACCCCAGTCGGACCGGATTGGACAGGGCACGCGAGAGGACGCAAGGCCCCTCCGAGGGCCACACTGCCATAGAAATGTGGGAGGCTTTGGTCGCGAGACACAGGACACAAGGGTACCCTTGAGTTGGCAGGCTCGACCTACTAATCGGGGCCGACTGTAATTGGCGTGTCGGGGTGGGGGCTCGGTCCACCTCCGAAGATCCGAGAGAAAAGAATCGCCTGCCCGCGCGCGGGCAAGCGTGCGCTGGCGCGAATCTCCTCGAGGGCTCCCAACGTCGCGCTCTCGCGCTGCGCGAGGCGCGAAGTACGACGAACTTCGCGCCCTCGCGCCGCCTCCCAGGAGAGAAGAGGAGGACGAGAGAGGAATCCGAGCCGAACCGCGGAGCGCGAATACCTTCGCGCCCTCGAGGGCGCCATTGATCCCCACTGCAACCTCCCAGCCACCCGCGGTCGACGGGGCGAGATCGAGAGGGGGGGCGCGCCGACGTCACCACCAAACGATGTCGATGGGCCCGTTTTCCACCACCACCACCACCAGAAGTTGGAGGGGGGGGAGGAGGTGAAGGACGAGAGGGAGGAGGAGGAGGACAAGGAGGAGGAGGAGGAAGAGGAGGAGGAGGAAGAGGAGGAGGAGGACTCCCTCCCCCTCGAACTTATGGTGGTGGAGGTGGACAACAGGCCCATCAGATGTGCCTCAAAGGGCGAGACGGATCGCCCTCCTGTGCGCAACAGCTTGGAGCGGGTCTCCAACAGAGGGAGGAGATGTCTACACGGTGCCCAGAGGCAGAAGCCATGCTCAAGCCGAAATCCAAGACTGGGGTCGACCGCATAGTTGGAAGCACGGAGAGCTGCAACGATAGCAGGAGGCCACGGAGCAAGGACGCAGCAGCGATGATAAATCAGCAGCAAACTAACAACGAGGCAAGGAGACACGATGGAGGATTGCAAAGACGATGACTCACTCTCACATGCTCACACACACACACGCTCTTCTCCGACAACGACGCGGATTGAACGACATCGCGTGTTGCACCTTCGCTCACGCCTGCTGGAAAAGCAATGGGTTCCCAGGTCGAGGCGCGGGAGAGAGAACACACACACACACACACACAACACTTTTTGTTTCCGCCGCAGCGCGGCAGAGACGATCCGCACGCGCGATTTGGTGGGCCGGGTTGGGGCACGCGCGAACCGTTCGGCTGCAAGAGTCAGGTATCGCCAGAAGTACCTTTGGCCCAAGGTGCCCCCAGCTGTTCGCTCCATCTTGGAGCCCCTGGGGCCATCTGGGCCGCAGTTTGGGCTACCCCGAGAATCCTGGGGGCACCTTGGCACAGGGGCACTTCTAGCAACACACGAAAGAGAGGGGAGACACACACAGACATCAAACAAAAAACACCGATGTGTACACTGGCAACGGAACCCACGGCGCGCTCAGGCCCCAGCCTGGCGGATGCCATGACAATGGACACTCCAACAATCCCATCATCGAATTAAAGATATGTTTGAGCTGTGGGAAACATGCTCTAAGCATGTGCTCAAACGGTGTTAAAGTGTGCAAAACAATTGAAATCTACTTGAAACATCTTGTAGACATCTGGGAATTCGGCGGTGGACAAGCCTCGCTTTAGTAAACCTCCCTTTAGTGCAAACGGCCAGTTCACTCATCGACGTTTTCAGGGTAGGAGGTCTACCAACCCCCGAGAAATTATTCGGCAGCACGCTTCCTCTCCATGAGCCAACCTCCACAACCCCCGCCTTGCTCGTCGTGCGAGGCTCTGGGGACCTACTAGCAAGCGGGTCCCCTCACCTGGGGTCCTGGCTACACCCGACACCAATCAATTTCCACAAATCCCCGCCATGCTCGTCGTGCGGGGCTCTGGGGCCCTACTACCAAGCGGGTCCCCTCACCTGGGGTCCTGGCTACACCCGACACCAATCAATTTCCACAAACCCCCTCCATGCTCGTCGTGCGGGGCTCTGGGGCCCTGCTAGCAACCGGGTCCCCTCACCTGGGGTCCTGGCCGACACTAATCAGCCTCCACAGCCCCCGCCTTGCTCGTCCTGCGGGGCTCTGGGGCACCACTACCAACCGGGTCCCCTCACCTGGGGTCCTAGATATACTTGTCGGCGCGCAAAAGGGGGTGGAGGGAGGGGAGAGGGCTTCTTAGAAGGAGGCTGCTTCTTAGAAGGCGCTGGCCTTACATCTATAGATAAGGCCCGCGCCTTTTAAGAAGCGGGGGTGCTTCTAAGCAGGTCTCCCCCCTCCCCCCACCCCCCTCTGCGCGTGGCTGATACACCCGACACTAATCAACCTCCACAGACCCCACGCCTTGCTCGTCGTGCGGGGCGCCATCCTGCCCCCCTTGTCGGAACTGCTCCTTCAGCTGGGGCCGACCGTCCTGGCATTCCTATAGTACTACCACGAAATGTTCTTAGTTCTAAGAACAAAAACAATGCTCTCAGAACAAATTCCCGATGTGTTACAACAAGACAGTCCCAGCCAGAACTGTTCTGAGAACATTTCCCGGAAACCGCAACAGGTTCTTGGAACATTGCTTGGTAGGGCTATAGACAAGCCAGGACGCTTCGCCACTGCCTGAACTGATCAACCTCCACAAACCCCAGGCCTTGCTCGTCGTGCGGGGCGCCATCCTTTTTGGAGTAATGTTTGATTATGTTTGGAGAATTTTCTTGATTTGTTGGGGTATCTTGTATTTTTCGTCGAAAATCCTTCTATAGGGGGACAGGCCCGACTTGACACGAATCAACCTCCACAACCCCCAGGGAACCTGAGAAACTGGCCTGCGAAAATTGCTGGGGACGGGCCGCAGAGGCTGAGGCGGGCAAGGACCCAAGGGCACCCCTGAAAAAATCGTTTGTCCTTACTGACTATGCGCGCTGACTGTAATCAGCCTCCACAGACCCTTTGTGGGCCCCGGAAACGGCAGGGCCGTTTTTTCACCGTTTCCCAAAAAATTACCCTTGAAAATGGAAACGGTAAAAAAACGGCGACCGGAAACAACAAAAAGACGGCTCCAAGATCGGAACCGGAGCCGGAACCGGTCAAAAACCGGCGTCGGAACCGGCAGACAAACGGCGTCGGAACCGGCAACAAAAACGGCAAAACGGAACCGGTAACAAAAACGGCCCTGTCGTTTCCAGGGCCCACTAAGGTCGGGGGTGGACAAACCTCCGAATTACCCTGACACGTCGAGTAAGGAACTGGCCGTTTTTCGGTTCGCGAGAGGGCGTCGCGGCCGTCATTTCTGCGGGTCCAGGTCCGTCGGTTTCGGTCCCAGGGCGCTTTCACTGAGGGGAGGTCCACTAAAGGGAGGTTTGTCCACCGCCGACCACGACCCTGCCGTTTCCAGGGCCCACGAAGCGCAGACCCCCAGGCCTTGCTCGTCGCGCGGGGCGCCATCCTGCCCCCCTTGTCGGAGCTGCTCCGCCGCCGCGCCGTGCTGCGCCGGCGGCCCGCCCTGCTCCGCCGCTCCTCCTGCGGGGGGGGGGGGCCCGCCGCCACGGAGCGCGGCACCGCTCCTCGCAGGGGGCCCCTGGGGCACACAGGCAGGTAGACACAGATGTTCCCTCCTCCTCCTCCTCCTCCTCCTCCTGCTCTCCTCCTCCTCCACCTCCTCCTCCTCCTCCTCCTCCTCTTTCTCCTCCCCCCCCTCCCTCCCTCCTCCTCCTCTTCCCGTATGCTATGGGTTTTCGTCTTTCCCCCCCCCCCCACCCACTTCCCACATGTTCCCCGAATTATTCTCCCGGGAGCCGACGAGGAACTGTGTGTGTCCGTGCGTGTTTTTCCCCCTCCTGGCTTGTCCTGCTCACCCTCCCCGTCAGACGGCAGGTGCGTGCGGCGTCGGCGCGCGCCAGGGCCTCCTCCACCGCATGGCTCGTGCCACCCGAACCGATCGCGGCCCCGCGTTGAACTCCATCGGATCCGGTGGCGTCGGCTTTGTGCCTCGGCGCTTCAGCGCTGCAGAGCTCAACCTGGAACGCCCTCGCCGGCGTCACCAGTGCGCCAACGCCGCATGAGCCCATCGCACTCCTGCTCATCCGCCGCCGCCGCCGCCGCCTCCTCCTCTCTCCACCGAGGGACTCGGGAGGAGAGGGGTACGCCCCGTCGTCCGAGGGGTGACTCCCGTTCGAGTGCTGCATGGCAGTGTGGCTTAGAAGCGTCAGCTCCCAGGCCACTTGCCATCGCTCGGACGCCCATTTCGCGTGCATGTTGCGGTACTGTGCGTGTTTTTTGTGCTCGATGGTCCAGGATGGTCCTCGATGGTTCTCGCCGAGAAAAAATGCACACGTCCGAGCGATGCCAAGGCGAGGTGGCGGTGCCTCACCTTCAGCTATGCCTCGGCATCTCGGGACTCGCCCAGGGGATCCCAAAGGGCCCTCTCCGACGTACAGATCCCCTGCCTGCGCGCATGACGCCATGAGGGCACGTTGGGAGATCCTAATCCGCTGTGACACCCGTCGTCGCAGTGAGAAGATGTGGGTGGCAAGGAAAGCGTGTGGGAGAGAGAAGCTCGACGCGAGGGAAGCTGAGAACGGGTCCCGGACCCCCTGGAGCCCTAGGGACCAATTTGCATCGCAAGTGGATTTTCACGGTCCAGGGCCCAGAGGCGGTCCAGGGAGCACACAAACTGCGCGACGCCGTTTGCTCTATGCAGGGGGGAGGGCACAGACCGAGGAGAGGCGACATCGAGCTGATACTGGCGATGCATCGCCGATAGATCGGGGGCCTATGATCGTCGATCTATCAGCCACGTATCGCCGATTCCAGCTCGATGTTTCTTTCCCTTGGGCCGATCTCCCCTTGATATTGCTCCGTGGCTTTCGCTTCATATTACCAGCCTGGAACCTATCCCTAAGCTGGGCATCGCCTCATCACAATGCCAATCTTAGGGATTCCCTTAGTTTTTCAGTGCGCATCCCTAAGTTTGTCATCGCCTTTTGGCGTGTCAATCTTGGGGATGGGGATAAGTTCGAGGCTGGTGATCATAGCTCGATTCTCTGGCGGCCGTTCGGGACGATCTGGGCACCCCTAGCGGGCACGCCGCCGAGAGCCGACGAAGCGTCTGGAAAGGCTGGGCAGATTTTTTCCACAACCGCTGCCATAGATAAAGACGGGGGAGAAGCAAGGGCTCCTAACTTCGCGCTTCGCGCTCCGCGAAGCGCGAATAACTTGGCGCTCTCGCGCCGCCCCCCCACAGGGAAAAGAGGAAGACGAGGAGGAGGGGGAGAAGGAACGAGGACCGCGAAACGCGAATAACTTCGCAACCTCGTGGGAGCCCTGGAGAAGGGAGGATGGAGAGGTCCTCCTCCTCCTCCTTCTCCTCCTCCTCGTTCTCCTCCACCTCCACCTGCTCCATCTCCTCCTCCTCCTCCTCTTCCTCCTCCTCCTCCTGCTCCTCCTCCTCCTCCTCCTCCTCCTCCCTCTCCTACCTACAGTGGTGGTGGTGGTGGGGGAAAATTTGTCCATCAGACTACCTCGAACCTCGGTCGAGTCCAGGTCGCTGTCCCCCCCGCCCGAGTCGACCCTGAGGAGGGGTAGGATCGGTGCCCGTGTAGTCCCGGTCAGGCTCGCAAGGGGCCGCCTGCGCCGTTCGCCGGGCACCCGGCCAGCCCTCGCTTTGGACCCAAGGCCGCTGATTACACGGGGCGAGTCCGCGCCGCGAGGTCGTCGGCGTCGTCGTCTGTGCCGCCGTCGCCCTGCGGCAGCTTCGCGTCGCGATGACGTCGGCGCGGGCCTCTGACACCACGCACGCCTCCTGCGCCCTTGGACGACCTCGGCTCTGCAGAAGTGCGGGACGGGGAAATGACCACACCCACTGCTTCTTGTTTGCGCCGCCTTCCAGCCGGCCGAAAAAGAAGCAGTGGTTGTGGTCATTTCCCTGGTGCCAAGCTTAACGAAAATGACCACAACCACTGCTGTGTTTCTGCTGGCTAGGAGGCGGCAACCAAAGAAAAGCAGTGGCTGTGGTCGTTTTCACGCCCCGTAAGAAGCGCGGATCGGCCATCTCGGCCGAGACTGCAGGCCACTGCCTGTGGTCACCCTTGAGCGCCCGCGCCGGGCTCGCGGCCACGGGCCGGGCTCGCGGCCGCGCCGGCGCGGCGCAGAGCCGCCGCGGTTGACGCGCGCCCCGCTCCTGCACCATGGGGTGCTCGAACCTGCTCATCCTGTCCTTGCAGTGCGCGCACTTCCTCGGGGCCCGGCGGCGAGCGGTGAACTCCTCCCCTTCTCCTCCACCTCCTCCACCTCCTCCTCCTCCTCCACCACCTTCTCCTCCTCTTCTCCTCCACCTCCTCCGCCTCCACCAAGGGCTCGCCTTTCGAGGCGAGGCGGCAGACCCTGCACGGGAGAGCACCTCCCTCGCGTTCGGAAGCCAAAGCGAGGCACGGCGCCCAGGCCAGGCACGGGGAGACCAAAAGGTATACCGATACCGCCACTTCACAGGCCTCTCCCGGGGTGCGCTCTGACCAGAATTTCGAGGCGAATCCAATGGTGGCGACGAGAACCTCCCAGGAGAGCGAAAAAAGGGAAAACGGGTGAAGGGTAGAGGTATGGGTACGTTTGAAGGGACCCCAGGACACACAAATAAATACATACAAATAAAATGATTCCCCATATTTTCCTATATTTTGGGTTTTTGTTTGTCTTCCCCCCCACTTCCGATATTTTTCCATATTCTCTGGGGAATCGACGATTCATTGTGTCTGTGTGTTTTTTCCCCTCCTGAAGGTTTTCCTCCTCTGAAAGCACGGCACGGGGACGCATCCGCACTCTCGAGGCAGAGGCTGGCACGGCAGGGCGCGCGGGCACGGCAAGGCAGGCGCTTCCCCTCTCTGCCGGCCAGGCCGCGTATCGCGGCACGCTATGCGGCACGCGGGCACGGCACGCCACGGCACGGCAGCTGCCCCCCGCACACTCCGGGAGCCGAGCGCGGCAACGGCACGGCAGCGTCATCGCACGCTCGAAGCCAGGCACGGCGCAGCACGGCGCGCGGGCACGGCACGGCACCACCGTCGCAGCCCCTCGAGAACAGGAGCGCGGCACCAGCAGCTCGCACGGCTCGCATCGTTTCCCGAGCGGTACGGCCAGACAGCGCCAACCACGACGCACATTGAGGAGGAGGAGGAGGAGGAGGAGGAGGAGGAGACGGAGGAGGAGGAGATGGAGAAGGAGGAGGAGGAGGAGGAGGGGGAGGAGGAGGGGGAGGAGGAGGGGTGAGAGGGAGGAAGGGAGGAGGGAGGGGGAGGAGGGGGAGGAGGAGGGGTGGAGGGGGAGGGGAGGGGGAGGAGGAGGGGGGGGGAGGGGGAGGAGGAGGAGGAGGAGGAGGAGGAGGAGGAGGAGGAGGAGGAGGAGGAGGAGGAGGAGGAGGAGGAGGAGGAGGTCTACAAGATTTCTCTGCAAGACACCGCTCGGCACGCGGTGCGGACCGCGGTGCGGCACAGCTCTCCGACCGCGCGAGCCCGCGGGCCACGGCGCGGCTCGCGGAGACGCGCGCGGCCCGCGGCCACGGCAACGGCACGGCGGGCTGCCGGCGACTCCTCCGCGTCCTGGGCTTCAGAAGCGCCTCCCTCACCAGAGTTTGGAGGCCCAGAAATTGGCACCAACACCATCACAGGAAGTTGCCTCCACATGGGGGAGATGGTCCTAGAGTTCGGTGTTGGTGGCAATAGTTCGGTCACCTTGGAAGCCAGAGTATTACCACCATCACCGAGATCGGGATCCTCTTCCCTCGGTGGAGGCACACCGCCGATCTTGGTGTTGGTGTCAACCTCTAGGCCTGCGAAGAATGCCGCGGATTTGGGCGCTGGGCTCGAGTGAGACGACGATGCCAGGACGAGGAATCCATCCGGGCGAGGGGAACTGGAGCTCTCCGATCCGGCGGCTCCGGAGCATGTCTCAGGCGCCAAAGCCTTCTCGGACCGATCTGCAAAACTCTGGAACGGGTTGACGAGGGATACATCAGGGCGAGGGGAACTCGAGAACCTCTCAGATCTGGCGGCTCCGGAGCATGTCTCGGGCGCCGCAGCCTTCTCGGAGCGTTCGGCAAAGCTCTGGAACGGGTCGACGAGGAATAGATCAGGGCGAGGGGAACTCGAGAAGCTCTCCGATCCGGCGGCTCAGGAGCATGTCTCGGGTGCCGCAGCCTTCTCAGAGCGATCTGCAAAGATCTGGCACGGGTTGACGAGGGATACATCCGGCCGGGAGTCGGGAGCGGCCAAGAGGGGGGTGTCCAAGAGGGGGGGGGTGCAAATCATGACCGGCGGCATGTGCGCGGCTCAGCGGGGGGGCCAGGGACGTGATGAAATAAGAAGAGGTGCCATGAAATCTGAGGAATTATCAGACCCCCCGCCATGATATCCCCCCCCCTCTTTTCCACCCCCGAGGGAGGAACTCGAGAAGCTCTCCGATCCGGCGGCTCCGGAGCATGCCTCGGGCGCCGCAGCCTTCTCGGAGCCATCTGCAGAGCTCTGGCACGGGTGCCTCCCCGTGGGCGCCGCAGCCTTCGCGGAACGTTTTGCACAGCTCTGGAACGGGTCCCCCCCCGCTGCGGGCAATACTTTTGTCCAGATCCACTGCAGTATGGAGCTTCGGGCTCCCTTCCCAAGAAACCCGAGGCGCACTGGATATGGATAAATTTGCCCCCTAAAGGCTCGATTTTTATCCATATCCAGTGCGCCTCGGCCTTGTGGCGCCGCTTCCAAAAGTCCAAGAGGCACTGGATATGGACATGAATCTTGCCCGCCACCCATCCCAACCCGACAGGGGGCCCCATTCATGGCTTGCGTGGCCTGAGCGGCGCCCTCCCGCCGCACAGTGGCGCCATTTATCTTAACGATATGCTCGGTCGCCAGAGCGCCGTTCGAGCGCCGGGACTCTCTCAGAAGAAGCGCCCTCCGACCTGGACTTTCTTACAAGGATGGCCTTCTCACTCGGCCTGCTTACTGACTGACTGGCCTCTCTCACGCGAATCGAAAAACCCTTGCAGCATTCGCGACTGGAGTCTGACACCCAGGCACAGAAAACAAGGAAAGCGCGCCAATGGATGACCCTAAAGTTGAGAAAGGGGGGCGTGTTCGCAGAACCCCCCCCCTCCCCCTCTTCAAAGGGGGGTGAGATTTTCGATCCCCCCCCTGTCCCCCCCCCCCCCCTTGAAGGGGAGGGCGTGATTCCGCACCTGCCCCCCCCCCTTGGCACTGGAAGGGGGAAGGGGGTTCGACCCCCCCCCCCTCTTGCCCCCCCTTACGCCGAACAGGGGGCCGGGGAGGGGGCCTCTCCCGCAACGGGGGGGGTGCTCTGGCCTCGGGATAGTGAGTAGTGAGTGGTGAGTAGAGACTAGTGAATAGTGAATAGCGAGTAGTGAGTAGTGAATAATGAGCAGTGAATAGATAGTAACGAATAGTGAGGAGTGGGTAGTGAGTAGTGCGCAGTAGCGAGTTGTGCATAGTGAGAAACGAGTGGGGCATTGTGAGTAGTGAGTAAGGAGGAGGGAGTAGTCAGTAGTGAGTAGTGAGTAGAGAGGAGTGAGTAGCGAATAGGGAGTAGCGAGTAGTGAGTAGTGAGTAGTGAACACTAACTAGTGAGTAGTGGACAGTGGAGAGTGGGCATTGAGTAGTGAGTAGCGAATAGGGAATGGCGAGTAGTGAATAGTGAGTAGCGGGTAGGGCATTAATTGTGAGAAGTGAATAGTGAGGCGGGAGTAGTCAGTAGTGAGTAGTGAGTAGGGGATAGTGAGTAGCGAGTAGGGAGTAGCGAATAGTGAGTTAGTGAGTAGTGGGTGGGGAGTAGTGGTTAGTGAGTCGTGAGAAGCGAGAAGTGGGTAGTGAGTAGTGGGTAGTGCGTAGGGAGTAGCGAGTAGAGCGCAGTGAGTACGCAAAACTGAGTAGCTAGTAGTGACGTGTGACTAGTGACTAGTGAGTAGGGAGTATTGAGTAGTAAGTAGTGCGTAGTGGGTAGTGAATATTGCGTTTCGGGTAGCGAGTAGCGAATAGGGAATAGCGAGTAGTGAGTAGTGAATACTGATTAGTGAGTAGTGGACAGTGGGGAGTGGGTGTTGAGTAGTGAGTAGCAAGTAGGCATTAGCGAGTAGTGAATAGTGAGTAGCGAGTTGGGCATTGTGAGGAATGAATGGTGAGGAGGGAGTAGTCAGTAGTGAGTAGTGAGTAGGGGATAGTGAGTAGCGAGTGGGGAGTAGCGAATAGTGGGTTAGTAAGTAGTGGGTGGGGAGTAGCGGTTAGTGAGTCGTGAGAAGCGAGAAGTGGGTAGTGAGTAGCGGGTAGTGCGTAGGGAGTAGCGAGTAGAGCGTAATGAGTAGTGAAAACTGAATAGTTAGTAGTGACGTGTGACTAGTGACTAGCTCGTGAGTAAAGAGTATTGAGTAGTAAGTAGTGCGTAGTGGGTAGTGAATATTGCGTTTCGGGTAGCGAGTAGCGAATAGGGAATAGCGAGTAGTGAGTAGTGAGCAGTGAGTACTGTGGAAGGAGTAGGGAGTATCGAGTAGCGAGCAGCGGAGGGTGAGTAGTGAGTTGTGGGCAGTGGGTAGTGAGTAGTGAGAAGTGTGTATTCAGTCGTGAGTAGTGGATAATGGATACTGAGGGTGAATAATGATTCATGAGTAGTGAGTAGTGGGTGGAGAGTCGTGCTTACTGCGTAGTGAGTATTGCGTAGTGGATAGTGAACAGTGAGTATTGAGCAGTGAGCTGTGAGTAGTGAGTAGTAAGTCGTGGGTAGTGGGTAGTGAATAGTGGGTAATGAATAGTACGTCGTGAGCAATGAGCAATGAGTAGTGCGAAGTGAGTAGTGAGTACCGAGTAGTGAGTAGTGGGTAGCAAATAGTGATTTGTACTGGGTATTGTTTGGGGCTGCGGTGAAAAATTAGGGTTACGGGTGGCGGGGGTGGTAGTGTTAGGGGTGGTAGGGGCCGGGTTCCCGAGCCAGGGGGCGCCGTGGCGAAAGGGAGGGAGGGGGGGGGTCGAATGTGGCGGCCAAAGGGGGGAGGGGGTGGGGGGGGGGTTCGGACCCCGCCCCCTTTTGAAAGGGGGGGGGGGTCCCCGACGACGGACCGGGAAA
Organism: Prorocentrum cordatum; assembly: GCA_963575745.1. Classification (NCBI taxonomy): domain Eukaryota; class Dinophyceae; order Prorocentrales; family Prorocentraceae; genus Prorocentrum; species Prorocentrum cordatum. The sequence continues at coordinate 1,217,247 of CAUYUJ010009779.1, forward strand.
GGGGAGGAGGGGGGGGGGGTCCCCGACGACGGATCGGGGAAAGGAGGGGGGGGTCCCAACCCCCCCCCCAACCCTTGGGGCCATTCAGCGGCGCCTCCTCGAAAACAAGGGCTCGCGACCACGGCACGGTTCGCCGATGTATCGCCGATGCACCGGCGATGCATCGGTGATGCATCGACAACGTCGGCGATGCATCGGCGATGTCGGCGTGGAGAAATCGGGCCCCACATCGAGCCGCATTGCCGATGCATCGGCGATGCATCGGCGATGCAATCGCGATCCTCCGAACCTATCTACTCTGACCCCATCCGGGAGGCCCAGGAGTCGGGCGGAAACCTTGTGCATCCTAGAACTTAAAATCACCCTTCTTATAGGAATCGGCATCCAATGAGCCCCCTTGGAGAAGACAAATACATAATGCCAAGATCATACCTCCGTCTCCTCCTCCACCTCCTCCCTCATCTGCTCTGTTTTCGAAACCACTCTGTGCTTCTGGGCCAGCAGGAACAACCGAGGGCTCAAGAACGTCCGACAAGCTCCCAAAAACTTGGGAGAACCTCAGACGGCCTCGACGCTTGATGAAACCTCCGAAACGTGGCGCGCGCAATCGGCCGCGCGCGTGCGGGCAGGCAGGCGGGCGGGCGGGCGGGCGGGCGGCCGCGAGCGCGGGCGGGCGGGCGGGCGGGCACGCGGGCAGGCGGGCTGGGTCGGGCGGGCGGGCGGGCGGGCGGCGGCGGCGGCCGCGGCGGCAGCGGCGGCGGCGTCGTCATCGTTTTCGTCGTCGTCGTCATTGTCGTTCACTGCCGTTGTCATGGTCGTCGTCGTCGTGGTCCTCACCGTCGCCTGGCGTCGTCGTCGTGCTCCGTCGTCGCCGTCGTGGTCCGTCGTCGGCGTCATCATTGTCGTCGTCGTCGTCGTCGACGTTTTCGTCGTCGCCGTTGTTGATAGCGAGGCAGGGGGTCCTTAGAAGGGTGCGGAGGCTTCCTAGAGTGACCCTGGGCAAGAGGGAGCTTCGGTGGCCGGCTGAACGGGGGACGCGGGGCGATCAAACCTGGGCGCGCAGGCCGCTGCTGCCGCTTCGCGCTCCGCGATCGGTCACTCCAGCGAGAGGTCGATCTTACGCCTAGTCGATTCTCACAAGACTGGGAGGGCAGATGTCGACAGAACTCCCCCCCCCCTGGACACCTCGGACGGCCGGCCCCCCTCGCCCCACCCCCTCTCTGCGCGCCGCCACGCTGCGGTGCACATGGAGCGCAGCAGATCTCGCAGGGCCTTCATGTGGACGGCCAGGAGGGGGAGCGGGAGGGAGGAGGACCGAGGAGAGCGGATAGGGGAGGGGGGGGAGGAGGATGCTTTCCGCTGCGGGCCTGGGAGGCCCAGCGGTCTGCGTGAGAAGGGGAGGATGTTCTGGCACGCGCAGGGATGGGGCGGGGGCGGAGGGGCAGGAAGCAGACGGACTGCATGCCATGGCCTGCTGGTGCGACGCGGGGGGGCGGCGGCGCGAGAAAGGTGCCATCTGGAGAAGCACCCGACTGGAGGGGCCAGTGACCTGAAGCGAGCTCGCAGGAAGAACGAGCCGCCTGGGACACTGCAACATTGGAGGTGTTGGAAACCTGCTGGCGTCTGTGAAAACGCAACCTGAAGAAATCGCAGATCGGAAAAAATGCGTCCCGCATTCTGCACCGCGTGCGAAGCTGCACGCGGCAACGATTGCTTCTACACCACATCCGCCACCGTGCCTGGAGGCACTTGAGGCCAGGTACGGTACGTAGAACGCCAAGTGCTGCGTGGTAATGACTCGGTTCAAGTCTTCTAAGGGGCCAGGCACTCTGTGGGCCCCGGGAACTGCAGGGCCGTTTTTTCTTACCGTCTCCAGAAAAATGTCCCTTGGACATGGAAACGACAAAAAAACGGCGACTGGAAACGGAAAAAAAAACGGCTCCAGAAATGGAACCGGGGCCGGAACCGGTCAAAAAACGGCGACGGAACCGGTCAAAAAACGGCGTCGGAACCGGCAAACAAATGGCAAAACGGAACCGGTAAAACAACGGCCCTGTCGTTTCCAGGGCCCACTAAGGCCAGGCATGCATCGTCCCTCATTCTGGAGGGTTCCTGGGCGTTTCGACGCCTCCGTGGCGCTCTCCAAAGGCGTGCACGATGCCCACGATGGCGTCCAAGGCGGCCCCGGCAGGCCACCCAGGCCGCCAAGATGGCTAAATGTGCCTCCAGGACTGCAGGGGTCCCAGGACACTCAAAGAAATACACACAAATGAAATTATTATGCATATTTATCTAAATTTTCTGGGTTTTGTCTTCCCCCACACTTCCCATATTTTCCCATATTTTCTGGGGAATCGAAGATAAGATTGTGTCTGTGTGTTTTTTCCGCTCCTGAAAATGTGCCTCCAGGACGGCCCGAGATGGCCCCAAGATGGCCTCAAGGCGGCCCAAGAGTCCCCGAAGCCCGATGAGGGATCCGAGGGAACCTCCAGGGGTGCCCGAGGAGGCCCAAAGCATGAACTCCCCAGTGGTGCTGAAGTGATGTTCGCGTTCACCCAATTTTCGGGCCTCCGTCAGACCAAGACAGCCCAAGAGGCGCACAACGACGCAATGCAAGCAGCGGGCTGCAGCGCATCGCCAGGAACATCGGTCGGGCGGGTGCTCATGAGGGATGACACAACTGGTTGGTGAAGAACGAAATCCTAAAGGGGCCTTTTTGGAGCCAGCTGGGGCACAAAAGGCTCCTGCTGGCTTCAGAAAGGGCCTTAAACTTGGGTCGGGCCTGACCCCCTACAGACGGTCTTTGGACGAACAATATCAAATACTCCAAGAGTGCTCAAAACAATGCAGAAAAATACCCAACATATAGCCCCCCGACTATTTCTTACAATTCTTGAACATCCCCCATGTAGAGGGACGGGCCCGACTCAAACTTCAACAGGGAACCGATTCGGATCGCGCCAGCCAGAGTCGGCACCGCAGCGGATCGACCGGGGTCGAAAAGGACCCTGCGTGGATATTCATCCCCAGCCCAGGGACAGGATTCTCACCTCGAACAGTTTCTGAACGATCCCTGTGACTACCTACCAGACCACCCCAACCCAACCCGAAGACCCGAATTTGACCTGCATTTCGGGTTGGGGGGGGTATGGGTTCCATGTGTTTTTTCAATGTTCCCCGACCCCCCCCCCCACTGGAAAATCGAAGGATAATCTGAGCCTTCGGGTTGGGTTGGGGTGGTTTGGTGGGTGGTGACGAACAGTTTCTGAACGATCCCTGGGCCCAGTGGGGGTCCGCAGCTGCCGAAACGGAGTCGACCAGAACAGCGCCTGGCATCTGCTGCGCAGCGCGGCGGGATGCCTTCCGTGAGCGCGATCGTGGGGCAGCCAAGACACCATTGAAGCGGCCCTGGGACACACAAATGAATACACACAAATAAAAAGATCCCCCACATCTTCCCATATGTTCTAAGGTTCCGTCATCCCCCCCAACCCATATTTTCCCATATTCTCCCGGGAGTCTACGATTCATTGTGTCTGTGTGTTTCTTCCCCTCCTGAAAGACACCACCAGCGCCACGCCGCTGTGGGGAACCCATCAGCGCGCCTGCTGCAGAAGAAGCACGCCAGGCTCGCGGACAGCAGTGCAGGAGTACAGGGCAGTTTTTAACACATAGGATTGTTTAAACTTAGATTTTTAATGCATGAGTAATGTATGAATAAATGTATGCATGAACTCATCGTTGGTTTTAGTACTGAATCCCTGCATTTTGAATACATGATCTGCGCGCGGAGCATGTATTAGAAACGGCACTGTACAGTGGGGCCGCTGAAAGAAGGCACGCTACATGAGGAACGAAGCCCCTTCTTGGCCCTGTAAGCGCCTCCGTGCCCCAGGAGGGCAGGAGGAACAGCACTGGAGGAACCTCAGGAGCATCGAGCCCCCTCCGAACCCAAACGGTTCCTTATTTCGGCATCTTGACTGTAGCAAGCCGACGCGCCCCCCGACGCCGGCGTGTGTCATCGACGTTTCCTCCAGGGGGGCTAAAATTGGCGGCAGCACGCTGAGCTGCTGCACTCGTGTACTATCTTGCCGAATTCCCTGAGCGTCGCGGGAAAGAACATATGCAACGTCGCACCACATCACGACCCGAGCCCTGAGCTTAAGTCGGCGTGTCCCCCTACATGGGGGATTTTGGGCAAAAACGAGGAACGCCCCAAAAATACCCCCAAAAAAGTCCAACAATAGTCCTGGGACGATGTTTCTGGTATTCGTTTACTCCAGATTTCGTAATAAAGGGAGGGGGGTCTCATTTCGGGGGGGGTCTCTTCCAGGCTATCTTGGAGGGCCTGGGGGGGTCTGGGGACGATGTTTTGGGGGGTTCTCCCACGGGGGAGGTCTGAAATGGCTTGTCTTGGAGGGTCCAGACCCCCTCCCTTTCATTGCGAAATCTGGAGTACTCCCCGGACCTCTCCCAGGGGGTGCGTTCGGACTGGAATCTCGAAGCGCGTTCAGCGGTGGCGACTACGGCCTCCCATGGAGGCCGCAAAGGGAGACAACGGGCGAAGGGGGGTAGTGTGGGAACCTTTTCTTCCTCCTCGGAGATATGGGGGCCCTGGAAAGCCCAACCCCTTCCGCAAGGCCTGTGTTGAAGGGGCCCTGGGACACACAAATGAATACACACCAATGAAATGATTCCCCATATTTTCCCATATGTTCTGTATTTTTGTCTTCCCGCCCAATTCCCATATTTTCCAATATTTTCCTGGCACTCGACGATTAATTGTGTCTGTGTGTGTCTTTCCCTCCTGATGTGCACCATCCCGAGCTGCCTTTGACGGCCCTGGGGCCCCGGAGAGGGCCCCCGGCGGCCGACCACGGCCAACAACACCTCCCCTCGCGATTCCTGCTCACGACGCGAGCACGTCTGGCTTGCTTGCGCACCGCCTGGCGCCAGGTAACTAAACGACGAACAATAATCGGCGGTGGACAAACCACCCTTTAGTGAACCTCCCCTTAGTGAAAACGACCTGGGATCGAAACCGACGGACCTGGACCCGCAACAATGACGGCCGCGACGCCCTCTCGCGAACCGAAAACGGCCAATTCCTCAATCGACGTGTCGCGAACCGAAAACGGCCGGTAGGTCAATCCACCTCCGAAATAAGACGATCTCACGCGAGATGGCATGGCGGCCTTGTGCGGCACGATGTCGGCGCCCTCTCGAGAACCGAAGACGGACAATTCACTAATCGACGTGTCGCTGTTGGGGGCTCTGTCCACCCCCGAAACAATAAGACGATATCACGCGAGATGACACGGCGGCCTCGTGCGGCGGCGTCCGCGACCGCCGGCGCGGCACGCCACGTTGGAAACGGGGGCGCCCGCGCGCGACCTTGGCGGCGAGCAGAGGGGGGCAGGGGGGGGGGGGAAGGCTTCTTAGAGGCACCCCGCTTCTTCGAAGGCCCTGGCCGTACGTGCATAGAGGAGGCCCGCGCCTTCGAAGAAGCAGGGGTGCTTCTAAGAAGGCTTCCCACCTCCCCCTGCCCCCCCCCCTCTGCGCGCGGCTGAGGCCCCTGCGCGGGCCGACGACGCGCCGAGGTCGGCGAGGACGGCCCCGCCTTCTGCTTCCCGGGGGCGCCGCGCCGCGGACCGACAGAGCGGCGCCCCCCCCCCCCTCCCAGGGAGCAGGGAGAGGCGACGCCAACGCCAGCAGGGCGAGGAGAGGCGATCGCCAGCGGGGCGGCACCAGCGCCAACGCCAACGCCAACGCCAACGCCCTGGCGGTGTGGCCCCCCCCCCTCTCTCTCGAGGCGGCCCTGGAACTCCAGCTCGGGGAGGCCCCGTAGAGCTCCCCGCCGGAGCTGGCCCCCCTGGTGGCCTTGGCGCTGCTCCTCCTTCCTCCGACCTCGGGAGCGGCCAAGAGGGGGGTGTCCAAGAGGGGGGGGTGCAAATCATGACCGGCGGCATGTGCGCGACCCAGCGGGGGGGCCAGGGACGTAATGAAACAAGAAGAGGCGCCACGGAATCTGGGGAAATATCATGGCCCCCGCCATGATATCCACCCCCCCCTAGTCATCACCCCCCTCTTTGCCGCCCCCGACGACCCCGCGCGGCCGTCCTGCGCCCGCAGGCGGAGCGCGGCGCGGCCGGCCCGCTGCCCTGCCCCTTACGCGCCGCGCCCAGGCATCTCGGCGCCCCGCCCGGCGATGCCCGCGGCGGGGGGGGGGGCAATCGGGGAGGGGCGGGCTCACAGGGCCCGGCGTGGGGAGGAGGAGGAGGAGGAGGAGGACGAGGGGGAGGCGGAGGCGGAGGAGGAGGAGGAGGGTGAGGAGGAGGAGGAGGAGGAGGAGGAGGGGGAGGAGATGGAGGAGGAGGAGGAGGAGGAGGAGGAAGGAGGAGGAGGAGGAGGAGGAGGAGGGAGGAGGAGGGGGAGGAGGAGGGGGAGGAGGGGGAGGAGGAGGATCCGCGAGTCTCAGAAGGAGCGGCGCCGCGCCCCCTGAGGCACCAGCGTGGAATGGTGGCTGCCCGCTGCAGTGTCCGGGCGGGGGAACGCGGGCAAGGGAGAGGGCACCGACATGGAGTCGGCGAGGCATCGCCGATGCGTCGGCGGTGGGCCCCCGACGGGGGACCCCCCCCGCGCCGTGGGGCGAGGCGGGCCAGCTGGCCCCCCGCGGCGACGCGCGGGCGATCGAGGGCCGATGCCTCGCCCCCGGGGCCAGCAGCCTGCCTCCCGCCCCGCCTCAACGCCTCAGCGTTTCCCCTGGGCTCGGCCCGCCCCCTGGGTGCGCTTCGACCAGGATTTCGAATCGCATGATGGGCCCATCTTCCACCACCACCACCACCACCAGAAGTTGGAGGGGGGAGGAGGAGGGGAGGAGGAGGAGGAGGAGGAGGAGGAGAGGAGGAGGAGGAGGAGGAGGAGGAGGAGACGGAGGAGGAGGAGGAGGAGGAGGAGGAGGAGGAGGAGGTGGAGGAGGAGGAGGAGGAGGAGGAGGAGGAGGAGGAGGAGGACCCCTCCAACTAATGGTGGTGGTGGTGGAAAACAAGCCCATCATCGCATCCAGACGTGGCGGCGAACGAACGAAAGCACGCCGCAGTCGCGCGCGTTCTGCGAGGGGGCCCCCGGTGTTATGCGACGCCCGGGCCCACGCGGCTGGATTTCCGATGAGAGGTGCTCCGCATCAACCGAAGGGAACCACGCGCACTCCGCGCGCGCGCACTCTTGGATTCGACCATGGCAAGAGCTGGCAGCAGGTCGCAGTTGCCTCTGTCAGTGTCTCAGGAGGGGTTCTTGGCGGGAAGCTTGCTAGACTTGTGGCCGTGAGGGGACCGGGGACCGCTGGGGGAGCTGCCAGGGGAGCAAGAGTAGGGTGAAAAGGCAGAAGATGACGAAACGGACGAGTGCAAGTGACGAGCACAAGTAAGGGAGTGGCAAGACAGAGGAGAGTGCGCATAATACATGGAGGTGGAGGATAAACTCTGTTTATGCCATCACACGGAGAAAGGTGTTGGGCAGGCGGGCAAGTGTATTGAGTCATGCTCGCTGTATGTCTGCGCGAATAGCATGCAACAGTCGAGACGTTAGCACGCTTGAGTTTCACTCCTTCCCCTCGACCAAGAGGGGAACAGTGAGGAAGGTGGTGAGCGGGACAAACAACAACAAATTACTATGACGTGAAGGGGATGGGCGTGAAGGTGCCACCATAATCGTCGTCATCCCCTCCTAAATGTGTGTCCAAACACTTCTGCTCATCCTGGGCATCTCTTGTCCTTGGTGTCTATGGTCTATCTCGGGATTGTTGTAAGCTCTCTTGGGACCCCTTATGGGCTTCTCGGGGCCACCCTAGGGCTGTGGGAGCCCACTGGGCCGTCTAGGCGTTCTCTTGAGCCATCTAGGGACTTCGGGTCCATTCTGGGAACTCCCTTGGGCCTTGAGAGTCCTACTAGCTGATGCGTTCTGAGGCCGTCTTGGGGCCCTCTTCGGGCTGAGTGGGGCAACGAATGAGCCCACTGGAACGTTCCATCTCACAACGAAAACGGCATGAAATCCACACCAGACGTAGAACAACTTTGTTGTTTACCTACATTGGCCCAACTCGTGGCATCTCTTGGAGCACTGAGCCAGCATGGGGCGTCCCGGCGACCTCCTGAGCCCCGGTGGAGGCCTCTGAAAATCGAAGCAGCCCACAAAAGCTCACAGAACAGGCCCTGGAACCACGGGGATGTAGTTGGTTGCGGGGCGGGGTGGGGGAGTGTGCGACTACCTACCAGACCGCCCCAATCTATCCCGCAGATCCAAATTTTGGGTTGAAGGGGGTACGGGTTCCACATGTGTTTTTTCAATGTTCCCCGACGCCCCCCCTACACTGGGAATGGAAGGCAAATTGTGGTCTTCAGGTTGGGTGGTTTGGCGGGGTGCCCATGGGCCTGGGGACATGGACGCTCCACAAGGATGCTTATTGTTCACATCACGATGGCCCTGAGAGGAGTCGCTTCCGCAAACGCATGGCCATTTTGGTGAAAAGCGAACGAGCGCCGCTTGCCCGTTTACCTGTGCTCCACAGAGCTGCGCAGCGTGCCAGATCTGTCTAGTCTCTGAATGAACCCTTCCGAAAATTTCCCGCTGGCCTGCGGCACGAACTGCTGGCCGCCAAAAATGCAGCGTCACCGCCTGTCAGACCCCTGCATTCCCGGAACGTGGCCACTTCCTCCGATGATCTCCGCGAGGTCCCACGAGAGTCCCACGAGGCCTCCACGTTGGCCCACGGTGGCTCCGTGACACTCCAGGATGGCCCCAAGACGCTCCGCAGAGAAGCACCCGCCGCCGCCGCCGCCAGCAAAGCACGCAAGCGCGCCGGCAGCGCCGCGCGAGGCCGAAAACTCGTGCACCTCCGCCGCCGGGGGAGCCGACGCCTCCCTGGAAACCCCCAGGGCGGCCGTGGGCGAGGACACCTCTGGGCCCGAGGGGGGCCCGAGCGTGCCCACGCCCACCCGCCTCCCGAGGCGCGGGCAAGGTCGGCTCCGAGCCGGGGGAGGGGCACGCGCGTGCCTCCCAGCCTGGACTGCGGGTCCTCCCGGGTCACGGAGACCAGGGTCTGCTGCAGGGGCCCGGCGTACTGGGGGCGCGCCGCGCGCCGCGATCGGCGGAGGGAGGGCGAGCCCCGGCAAGGACCACACCCGCCGGCCTGCTCTTACCAGCCTGGAACATATCCCTATCCCTATGCTGGGCACCTCCTCATCACGATGCCAGTCTTAGGGATTTCCTTATGTTTTGAAGGCGAATCCCTAAGATTACCATCGGTTTTTGGCGTGTCAATCTTAGGCATAGGGATACGTTCGAGGCTGGTAATGCTCTGGAAAAAGGGCGCCAAGTGCGAACATCGCGCTGTGAGAGCTGCCTCGGCCGTCTGCATGCATCTGCCTCCTCGTCCAGAGTCGAACGTGCTGAGCATTCTCTGGAACACGGGGTCCCCCAACAAACGGACGCACACGTGTGGGAGCGCGCACTTGCCGGCTGACTTGGGCGCAAGGCTAGCACGAATGCCAAACGGGCCTACTTGAGCAAGATGCTTACCGCAAACGCACCTCGCTCGTGGGCGCCGACTGATTCTCGCCTATGTACGAAAGGGACACGCATACTGCATACTAGCCGAGATGTCGTTCGCTACAGAAGAGTGTGATCTCTCGGCCCATTTGCGATCCTGGGGTTCCGACCGTGCAGCTATTGGACGACGCTCGAAAGCGTACGCGGTGAATGCTTTCCCCCGCGCTTTTCGCCCCTGTCGCACTCCCTGGCGACCACATCGGCATCGCCGCCTCTGGTTTCATCCGCCCTTAGCTTCCCTTCCGTCACCCCTGGCGGCGTTCACGCGCGACCAGGCGCGGGCGACTACCGCGCGAATGCTCACGCAGACAGCCATGCTCTGTTACGTCGCAAAACATGCAAAGCCTGTCCTGAGAATAAGGATGCAAGGTACCACGAACGTGCCATGCCAGGGACAACATTGGACCCGGGAAGCAACACACATGGCAATAACGCCCAGCACCGAAAAAACATGGGCCCCATGCCTGACAGGCTCTTCCTCAAGACCAATGTTACCTTAACTTCGTAGAACGCGAAGGTTGCCGCTTGGACCGATTGGTAAAGAACTCTTGAACTGGGCCGACCGCCATGTAATTCATTCGCTCGCTCTCGCCGCTCTTTGCGACGCCACGGCGTTGGCGCCGCTGGGCGAGGCGCAGGTCCTGGCATGGACGCCCTTTTCCTGCTCCCCCCCTATTCCTCCTCCTCGCCCGTCCTTCTTCCACCCTCCTCCCCACTCCTCCTCCTCCTCCCCCTCCCTCTCCTCCTCCTCCTCCTCCTCCTCCTCCTCCTCCTCCTCCTGCTCAGCCCATCCCGACCCCCTATCCCCTCCACCCCGCCACATCCTCATCGCAAGTAACCCGAGGCGCTCCACGGGTCTGTGCCTGTCGCCGCTGCAGCCGCGAAGAGCGAACGGTGGCGCCAAGCAATCCCGACGCGGGGCTCGAAGGGCTGTTCTAGAACGGCGACTCTCCGTGCAGGTGTCGCGCTTGAGAAGGGCGTCGCTGCAGCTGGCAGTTGGGTAGGTTCGATGGTGGGGGATCGAAGCGAAGACGCACAGTGGGGCAGGCAGGAAAAGGAGGGATCGGAAGGACCAGCGTGAGATAGGGAAGACACGCCTACACCCCCCTCATCCGAAACTCCTCCCCCTCCTCCTCCTGCTCCCGTTCCTCCTCCTCCCCCTCTGCACACGAGACGCGTGTCCAGCAGGCCACGCACTGTAATCGGGGGAGTGCGCCCCCCAACCCCCCCTCACGAACGAACGCACGTTTCACAAAGCCAGGGTCGCTCCTGGGAAGGAGGAGGTGCGCCTACCGGGGCCTCTAGACCCCGATACCTGGGAGCGTGGCAGACACCCCTCCTCCTCCTGTGTTCCTGTGCTCCTGATGACATTGGGGCTCGTCGAACGCTGCCGCTTCTCCTCCTCCTCCTCCTCCTCCTTCCTCCTCCTTCCTCCTCCTCCCTCCGTCCTCCTCCTCCTCCTCTCCTCCTCCTCCTCCTCCTCCTCCTCCTCCTCCTCCTCCTCCTCCTGCCTCCTCCTCCTCCTCCGCCGCCTCTCCTCCTCCTCTCCTCCTCCTCCACCTCCTCCTCCTCCTCCTCCTCCTCCTCCTCCTCCTCCTCCTCCTCCGCCTCCTCCTCCTCCTCCTCCTCCTCCTCCTCCTCCTCCTCCTCCTCCTCCTCCTCCTCCTCCTCCTCCTCCTCCTCCACTCCTCCTCCTCCTCCTCCCTCCTCCTCCTGCCTCCTCCTCCTCCTCCTCCTCCTCCTCCTCCTCCTCCTCCTCCACCTCCTCCGCCTCCTCCTCCTCCTCCTCCTCCTCCTCCTCCTCCTCCTCTCCTCCTCCTCCCTCCTCCTCCTCCTCACTCCTCCTCCTCCTCCTCCTCCTCCTCCTCCTCCTCCTCCTCCTCCTCCTCCTCCTCCTCCTCCTCCTGCCTCCTCCTCCTCCTCCCCTCCTCCTCCTCCTCCTCCTCCTCCTCCTCCTCCTCCTCCTCCTCCTCCTCCTCCTCCTCTCTCTCCTCCTCCTCCTCCTCCTCCTCACTCCTCCTCCTCCTCCTCCTCCTCCTCCTCCACCTCCTCCTCTCCTCCTCCTCCCTCCTCCTCCTCCTCCTCCTCCTCCGCCTCCGCCTCCGCCTCCCCCCCCTCCGCCTCCTCCTCCTCCTCCTCCTCCTCCTCCTCCACCTCCTCCTCCTCCTCCTCCTCCTCCTCCTCCTCCTCCTCCTCCACCTCCTCCTCCTCCTCCTCCTCCTCCTCCTCCCCCCTCGCCCCGACCCGCCCCTGGCCCCCCCCAACGACAGCGGCGACAGGCCCGAGCGGGCCGCCCCACCGGCGGCCGTCGACGGCGGCAACGGCGACGCCGAAGACGACGACGATAACAACGACGGCGACGACGACGCCAGTGACAGGGACGACGAGGAGGCCGATGACGCCGCCGCCGCCGCCGACGACGACGACGACGACGTCAACGACGGCGGCGGCGGCAGCGGCGCCCGCGATGACCACGGCGACGAGGACGACGGCGCTGGCGGCGGCGGCGACGAGGGCGGCGGGGAGGCGTACGACGTGCGACTGCGACGGCGACGACGGCGAGCGCCCACCCCCCCCGTCCTGGCACAGCCAGCCAGCGCCGCGGTCATCCACGTCATCCTCGGCCGGCGCGGGGGGCCCCGCCCCCGCGAGGCCAGAAAGCCGCGGCTGGGCCACGCCCGTGCCACCAGCGCTGCCAGGAGGAGGAGGAGGAGGAGGACGAGGAGGAGGACGAGGAGGAGGAGGAGGAGGAGGAGGGATTAGGAGGAGGGATTAGGAGGAGGAAGAGGAGGAGGAGGAGGGAGGAGGGAGGAGGGAGGGAGGGAGCAAGGGAGGGAGGGAGGCTGGGGGGTGCTAAATGCGCCCCCGGCCCACGCCTTCCGTCGCTCGGACGCCCATCATCCCCCGCGCATCGGTCGGTGTCGTGCGTTGGTTGTTGCGCGTTGCGTGACGTGATCCAGGAGGCCCCTCGCTGGCCCTCGCCGAGAACCTCGCCATCGCTCGGACGTCCATTCCCTGTGCGTTTTTTGGTTTCGTGCGTGGTTTTTTGCCGCCAAATGATGAAGGATGCTCCTCGATGGTCCCCACCGAGGAACAGTGCACACGTCCGAGCGATGCCAGGGAAACACACGCGCGCGTCCGCACGCTGCCAAGCAACAGGTGCCCCCCCGCCCCTCGCTCCAGACTCGGAGCCCCCTGGGGTCCCCTGGGCCTCGCAAAGGGTGCTCGGGAGGCCTCCATGGGCCTTCTAGCAACACCGGAGAGGAGGAGGAGCGGAACGGACCGGCTCGCCCGAGGCAGCCGCGGTGCGGACAAAGCATGCCGCGCATCGCGCCCCGCGAGGCACGAACCGCGGGGAACTCCTCGCGCTCTCGCGTGCTCGGGCCACTTCTGGAGCAGACCGCGACGCGCGCGGCGCTATTATCTCCGCGCTTCCGCGGGTGACCCAGGCCACGCACTGCTCGGGCAAGAGGCCTGACTTAAGAGGGTCGCACAGTGGGGCGCACGATCGCCAGAAATGGGGAGAGGGGGGAGAAAGGGGAGGGGGAAGAATGGGGTGAGGTAGCGCGTGCCCCTTGGAGGGGCTTCGAGGGTTCCAGAGCGTTCAGGGGGCCTGATAAGAGCTCTGGGAGGCCAGGATCAGCCCTCCGCGTTTGCTTCGCAATCTACTTCAAGCGTCGTCTGTCACCACAGGTGTTCTCGGCGAGGCTTCGGGGAAATGGCGCACAAGAAGAAGGACGACAACAGCACCGACGACGCCGAGGAGAACAGTCAAGCACCTCACCTGGCAAGATGGGCTTGCAGACGGCATCTATACACCACCACCTTGCCAGGCCGGGCCATCCTGGCCCAGGCATGGTATATATGCCCTCCCGGCCGAGGCCAGAAGGGTCTATACCTGCCTGAGCGGGGCCACCTAGCCGCTTATATGTTCCGTTGCAATCAGCTGTCACCGAGTTATCTTGAAGTCGGCGCAATCGAAATGCTACCCAAGTGTTAACAGTGCTAAACCAGGTGCGTGCCATGTGTAATTCAGTTATACACCATTTCGCATATCAAAGTTAAGTCAAAGCTGGTTACGCAGGCTCCTGGGGAAACCGTAGGCGGAGCCCGCCGAAATGGGCGCGGCCCGCGCGAGGGGCGCGACGGGAAATGGGCGCGCCGCCGCCCGCCACAGCCGCGCGCGGACCCTCCCGCGGGGGCGCGAGGTAAAAGGAAAAATCGCGACGGGCTGCGCCGCATAGGGGCGGGGCCCGCCGAGCCTCCCCGTTGTGGCCCGGCGCGATCCCCGCACGGCCCCGTCCTCCTCCAGTCGGGGTCTTGAAGAAGGAACCCTTTTCGTTGGGGAGGGGCTCCGTGTTCCTTCATTGTTTCACAGTTCGCCCCAGGTTTTCTTCAAAGTTTCGATGGGAAGTCAAAGTTAAACTTATGGAAAAAAAGAGGCCTCGTTCCCTATTTAGAGTTCCTCAGGTCAAGGCCCCGACTGTACCCTCGTTCCTCCTCCGCTTCGTCGCCCCTCCTTCCGCCCGCCAATTTCGTGCGTCAAGCGGTTGGCTCGCCACCGCGCGCCCTCGCGCACTCGCATTCCGATATGCTGTAGTGCCCCCCCCGATGTACTTACACTCGAGGGCCCATGGCTTCTGCGGTGGCCGATGCAACAAAAAAAACTGAAGTCGACGATGCATTGTTTAGATGAAAATTGAAAAAAGAAGGAGAACAACAAATAAGTAGGTTGATTATCCTCCAGTCCGCACCTTGGTTGTCGTTGACAAAACTGCAGAGAGATTGCTAAAGAGTTCGGGGCCGCTGGGTTCGAATCAGACATGCGCAGGGTGTTGAATCAAGAGCTGAATGTAAACACCACCTTCGGCGAACTGATGCAAACAATAAAGATCGATCATGCCAGCGGCAAACGACGTCCAGCTTTATGTTGCAATCCACTGGGATTGGTTTATGTGTTGTGTTCAAAAGAGCGTTTTGCTGAATTGTTCGAGACGTGCTGCAACGGCACATTCTCCGTCATTATTTACACGGATAAGGTGCAGGTTGCCAACCCGCTGCATCACGATCGCAGCATGAAGCTGCAAGCTGTGCATATAAGCGCCACCGCGAAACCCGACAGCTCCCCAAGAGAAAACACGCCACGCGCTGGCAGCGCGAAGCCCCCGAAGAGACTCCACGCGACGACCCCGCGGAGCCCGCGGCGGCTTGAAGATGCGCGTTTCCGCGCGGGAGAGCCTCGCTCCCGGGGCGGCGGATAGGACTGTCAGGGAGCTCCCGCGGTGGCTGAGGCCGCGCGATAAGGGGCTGGCGGGCATTATGTTTCTTCCCCTTTGAACTCCAAGAAAAAGTCGAGGCTGGCCTTACAGGTCTCGTGAAGCAACTTCTCAAACATACGTTTTCCAATTCAAACGATTGCAATCTCACCGCTGGGATCCAACTGCCCAACGCGCAGGGCGGGCGCACATATTCCACTGGGAGGTTCTGTTGTGTGATACAAGATGAAGAAACGCACGACAAGCATTGGTCGGTGAAGGGCGCTTCCGGGTGCAAGGCCTGCATTTGCTGGAGGAGCGTGGCTCGGACGCCCGGATGCACACAAGCAGGTTCTGCTTACGCCAAGCGTCTCCAGGACGCTTTTCCACGCGATGTCGATCTGCACACGCCTGAGACTGTCGCGCGCATGGTTGACGACCTCGAACGCAGTTGCCCGCTGTTGGCCCCGGGGCGATTCAAAGAAAAGGGAACAGCGAGCGGCGTGGCCTATCAACCCCAGTCCATGTTGCACGACGCTCTTCTCAGGCGGCACCTGAACCCGGTGAAGCACGCCTACTGGGATTGGATGCGTTGTTTGGTGGCATTGGGGATGGGGACATGCCAATGGGAGGTCAACGCTGCCTGCGTGAAGCTTGAATGCGAGCCCCACTGTGTAGATTTGGAGTCTCTGGACATATTTCAACAATCGACCCAGTGGCCCGATGGAAACCTGCCCGACGTTTGATTCAGGATCGCGTTTATCTTGATGGAGGGTGTCTCAAGGCATGGGCCGGCGAAACGATCTTCGCCCTGCAAGCGTTAGTCAAGTTCGCCGAACTCGTGGCAGTTCCGAATGCAGTTTTGATGGAGAAGACCCGCTGCTTGAGGCTGATATCCAAAGTGCTGGACATGCTGCCCACCCCCGACTCGGCCCTCCAACGCATCAGGGAAGTGGAAACCACCCTGACTGACCACCACTAGCTCACCTTGCAACTGTACGGGGTAGAGCCGGTCAAACCCAAGCAGCGCTACACGCACCACATCCCTCGTAACCTCGAAGCCGTGGGCGACGTTCTAAGTTGCTTTTCCGCCGAACGTAAACACACAAGTTTGCAGGGGCCATCGGGCAACACTCGGACGGCCAACATTGGGAATGCCAGGTCATGCAGAAGGCAGGTCTTGGACGTCCTCGCGCGGTTCGATGGCGAGTTGGAGCCTGAATGGCTGGCGGGCCCCGTGGTTCATGATGTCCACTGTGGTTACTTAGCAGTACAGGCGCACAACATCAGTCACATCGCATCATCCCAATCATCCACTAAGATGGTGACTGCAATAGGGAAGCTGAGTACGAACATGTATACATTGGTATCAGCTCCTCGCGGGCATCGCGCGGGGAAATTTGTTCAATCCGTTTGCGGATGTCCCATGTTACCTGGGGAGAAAATGTATTGCGTTGTGTGGGTCCCGCCCATATCGGGCCCGGGTGGCCCCTGGGCTTAGTGGGCCCTGGAAACGACAGGGCCGTTTTTTTACCTGTTCCGTTTTGCTGTTTTTTTGCTGGTTCCGACGCCGTTGTTTTACCGGTTCCGTCGCCGTTGTTTGGCCGGTTCCGGCTCCGGTTCCAATCCTAGAGCCGTTTTCTTGCCGTTTCCGCTCGCCGTTTTTGTTGCCGTTTCCATGTTCAAGGGACATTTTCCTGGAAACGGTGAAAAAACGCCCCTGCCGTTTCTGGGGCCCACGAAGCCCCTGGGCCCCATGCACCCTTGGAAACTGTTGCAGCGCCACGCGCGATGTGGCGAGAGCCATCGCCGTTGCCCGATATCGCGATGGGGGTCAACCCGAGCTTGCCGCAGCTTCCAGGCGCCCAATTGCACCTCGACCGCTGTAGCACGCAAGACATGACCTCGCCTCCACGGCCTCCACGGCCTCCGCCTCCTCCTCCTCCTCCTCCTCGTCCCCAATCCTCCTCCGCATCATCCGTGCTCGTCTGTTTGGGAGTTGGCTCGCCACTCCGCCACCTCGTCCTCATCTGCCTCCGCCTCATCCGTGCTCCATGCGTTTGGGAGTTGGCTCGCCACTCCGACACCTCCTCCTGCTCCTCATCCCCCTCCTTCGCCTCACCCATGCCCGCGCGTCTGGGAAATGGCTCGCCACTCCGCTTCCCTTTCCTCTCCCGCCTCCTCTGTTCGCCACTCCGCCCCCCTCCGGGGAGGGGGGGGGATGGGGGGGGTGAAAGGGGAAGGCCAAAAGCAATCAGGGTGAAGGGAGGCGGAGGGGACATGCGAGCATGGGGGGCAAACGCACGGTGACGCCTCCTCCGATAGCCATTCGGGCTCAAGCAGATGGCGACTCCCCCGAAACACCTGCCGCCCCGCGACAATGTGGAGGCACATTACCACATCCAATTTTAGACGTGCAGCGGTGGAGCTCTGACCAGCGAGGACAGGCAGCTCATATTGCGAGAAACTGGTTGCACAACTACGACCAGGGACCGCCGCGACGGCAAGGGCCTTATCTTCACCCTGAAAGGGCCTCAGAAGATGCAGAGGCAAGCGCACGATCTCGCCAACCAGCTCATAGAAGCGAACGGTCTGGACGGGGGCAGGCGCATTCGTCTTGGGCTCATCCACAGCATCATCAGCACCCGGATATCCAGCCGGACATTCGGCGGCACCCCTCACGCAGATCGGCAGGGTCAGGGTCCAAAAACACAGGGGATTTGCCACATGTCTGACATTCGGCGGCACCCCTCACGCTGATCCGCAGGGTCAGGGTCCAAAAACACAAGGGGCTTGCCACATTTCTGAAATTCGGTGGCACTCGTGACGCAGATCCGTAGGGTCAGGGTCGAAAAACAAACAGGTTCCGACACTGCTTCACGGCGGCGCCCAGACCTCAAGATTTAGCTTTTGCATCTCCCATTCTCCGAGAGAGGGGGCCGGCGGCAGGAGGCGAAGCCCCTGCGGATGAGCTGAGCATAAGAGCCAAGCGGCCCCGCTCAGGGAAGTACACCATCATGGGGCCCAGGATGGCACTGGCCTGGCACGGTGGAAGTGTATAGATGTGTTCGTCGGATTCCGCCCAGGAGGATCAGCGGAAGGCGCCAAGCGTCCTTCGGATGGCATCGGCCTGCTGGGAAAGCGGGGGTGGCAATGCGCTCCCTCAGTCTCTCCACCCAAAGCCATCAAGCCCCCCCGCCCAATCCGCACACCACACACACACACACACGCACGCACGCACGCACGCGCACACACACAGTTGTTTGATCCGCGGGTCGCCTCTTCCAGTCGAAGCTAAGCGGGCCGCGCGAAGCTTGAGTTAGGAGGAGGGGGGGGAGGAGAAAGCGGCGGTGCCTCAGGGCGCGGCCGATGGGGAGGCAAAGCCCCAGAGACGGGCGGACCCGGAGCACACACACACACACACACACGCACGCACGCACGCACGCACGCACGCACGCACGCACGCACGCACGCACGCACGCACGCAGGCGCGCGCTTCGCAGGAGGCCCCGCTCCGGCTCCTCCTCCTCCTCCCCGCCCACAGCTTGCAGGGGAGCTCGCCTGGCTGTCCCCCTTGTCCCGGGTGGTGTACCGCCTCTCCCAGTACGCGGGCTCGCCAACCCTGGCGCGGACAAGTCGGGGGGGAGGGAAGAGGAGGAGGAGGAGGAAGGAAGGCAGGAAGGAGGAGGGAGGAGGAGAAAAGGTGAACAGGAGGGAGGAGGAGGAGGAGGAGGAGGAAGGAAGGAGGAGGAGGAAGGAGGAACAGGAAGGGAGGAAGAGGAGGAAGGAAGGAGGAGGAGGGAGGAAGGAGGAGGAGGAGGAGGAGAGGAAGGAGGAGGAGGAACAGGAGGAGGAGGAGGAGGGAGGAAGGAAGGAAGGAGAGGGAAGGAAGGAAGGAGGAGGGGGCGGAGGTTGGGGGAGGGCGTTCCGAGGCCAGGGCGAGACGTGAGAAGCCACGACGGGTGCGCTGGGCCCGCTGTGGGCGCCAGGAGAACGAGGCAGAGTGGCGGGAGGCGGGAGCTCCAGACGAGACCTCTCGCCCGGCGTCGCGTATGTGTATTTCCGCGCGTCGAAAACAGTTTTTGATCCGCGGGTCGAGAGCGCACCTCTTCCGTTCGAAGCTAAGCGGGCCACGCGAAGCTTGAATTAACCAGAGATAGAAGAGGGCGCGTCGGATACAGTCAGCCAGGATGATACGCATACGCGGTAAGGATGCAAAAAGGCCTTGGAACGCCATGCTGGCATGTCTTCCACGTCGCTGTCCAGCGAAAGTCTCAAGGGATGGGCCGAAGGGGCAAGGACGCTAAGGGTACCTTGCCAGAGTGCCCCATCCTTGCTATCATGGTTGACTGTATGTGGGAGTAGACGAAGGGGCCCTGGGACACACAAGGAAATAGACACAAATAAAAGGATTACCCATATTTTCCCACATGTTCTGGGTTTCTGGCTTCCCCCCACTTCCCATATGTTCCTATATGTTCTGGGGGATCGCCGATTCATTGTGCCTGTGTGTTTCTCTCACTCCTGAGAGTATAACGGGCTGCGTGGTGGAGCATGGGGGCGAGGTGGGGGGGGTCCCTCTGCAAAGTGACGGAATTCTTGCGGCGTGCGCATCTCCACCAGCAGTTTACCTGGGGCATCGTCGTCGTCCACCCTGACTTGGCCCACAGGCACCAAACATACTTGAAGGGGCCCTGGGGCACACAAATAAATACACACAGATAACAGGATTCCCTATAGTTTCCCATATTTTTTTATTTTCGTCTTCCCCCCCACTCCCCAGATTCTCCCATATTTTCTGGGGAGTCGACGATGAATTGCGTCTGTGTGTTTCTTCCCCTGCTGATTTGCCTGGTGCATCGTCGTCGTCCAAACTGAATTCGCCCGCGAGCACCAAACATACTCCAGACTTCGTAATAAAAGGGAGGGGGTCTCAACCCTCCCAGACGAGAAGTTTCAGACCCCCCCCCCCCGTGGGAGAGCCCTCCAAAACATCGTCCCCAGAGACCCCAGGCCCTCCAAGATAGCCTGGAAGAGACCCCCCCCGAAATGAGACCCCCCTCCCTTTATTACGAAATCTGGAGTACTTACAAACGGCTAGCAGGGGGCATCCAGCGGCTGGCATGGCACGTCTCGCGGTCGCCCAAACTGAAGTGCACTGGCCCCGAACAGCCAGGCCCAAACCGATAAGACAGCTCAGTGCAAGGGCAACACCGACGTCACCGTGGTCATCGTCGTTGCCGTCGTTGACGCCGTCGCCATCGTCGTCGACGTCGTCGCCGGCGTCGTTGACACTGTCGCCACCGTCATCGTCGCCGCCGCCGACTCTGTCGGCGTCGTCGCCGTCGCCGTCGTCGTCGTCGTCATCATCGTCATCGTCGTCGTCGTCGTCATCGTCATCGTCGTCACTATCGCCCTCGTCGTCGTTGCAGCCGTCGACGACATCGGCCATCGTCGTCGTCGCTGCCTTCGCCGGCGTCGCTGTCGTCGTCGTCGCTGCTTGCGCCGTCGTCGTCGTCGTCGCCAACGCCGTCGCCAACGCCGTTGACAATGTCGCCGCCATCATCGTCAGCGCCACCGACTCTGTCGGCGTCGTCGTCGTCGTCGCCATCGTCGTCATCGTCATCATCGTTGACATTATTCGCCATCGTCGTCGTCGCAGCCGTCGACGTCAACGTCGACATCGACGCCGCCGCCGCCAACGTCGTCGTCGTCCTCGTCGCTGCCTTCGCCGTCGTCGTGGTCGTCGTCATCATCATCGCCAACGCGGTCGCCGTCGTCGCCACCTTCGTCGTCCTCGTGGCCGTCGTTGTCGTTGACATCCGACCACCCCCCCTGATCCCTCCTGGCGCACATCCTTGCTGCTGCATTCCGGATCGATCTGCGTGGGCCCAGGGGCCGGAAGCGCGCCCACAGATGCCGAAACTATTTTGCTTCGAGCGATCCCCACCGAAACCTTCAGCGTTTGGTCCCAGCGGTGCGCGCGCCTACTGGAAGGACGTGCGCAGTGCCCAGCGGCGTCGGCCAGCGCGGCGGCCAGGCCAGGTCGCAAGTTGATGCTTTCCGAATTCTGACAACCACAAGGCCCCTGACGAGGACAAAAACAAACCCAAAAGTTGTCTGCGATACCCCAGAACTGATTCTGAGATTGTGGATGACAATCCATTACGCGTAGCGCCTGCGCGCAGGCCTATCATAGGCCTGTGCATAGCCTGTGCATAGGCCTATGACGGACAAGGCGCACAGGCCCTGAGAAGGCCTATCGAAAGGCCTACGATAGGCCTGTCGATAGGCTATGCATAGCCCTGCCGTAGGCCTCTCGGCAGGCTGTGCACAGGCCTGTGACAGGCATGGCGACGAGCTGTGCACAACCCAACATAGGCCTATACATAGGCCTATGCACAAGGTGTGCACAGGTCTCTACTCTGCCTAAGCGCAGCGTGAGAGTATGCCCGAACACACGGCGACAGACCTATGCACAGCCTATGCACAGGCCTTTCAATGGCCCATGGGCAGGCTGTGTACAAGCCTGTGATAGGCCTGTGCGAAGCCTGTGTATCGGCCTGTGGTAGTCCTATCGTTAGGGTGTGCGCAGGCCCACGACAGGCCTATGCAGAGGCCTGCAATAGACCTATGGTATGCCTGCGGTAGGCCTGTGTACAGCTACGCACAGGCCTGTAGAGGGTGCGACGTTCCCACATGTATAGCCTACGCACAGGCCCGAACCTAAGGCCCGCACAGGCCTATGTATAGCCTGCGCATAGGCCTGTGGTAGACCTGAACACAGGCTGCGCACTGACCTGCAGGCTGTGAGCTCTGGGACAGCCTGGACCAGATCTTCCAGGCAGCCCCAGGACCAATCCGATATGGCATCACATAACCTCCTAGATATTCAAATGCGAACCCATAATCGGAGGAAAGGAGGGAGGGATGACAAGCATCCAAGAGAGGGCTGGATGGGTCACCCTAAAACGGGGCGGATTGTTCAGGGAGCCCCTCTAGAAATTGTGCGCAGCTTGTCCACACACCTGTGGCAGGCTTGTGCAAAGCATGTGCACAAGCTCGTCGCGGAGCATCGGCAGTCCCACGGGCCCACAACAGGCCCACCACAAGCCTGTCGACAGGCCTGCGACAAGCCTGCGCACAGGCTCTGCACAGGCTTGACGCGGAGCGCTGGCTCTCCCCCGGGCCTGCGACAGGCCTGTGCACAGGCTTCCCACAGGCCTGCGACGAGCCTTTGCACAGGCTATGCACAGGCCTGTCGCGGGGTGCTGCCTCACTACAGGCCCACCACAAGCCTGTCCACAGGACTGTGACAGGCCTGTGCACAGGCTACGCACAGGCCTGTCGCGGGGCGTTGGCCCGCTCCCAAGCTCGCCACAGGCCTGTGGAAAGGCTTTTCACAGGCCTGTGACAGGCCGGTGCACAAGCTAGGCACAGACGTGTCGCGGGGTGTCGGCCCACACCCAGGCCCACCACAGGCCTGTGCACAGCCTCTGCACAGGCCTGCGGCAGGCCTGTGCGCAAGTTCTGCACAGGCCTGTTGCGGAGTGTCGGCCCTCGCACAGGCCCACCACAGCCTGCGTACAGCCTGTCCACAGGCCTGGAACATGCCTGTGCACAGACTATGCACAGGCTTGTCGCGAGGTGTCGGCCGTCGCACAGGCCCACCATAGGCATGTCCACATGCCTGTGGTAGGCCTTTGCACAGGCTGTGCACAGGCCTGTCGCGAGGCAATGGCCCTCTCCAGGCCCACCACAGGCCTGTGCACAGGCTGTCCACAGACCTGTGGTAGGCGTGTGCACAGGCTGTGCACAGGCCTGTCGCGGGGTGCAGGCCCTCGCACATGCCCACTACAGGACTGTGCACAGCCTGTGCACAAACCTGCGGCAAACCTGTGCAACAGATATGTACAAGCCTGTCCTGGAGTGTCGGCCCTTCTCCAGGCGCATCGCATCCTTATGCACAGCCTGTTCACAGGCCTGTCACCGGCCTATGCACAGGGTGCGCACAGGCCTAAGCACAGGCCTACGCACAGGCTCTGTGCAGGCCTATGTTTCGCGAGCACACAGGCCCCGAGGCAGCGTATCGATAGGACTATCGATAGGCCTATGGTCAGGCTGTGCATAGGCCTGTCGATAGCCCTATCGACATGCCTATGGGTAGGTTGTGCCTAGGCCTGTCACAGGCCTGTGGACACACTGTGCACTGCACAGGCCTACGGTAGCCCTGTGCTCAGTCTGTCTGTGCAGAGGCCCAACGACGGAGGCTTCCACATGCCTGTATACACCCTATGCACAGGCTTACGACAGGCCTGTGCACATCCTAGGCAGAGGACTGTGACAGATCTATACACAGCCTGTGCACAAGCACGCAGGGGGCCTATCATAGGCTATGCACAGCCTGAGCATAGGCTAGCCAATGTCAGCCTCCGGTAAGAGGAAGAGGAGGCACAGCAGCAGCACCACGAGCAGGAGACGGGCGACGAAGGACGAGGAGGAGGAGGAAAAAGGAGGTGAGGCGAACCTCTCCTTCCTCCTCCTGTTCTTCCTCATCGTGCTCGTTCCTCCCAGTCCTCCTCCTCCTCCTCATCTTCCCCCTCCTCCTCCTCCTCCTCCTCCTCCTCCTCCTCCTCCTCCTCCTCCTCCTCCTCCTCCTACGTACCCTCCTCCTCGCCCTGTTCTTCGTCCTCTTCCCTCATCATGCGCCTCGCCCCCCCTATTCCCCCTCACCCTCGTCTTCTTCGCTCCCCCGAGCATGCGCGGGGCGCGCGGCGGCCCCGGGCGGAGCACCCCCGGCATGTGGGTATCCGACATCCATGGGTGCACGTTGGATCATACATGTCACCATGTCGTTGGAGATGCTACGGTATGATCTGCGTTGCGGCACTATGATATTGCATGGTATGATGAGATATGATGCTACATCATGCTCTGTTTCATGATGATGTTGACGCCTCGACTCAGT
The DNA here is from genome assembly GCA_963575745.1 of Prorocentrum cordatum. NCBI lineage: Eukaryota > Dinophyceae > Prorocentrales > Prorocentraceae > Prorocentrum > Prorocentrum cordatum. The sequence continues at coordinate 1,241,076 of CAUYUJ010009779.1, forward strand.
ACATGTGTTATGATCCGCTCTGTTAATATGTTTCGCAATGCTCTGGTGCCGTGTCCAGCCATCGTGTGTTATGTTATGATAGGATATAGTATGTTGTGTTGTGATATGTCGTATTATGTAATATCATGCTATGTTCTGGTATGTTCTGAGATGTTGTGTTTGTGGACGGTTCCGCACAGTAAGATCTAGTATGACCTGCTATGCGAGTATGTGGCGATATGCTACACTGACGTGGTCTGACATGTTCTGCGATGAAATGCAATGATATGGGATGTTATGTCAATATGTCGTATGGGTTCCTTGGTTATGCTATGTTATGTTGTGGTACGCCGCCTTCTCTCTACCATGCTATACTATGATGTGGTATGTGATGTTATGCCATGCTCTGGTGTGCCATGATATTGGTATGTTCTGCTATGTCATGGTATGGTATGCTCGTGTTATGTCATGGTATCGTCTGGTGTGACATGTTGCGTTCTAGCGTGTTCACCGCTATGCTCTGCTGTCGTCTTATAGTGAAGCTGTGTCATGATATGATATGTTCTGTCAATGTATATGATGTTATGATCGGTTATGTTATAACATGTTGTGATATGCCGTTCTAGGTTATGCCATGCTCTGCTCTGGTTTGTTTTGTGATGTGATGGTGTCCTCTAGGTTGTTACGACATTGATATGTTATGTTCTGCCATGTTCTGCCATGCTCTTGCTCTGTTCTGTCATGCTATTTTTTCCTCTCCTCGCAAAGCAAGCACACACCAATTTCAGTCCCTGCTCCGACGATTCACTACTCTCTGTTGTATTGAATCCGCTTCCCCTCATGGGGGCTATACCACCTCCCATTGAAGCGCGCACGGACACGGGCCCGTACAGGTCAGAGTCTCAATCGCAAGAGGCCCGTAAAAAAAACCCTGCGACCTTGAAAGGGTGACCTCGGAGCGAAGTCCGGCGGCCGCTGTGGATTACCCTACAACTTCCACGCCGAGATACAAATATCACCCAACCGAGACCCCTACCCGAGGCGGCAGCCCGGGTGCCCAGGCGAAGTGGCACGAGCCACGACGCATCGCCAAATAGGCCAAGTGTAGATTTAAAGGGCACAGATGCCGCACAATCAAAACGCCAGAGGAGGAGGAGGAGCAGCAGCAGCAACGGCAGGAAAGCAGGAGAGCAGAGCGCAAAAGAAGCTACCGAAATCGATCAAACACCGCCGAACTCATAAAAAGTGCCACCGCCACCGAAACCTAAACGGAACACCTGAGGGCGACTTGAAAACTCGCCCGCACGGCGCTCAGGACACCAGCCACCGACGCGCGATGGATCGCGGAGGGAACCATGCCCTATGGATACATCGCTGGAGGAAGGAGGAGGAAGAGACAGGGGCGAGAGCGGGAGGAAGAGACGAGATGGGAGGGCCCTGCCAGACCGCGAATTGTATTTCCTGTCCCCACCGCAGCAAGGCCTGAACGCTTGACCAGTGATCTGTATGCCAGAAGTGATCCAGCCAAGATGCAGGCGTGCGTCAAAATACAAGTCGGGACCTTCCGCGTTACGGCAACGGCCACACGGCCTGGAGGCTTGTGAAACGTCAGATCGTCACTATGTGAAACGCCGGCCGGCACGGCATACACGCAAAACAATCCAGACTGCCCCGTACGGCCGCGCATTCTCCACTTGGCCTGGTCGCACGAAGCGGACAGAAGCGCAACGAGGAGGAGGAGGAGGAAGACGAGGACGAAGAGAGGAGGGAAAAGGAGCCACGAAGGGAAAAGGTCAAAGAGCGAACGCTTACATCTAGAACGCATTTTGTCCCAACATGCCTCTGGGATTGCTACAGCTGTCCCGGCCGCGTGGCCGATAGAAGATGGAAACACAGTTTCGACTCCGACCGGTAGCCCAGCTGGTGGCGCAGTCTGTCGGCACCCATTTGCCCACAGAGGCCCGAGAAGAGGTTAACAAAATGTCCCCCCCCGGGCCCCTATCCACCTAATGGCGAAAAATGTGCGCATACATTGGCGCGCTGTGTGGCGGTATCCTTGTTTCTAAAAATCTGTTCTGTCATGCTATATTGTGCCATACTGTGTTCTGTCGTGTTTGTCGAGGGCGCGAGGCGGGATGACCGGGATTCTCGGGACAACTTGGGGTCTGGCGGCCGCGGAAAGCAGGGTGTGTTCTGTCGTGTTTGTCGAGGGCGCGAGGCGGGATAACTGAGACTCTCGGGGCATCTTGGGGTCTGACGGCCGCGGCATGCAGGGGTGGGAGTGGCCCGGAAGTCTGTTCTTAAAACCTGACGACCCCAACCTATCCGGTGGGGAAATACCGAATCATGCATACTCCAGATTTCGTAATAAAAGGGAGGGGGTCTGGACCCTCCAAGACAAGCCATTTCAGACCTCCCCCGTGGGAGACCCCTCCAAATTATCGTCCCCAGACCCCCCAGGCCCTCCAAGATAGCCTGGAAGATACCCCCCACCGAAATGAGACCCCCCATGACTCTATTACGACATCTGGGCTATCCGAGCTCAGCCTTCGCCGTCGGCCGTCGGTGATCGTCGTCGCCGTCGCTGGCGTCGCCGCTGCTCGTCGCAGGGGGGGGGGTGGCCGGGAAATCTGTTCTTCAAACCTAACGACCCCAACCTGTCTGGTGGGGAAATACCGAATCATGCATATCCGAACTTCGCCTTCGCCGTCGGTCGTCGGTGATCGTCGTCGTCGCCGCTGGCGTCGCCGCTGCTCGCCGCAGTGGTCGCGGTCCGAGGGGCGGCCTGAGGCGCGCCCGCCGCTGCAGGCAGGCCCCGCGCCGGCAGCCCCTGGCGCCGCAGCGCGAGCTGAGTCCTCCTCTTCCTCTTCGTCCTGCTCCTCCTCCTCCTGCTCCTGCTGGTCCTCCTCCTCCTCCTGCTCCTGCTGCTCCTTCTCCTCCTCCTCCTCCTCCTCCTCCGCCTCCTCCTCCTCCTCCTTCCCCTCCTTCTCCTTCTCCTCCTCCCCCTCCTCCTCCTATTCCTTCTCGTCCCCTCCCTGTCGCACCACCAGACGTCGGGCCAGGTCGGTCGATTCGCCTCAGACGTCCTCGCAGCTTCTGATCCTCAAGCTGAAAAGAGCTCGAGCACAACAGTGCTCTTGTGACCACGAGTGGCTACGGAGGCTGGAAACTGCCAGACCGACGACAGCCTGCATGCACACCAACATGCCCGCGAACACATGGCTACAGAGATGGAGGGCCAGACTAAAACCCTCCCAAAATCAGCCGCTGGACCACTCGCGACTACCATTGATTTTTTTCCCTAACAGAAATAATTCGCTGAGCAATTAATGCTGTAGCTGTACTGTAGGGTGCTACAGTAAATAATTCGCTGAGCAATTAATGCTGTAGCTGTAGCTGTAGCTGTAGCTGCGACGAAGCTTTCGCGCGGCGTTTTTTTCTGTTTTTTACGACGCCGGGAGGTCTGGGCCAGGAAGGAAAAAGGAGTTAGAAAGGAATTTGATAAGGGATTTCAAAAGTTAGAAAGAAACTCAGCTGTTTTGCGTTAAATTTGTTTTTGTTACGACGCCAGGAGGTCTGGGCCGGGGAAGAAAAAGGAGTTAGAAAGGAATGTGATAAGGAATTTCAAGAGTTAGAAAGGAATGTCGTTGTTGGGGTCGTTTTTTTTGTTTTTTTAACGACGCCGAGATGTCTGGGCCAGGAAGGAAAAAAATGAGTTAGAAAGGAAATTGATAAGGAATTTCCAGAGTTAGAAGGGAAGTTCGTTTTGGGTGTTGTTTTTAAACAAAAAAGAAACGACGCCGGGAGGTCGGGGCTAGGAAGGAAAAAGGAGTTAGAAATGAATTTAATAAGGAATTTCAAGAGTTAGAAAGGAATTTCGTTTTTGGTGTTTTTTGTTTTGTTTTTTACGACGCCGAGAGGTCTGGGCCAGGAAGGAAAAAGGAGTTAGAAAGGAATTGAATAAGGAATTTCAAGAGTTAGAAAGGAATTTCGTTTTCTGGGAAATTGTTTTTTGTTTTGTTTTTTTTTTTTACGACGCCGAGAGGTCTGGGCCAGGAAAGAAAAAGGAGTTAGAAAGGAATTTAATAAGGAATATCAAGAGTTAGAAAGGAATTTCGTTTTTTTGGATTATTTTTGTTTTGTTTTTTAAAACGACACCGAGAGGTCTGGGCCAGGAAGGAAACAGGAGTTATAAAGGAATTTAATAAGGAATTTCAAGAGTTAGAAAGAAATTCATGTTTGGTGGCTGTTTTTTGTTTTGTTTTTTACGACGCCGGGAGGTCAGGGCCTGGCCCAGACCTCTCGGCGTCGTGAACAAAAAAACAGACCCCCGAAACAAAAACAACCAAAAAAACAAAATTCCTTTCTAACTCTTGAAATTCCTTATTAAATTCCGTTCTAACTCCCTTTTCCTTCCTGGCCCAGACCTCTCGGCGTCGTAAAAAAAAACAAAACAAAAAACAGACCCCAAAAAAACGGAATTCCTTTCTAACCCTTGAAATTCCGTATTAAATTCCTTTCCAACTCCTTTTTCCTTCCTGGCCCAGACCTCTCGGCGTCGTAAAAAACAGAACAAAAAAAACAACCCAAAAAAAAACAAAATCCTTTCTAACTCTTGAAATTCCTTATTGAATTCCTTTCTAACTCCTTTTTCCTTCCTGGCCCAGACCTCTCGGCGTCGTAAATAAAAAACAAAACAAAAAAAAACAACACAGAAAAAAAAACAAAATTCCTTTCTAACCCTTGAAATTCCTAATTAAATTCCTTTCTAACTCCTTTTTCCGTCCTGGCCCAAACCTCTCGGCGTCGTAAAAAAAAACGAAACGAAAAACAACCCCAAAAAACGAAATTCCTTTCTAACTCTTGAAATTCCTTATTAAATCCCTTTCTAACTCATTTTTCCTTCCTGGCCCAGACCTCTCGGCGTCTTAAAAAAGCAAAACAAAACAAAAACAACCCCCAAAACGAAATTCCTTGCTTGCTAACTCTTGAATTTCCTTATCAAATTCCTTTCTAACTCGTTTTTTCCTTCCTGGCTCAGACCTCTCGGCGTCGTAAAAAAAAACACCAAAACAACCCAAAAAACAAAATTCCTTTCTAACTCTTGAATTTCCTTATCGAATTCCTTTCTAACTCCTTTTTCCCTTCCTGGCCCTGGCTTCCTCGGGCAATTCGGACTCGATTGTCTTTGAGGTTCAGAACTATCTCTGGTATTCAAATTCCTTTCTAACTCAGGAAATTCCTTATCGAATTCCTTTCTAACTTCCCAACTCAATAGAAATGCATAACCAAAATGCTCTTGGCAATATTTCGAGCCTACATTATTAATTCCCGACGCAATTATTGATGTAATTGCATACAGTGCGCACTACAGAAATAATTCCGAAACCAATTAAAGCTGTACTGTAACCAAAAAAAATCAATGGTAGTTCTCGAGCCGCGCCCAGCCGTCGCCACGAGAACCTCCAGAAATGCCCAAGCGCTTCCGACACGAAGACTTCGTCGACGTGATCGACGCCGCCGCCCTCGCCGCAGTCGTCGCCGTCGTCAACGGTGCGTTCTGACTGGTGGTGCGTTCTGGGCCCACGTCGTCGCGGCCCTTTGCCTGTCCAGCCGTCGCCGAAGCGAATCCCGAAGAGGCGACGACAGCGCCCCGCAATCCCCCCCCGAAAGATGCCTCACGATCGACTACGGCCGACGGTGTCGTCGGTGTCGCCACCGCCGCCTGCGCAGACGCCGCCGCCAGCCACGGCTTCGTCGCCGCGACGATCGGCTCCATACAAGAGCAACCCTGGGCAAGAGTGACCTCTGGTGCGCTGCACATCATGGGGGCCGCGGAGGAGCAGAACCCACGCGCGCAGGCCAGTGCTGGACTGTGCTCGGGGGGGGCCTGTGAGCCTGTACCAGATGGGGAAACTCAAGGGCACTGAGGCCGCTACAACCCGGATCTCTACCAGGGTGCGTCCTGTGCACACCCTCGAGGCGAACACGGCGCTGGCGACGAGGACCCTCCAGGAGACCCAGAAAGGCGAAATCCAGCGAAGGGCAGCGGTGTGGGTACCTCTTCCTCCCCTTGCCAGGTGGCCACCCTGGCGAAGGGACACTCTTACGACGGGCGAAGACAAAGCCGTCGCAGCTCCGGCGTCGGCCACCGGGGCGCCTCGGCACCGCGGCGGGCCGGCGCGCCGCTGCCAACGCGGCGCCCGCGGCCGCCGGGGGGCAAAAGGCGCGGGCACCAGCGGCGCAAGCCTCTCTCTGTGGGGCGCCGCCGGCGACGAGCGGCGGCGACAACGATGAGCGGCGGCAGGGACGACGGCGGCGGCGGCGGCAACGGCGAGGAGCGGCGGCGCGGACGCGCGGCGGCGGCCCCGGCGACAACGACGACGACGAGCAGCGAGAACTGAGGCCGCGACGACGACGAGCGGCGGTGGCGGCGAGGGCGGCGGCGGCGGCGGCGGCAACGTCAACATCGACGTCGTCGACGACGACGACGCGATTCAAAGTTTTCGCCATGTTGGGCATCTGAGAGCCCACGGAAGATCCAGAGGCCGATGCTGACTGGATCTTGGTCCGCTCCAGAGAGGGCACCGGCGGCGTCGGCGGCCGAGAGGACGCCCAGAGAGGAGAAGGGGCCTGCCGGTGGTGTCGCTCCTTCTCTCCGAGGAGGAGACGGTCCTGGTCTGGATCGAACCGCGAGATTGGATCGGGTCGAAAACGGACCGCACCGCCAACGACTCGTCCCGAATCGGAAGGAAATCGCACCGCTTCGCCCGGCCCCGGCTGGCTGCGGCCGATGCTGGTGAATCGAGCTGAATCGGAACCGCAGCCCTGGCTGGCGAATCCACTGGGATCTTGGGCTTACTCTGGATCCCTTAATCACTGACCCCCCCTAAAAACTGGAACCCCCTTTCCTTCGCGACATAATTTTCTGGACCCCCTCCCGCAAAGTGGGCTTTAATATTCCGGACCCCCCCTGCCAGCAACATTGCGAGCGCGATCGTTCATGACGGTGGCTTGGGGATAACGGTGACGATAAGTAGACGCCGTTGCCAACGTGAAGTTGGACCACACTGTTGAGGAGCGTGATGGGAGCAAGGGCTGGGTATCCATGTTCCCCCCCACAGAGTTTCTGCGAGATGCACGGAACCTCACGATGATGATGATGCTGCTGATGATGGGAGCAAGGGCTGGGTATCCATGTTCCCCCCCACAGAGTTTCTGCGAGATGCACGGAACCTCACGATGATGATGATGCTGCTGATGATGATGATGATCATGATGATCATGATGATGATGATGTTGATGATGATCATGATGATGATGATGATGATGATGATGATGATGATGATGATGATGATGATGATGATGATGATGATGATGATGATGATGATGATGATGGTTAGTACGCCGCGGGCTGGTGGTCACGAGCACGAGCATGGAGCATGTCGCGTGCGTAAGGGTGGTGTCAAATTGCATGCTCATAGGGCGCCCTAATAAACCAGACCCCCCCCCCCCGAACGTCGGCTTCAAAACAACGCCTTAATGAACCCGACCGCCTGCCTCCCCAAAAGGCGCCTTAAAAACCCAGACCCGGGGGACGATTATCAAGGGATCCGGAGTAGGTCGGAAATATCAAAAGATGACCAACAATACTTAACAAATACAGTCACCAGCCTGACCTAAGGAACGATCAATAAGGAACGAAGCCCGTTTTTATCCCAAGGAATAATAACGCATAAGAAACGATAAATAATAAATAACGCAAAAGGAACTGTCAAAAACGCATGCATACCTAAGGAACGACCGAGCCCCTTTTGAAAAGCACGTGTTCCTTTTTCAAGCCGCTCACTGTAGGCCCACGACTCTTTTTTTACTATTTTTGAATATTCCCCCTGTAGAGGGACAGATCCGACTTAATCGTAGCCGACCCTGGGAGGCCCGCGGTCTCTGCGCACGACGGCCCACCTGCGTCGCCGGCCAAAACTGGGGCACGCGGCGGTCGGGAGGCGAGGCTGTCTGAGCGAGAAAGCGGCACCCCCGGGCTTGCTTGGAGAGGGCACGCGAGAGGACACGAGGCCCCTCCGAGGTAAAACGACGCGAAGATCGGGACAAAATCGGATCGGGATAATTCGAAATCTCTGAGAATCGGCGGGTTTGGAGGATGTATTGGGCGCCGCGGCCGCTCCAAAGCGTTCTGGAACGCTCTGAGAGCGCTCCGGAACGCTCTGGAGCGATTTATCCCGATCCTAGCCCTGTATTACGAGGGTCACACCTGCCACAGGAATGCGAGGAGGCATGGGTCGCGAGGCACAGGACACGAGGGCACCCTGGATCTGGCAGGGTCGACCTACTGATCAGGGCCGAGGGTAGCCCGGACGAGGCAACAGCGGGGGGCTCAGTGGGCCCCGGAAACGGCAGGGCCGTTTTTTCACCGTTTCCGGAAAAGTGCCCCTTCGGGAGCGGCCAAGAGGGGGGTGTCCAAGAGGGGGGGGTGCAAATCATGACCGGCGACATGTGCGCGGCCCAGCGGGGGGGCCAGGGACGTAATGAAATGAGAAGAGGCTCCATGAAATCTGAGGAGATATCATGGCCCACGCCATAATATCCACCCCCCCTAGTCATCACCCCCCTCTTTTCCGCCCCCGATCCCTTGAACATGGAAACGGCAAAAAACAACGGCGAGCGGAAACGGCAACAAAAACGGCTCCAGGGTTGGAACCGGAGCGAGAACCCGTGTAAAAGAACGGCGACGGAACTGGTAAATAGACGGCGTCGGAACCGGCCAAATCAGCGCCCCTCAAACGGGGACTCCACTAACGGGCACTTTGCCCAGTGACCCAGCGAACCCAACCCTTCCCGAGGCGGGCAACGCTGCATTGCCAGAAAGAGCCCCTAAAGTGGCAACTTTCGGCAAAATTGCACAGTATCCGTCAGTAAGTACCCGTTACGGTGCCGTTGACCAAGAACTGGCAAAGCGGAACCGGTAACAAAAACGGCCCTCTCGTTTCCAGGGCCCGCTACGAGCGGGGGGCGCCCGGAGGGGGCGCAGCGGGCGCGCCGAGCGAGGCCGAGCGCCGTCCCCCCCCCCGGGGCCAGGCGGGGAGCAGGGGCAGGGGCAGCAGGCCAGCGGCGGCGGGCGGCGGGCACCGCGGGTGGAGGCGCGGGGCGTGGCCGGGAGAGCGCGGCTCTGGACACCCGTAGTGGGTACCGAAAGAATGGGTACAATGCCCAACAACAAATGTTGTCCCAAAACCAGCAGCGGCCGCTGTTGGGCAGGCGGCCTTCTGTCTCGAATGGGCACAGGCCGCGGCGGCGTGGACAGCGAATCCTGTTCAGAATGAACAGGAACTGCTGCTGGGCATCGTACCCATTCTTTCCGTGCTCTCGGGCGTCCATAGCGGTTCGAGAGCACGAGCGCCCTCGTTGGTGTCCGCTCCATGGGAGCCTGCGCGGCCCCCTAAAACGACGCGAAGATCGGGACAAAATCGGATCGGGATAACTCGAAATCTCTGAGAATCGGCGGGTTTGGCAGACGTATTGGGCGCCGCGGCCGCTCCAGAGCGTTCCGGAACGCTCTGAGAGCGCTCCGGAACGCTCTGGAGCGATTTATCCCGATCCCAGCCCTGTTTTAGTCCGTTCCATGGGAGCCTGCGCGGCCCCCGGCGCTGTCCAATTCGGGCCTGCTTTGGACCGGATTTGGAACAAATGTGGCCCGGATTTGGACCAGAGTTGGACTGGATTCGCGGGGACTGGGAGAACGAGGAGGGGAGGGGGAGCAGGAGGGGAGAGGAGGAGCAGGAGGATGGGCCAAATGTCGTCCCCATGCGGTCCAAATGCAGGAAAAGCTGATTTCAGTGTCGCTTCCCAAGGCTCCCATGAACAGACATCGAAGCCGTCGCCTTGTGTTCGAGTCCCAATGCTGACTACGTACCAGACCACCCCTACCCAACCCGAAGGCCCTCGAATTTCGGTTTGGGGGGGTAGGGGTTCCATCTGTGTATTTTCGACGTTCCGCGACCCCCCCCACTGGAAATGGATGGCAAATTGAGGCCTTCGGGTTGGGTTAAGGTGGTTTGGTGGGTGGTGAAATCCCCCATGGAGGTGCCCATGACAAAGGACAGTCAAGGTGGAGAGCCCTCACGAGCCCAAACACGGGGAGCAATCAAGTACATCACCAAATCCAGGGACGTTGTTTAACATCCCGTGTCAGCTACATGAGAGATGAACTTGGAGCTCGCCCTTGTAAGGGGGGCTCAGACAAATACCCATCGGTCGGAAGAAGCAGGTAGAAACACGATAGAGGAAAGAGGAACATATATTGGGTGTCCGCCCGCCGTCAAAAATAAGGGAACAGGTGAAGCCGATCGACCATTGAAGTAGGAAGGCGCTTCAAGTAGATTGAAGATGGGAATCCAGAAATGCCTACTTTCAACGACCGATGGGCACACCGGAGTTGTTGCTCCCTGGACCTCTCCTGGGGCGCGCCCTGACCACGAATCCGGGGCGAATCCGCTCTCGACCACGAGTTGAGCAGGGACCGACCGTCCCGGCATTCCTATAGCCCTACCACGATATATTCTTGGAACCCCAAACAATGTTCGAATCGCATGAACAATGTTCTTAGAACATTAACCCGATGTGATAAAACAAGACAGGCTCCGCCAGAAATGTTCTAAGAGCATGTCGTGGAGACCACAGAACAGGTTGTCATAACATTGTTTGGTAGGGCTATAGGCGAGCCAGGACGCTTCGCCACTGCTTGAACGAGAGCCCGCCACGGGGCCCGAAAAGGCAGAAACGATGGAGACGGATACGTGCTTGCGTTCTCTCGGCTGCGAGCCCAGGGGTAGACCAAGAGGTGGCAGGCCTTGACAGAAGGCGGCGGAGCTTCCCAAGGACCCTCGGGCATCAGGGTCTCTTGGGAGTCTTGAGTCAAAGCGGAGGAAGTATCGAACGGGAGCGTCGTTGTCTGCAGGAGGTCCTGAGGCGGGAGCGCTGGCCCTGAGGTGAAAAACAATAAGTATCGATCGGGAGTGCCGATGTTGTCGGAACGTCGGCTCGGGGGGGCGAGGGCTTTCCGAAGAGCCGCCTCTGTTGAAGGGGCCCTGGGACACACAAATAAATACACACAAAAAATGATTCCCCATATTTTCCCATGTTTTCTGGGTGTTCGTCTTCCCCCCCACTTCCCATACTTGTTTCCATCTTTTCCTGGGAATCGACGATGAAGTGTGTCTGTGTGTTCCTTCCCTCCTGATCTGTCTGGAGAGAAGGCCTGGGGGACGTTTCTCAAGGGCGGCTGGGCAGGCCCGCCCACGGTTTCGCCGCGGATTCGCCTCTTCCGAAACACGCCAGCACGTGCCCCGAGCGTCGACATGGTCTCTGCTGGGCCCGTTTGTCCACCACCGCCACCATAAGCTGGAGGGGGAGGAGTCCTCCTCCTCCCTCTCCTCCTCCTCCTCCTCCTCCTCCTCCTCCTCCTCCTCCTCCTCCTCCTCTTCCTCCTCCTCCTCCTCCTCCTCCTCTCCTCCTCCTCCTCCTCCCTCCTCCTCCTCCTCCTCCTCCTCCTCTCCTCCTCCTTTTCCTCCTCTTGTCCTCCCCCTCCTCCGCCTCCTCCTCCTCCTCCTCCTCCTCCTCCTCCTCCTCCTCCTCCTCCTCCTCCTCCTCCTCCTCCTCCTCCCCCCCCTCCAACTTGTGGTGGTGGTGGTGGAAGACAGGGCCATCGTGGTCGAAACGCGAGGGGCGTCTGGGCACCGCCAGGCCAGCCGCCATCGCCGCGCCCCACACCAGTCCTGCAGGGGGGGAGGGGGGGGGCGGCACGCAGCCCTCCCGTGGCGCTGCCTCCACGGCGCGTCTCGACTCGGCAGGACGCCGCGTGCCAGGACCGAACCGCCGATGGATCACCGATGCCTCCGGCCGAAGCGCACTGCGTGCAGCACGGATGCGCCTCGAGTAGCGGAAGATCGCGCCTCTCTCCGTGCGAAGTGCGCCTACAGTAGGATCGTGCGGCGTCGGCGCGAACACAGGCTGCTGACGCCGCGTTGTTCGTGCAGCTTTGGTTCAGTCGTCGCCCCGGTTGTGCAGCGTTTAGAGGCCTCCGAGATGGGGTCGGAGTACATGGTGTCGGAGGATCGCGCCGCATCGGCGATGCATCGGCGATGCATCAGCGATGCATCGGCGATGCATCGGCGATGCACCGACGATGCATCGCCGACGTCGGCTACGCATCGGCGACGTCGGCGTGGAGAAACTCGGGCTCCGCATCGAGCCGCATCGGCGATGTATCGCCGATGCGGCGCGACCCTCCGACCCCATCTACTCCGACCCCATTTGGGAGGCCTAGAGCGTTGGCTTCTGTCGGGCCCAGTGACGTCGCCGTGTCCCTTGGTGCTTCCACGTCGCAGAATTTGACCTCGAATGCCTTCGCCAGTGCCGCCGGCGCGCCCACGCCGCGTGAGCCTGCCGTGTCGTCGCCTCCCTCGGCGCTCCCGCGCAGTCCCTCCTGGAAAGTCGGGAGCGGCCAAGAGGGGGGTGTCCTCCTGCTCCTCCTCCTCCTCCTCCTCCTCCTCCTCCTCCTCCTCCTCCTCCTCCTCCTCCTCCTCCTACTCCTCCCTCGTGCTCCTTCTTCTCCCCCTCCCCCTCCTCCTCCTCCTCCTCCTCCTCCTCCTCCTCCTCCTCCTCCTGCTAAAGAGGGGGGGGTCCTCCTGCTAAAGAGGGGGGGGTGCAAATCATGGCCGGCGGCATGTGCGCGGCCCCAGAGGGGGGGGGCCAGGGACGTATCGAAACAGGAAGAGGCGCCATGAAACCTGGGGAGATATCGTGGCCCCCGCCATGAGATCCACCCCCCCCTCGTCATCACCCCCCTCTTTGCCGCCCCCGAGAAAGGGGCTACTTCTCGCTCGGGCCGGGCCGCGCGGCGCGGGCACCTTCTCGCGCCCCCTACGGGTTGCCACAGCTCGATCGGCGCCGCACCCTCCGAATCTTTGCCCGGCCCTCCCCCCTCCCTCCACGCGCACACACTCACACTCACACACACGCACACGCACACGCACACGCACACGCACACACACACACACACACACGCACGCACACGCACACGCACACGCACACGCACACGCACACGCACACGCACACGCACACGCACACGCACACGCACACGCACACGCACGCACGAAAACACAAACACAGACACACACAAACTTGTTTGGCGTCGCGGCATCTTGTCGACTCTTGCGAATCGACGCTAAATTGACGCTAATCGACGCTAAATCGACGCTACATCGACGCTAGCCGACGCTACATCGGCGCTCCCATCGACTCTCAGACGCTGTTCGACGCGACGCCGAAAACGGAATCGAGAGGGGTACACCCGGCTCGCATGACTGGCCACCGAAGGAGACGCCAACACGGCAATTACGGTGCACACGAGCCGTCCGCAGAGACCGTTGACCCTGACGGGCCTGTCCTCGTCCTCCTCCTCGTCCTCGTCCTCCTCCTCCTCCTCGTCCTCGTCCTCCTCCTCCTCCTTGTCCTCCTCCGCCTCCTCCTCCTCGTCCTCCTCCTCCTCCTCCTCCTCCTCCTCCTCCTCCTCTTCTTCTTATTATTATTAGTAGTAATATTATTGTGATGCTTGTTTTTATGCTTATTATTCTTCTTCTTCTTCTTCTTCTTCTTAATATCATTCTTCTGAATATTTTTATTATTCTTCTTCTTCCTCCTCCTCCCCCTCACCCTCCTCCTCCTCCTCCTCCTCCTTCTCCTCCTCCTCCGCCTCTCCTCCTCCTCCTCCTCCTCCTCCTCCTCCTCCTCCTCCTCCTCCTCCTCCTCCTCCTCCTCCTCCTCCTCCTCCTCCTCCTCCTCCTCCTCCTCCTCCTCCTCCTCCTCCTCCTCCTCCTCCTCCTCCTCCTCCTTCCTCCTCCTCCTCCTCCGCCTCCCGGCCAGCGGTCCTGCGAGGGCCACCGGTCCCCGGGCCCTCGGGGCGCCGCGGGCACCGCCGCGCATCGCAGCCCTGCGGCGGGTTTTGCAGAGGTGCTCGCGTTGCGGCTGCCACGACCATGGACACCCTCACAGTGCTATCATCGAATTAAGCATGTGATTCAAATGTCGGGAAACTGTCGTGGGAATGGTTAAAACCTGTTTTTGACATGTTTGAAACAATTCTAACACATGTTCTGGACACCTGGGAATTGTTTGGCAACATGCTTCCTCTCCATTGATCGTCCTCCACACTTCTCGCGTCGGGAGAGGTACCCATGCCGTTGCCCGCGCCCCGATTTTTGCACTTTGTGGCCTCCTCGGACGCCCTCGTCGCAACCGCCGGGGTCGGATCGAGATGCTGGTCAGAACGCACCCTGGGAGAGGGGAATAGCGGTATTGGCACGGCTGGTTTTCCCAACGACGGGGGGTGTTTGGCCGTGTTCGGCCGCTGCTGGGATCCGCGCGGAAATACTAAAAAGATCGGGCGGGACTATCAATGGATGCCGAGGCGGATTAAGTCTGGCCTGACCTAACTTACATGTGCGTCACAAATGCCTCAGGCGGCTTACGGGAATTCTGGATCCGGTCATCAATCGCCCAAACCACTGTCCGAACTGTAAACCACTTCTCAGCTAGGTCAAACCAGATATCCGCCACCGTGCCTCCTGGCACGCTGGTGCGTGGAGGAATGCCAAGACCTGTCTGGTAGGATACTTTGAATTCGGATAAAAGACCCCATCCCCCTAATCGCGGACTGTCGCGTGCATCCCCCCTACTCACCGAAGCCACATCCTTTGTGCCCGCCCGAGGATGGTGCACCTCCAACATGGCAGTTCATGCATAGTCCCCCATCCCACGCGTGCCCGCTCGAAGAAGGTGCACTTCCCGCATGGCAGCCACTTTCTGAATCATCATGCCATACGCGCGTTTTCGCGGAACGTGCAATCCCCGCAAAACAACTGCTGCCCAGCCACCCCTGCCACGCGTACCCGCCCGAGGATGGTGCGGTTCCCGCATGACAACTAATGCCTGAACCCTCATTCCATGCGCGCCTGTTCGAGGACTGCGCCATGCCCGTTTGGGTGCTCCATCGTAGACGTTCCGTTCACGCGCACCCGCTCAAGGATCATGCACGCCACGCGTTCCCAGGCACCGCTCCCAAGCGCCCCAGGGCCGTCGAAGCCACGGTCCCTCGTTAAAAAACAACGGATACGCGCCCCGAGGTTACAAAACCACCCTCGCAGGCAACCAAAGACACCACGATGGCCCAACATGCCTCGACGACGGTACGATGTGGCCCCGAGACGTCCGAAGAGTATCTGAAGACGGCCCAGAATGCCTCCACAAGGGCCCCAAATTAGTCTGGCGAAGGACCCAACCATATGCAGCTGTGAGTGCCGCAGTTGGGGCTACGAACCGCATGAAACGGGTGCGCCGACTTGCGCGGCGGGGTAAACAACGACAACGAAGACGACAGGCCGAATTACGAAAGACTGAGCGTGGGTGAGTCTGAACGCCAGTGAGTCTGAGTGTGAATGAGTCTGCGCGCGATTGAGTATGGTTGCACGAATGCGAGCGTGGTCGCGTATGCCGGACCCTGAGCACGAGTGATCTACGCCTGACCCTGAGCGCGCGTGACACTGGGCGTGGCCGCCTCAGGAAGCTTTCCCTGGAACCCCGACAACAACGCCCGCACGCCGCGACGCCTGTGTCGGCACGCTCCTCACGAGGATCGCGCCCGTTTCCTTCCCGTTGTTTTGTCTCCCCGTTTTTGCCCGCGCACGCCCACGTCCACGGCTGCGGGCGCGGCGCCGCACGGAGTCCCCGCGACGCGCGTTGGTCGCCCCGGAGGGGCCCCGGTGACGCGCGCGGGTCGTCCGCTGCGCGGAGCAGAGAGAGCTAGCTGGCTGGCTGATAACGGGCAAGGCTGCGGCCGCTGGGCAGAGCGCCGACGGGGGCGAGCGAGGCTCTGGGCAGAGCGCAGCGCGGAACTCCCGCGACGCGCGCTGGTCGCCCCGAGAGGATCCCAACGACGCGCGCGGGTCGCTCGCGGCACGAGGCCAAACAGTCAGACCGTCGAGAGACGGCGAGGCTCGGGCAGGCCGCTCCTCAGGCCAAGCCTCGCGGATAAACTCGGTAAAGCTCCGCTCCCTGGCGAAGGCCGCCGCATCCCTCCTGCACCGTTTCGTGCGCGTGGCAAACTGCTCCAGCTGTTTCCGCAAGCCTTCCGGCGGCCTTGCCAGAAAGAACTCGATGCAAACTGCGCCACTGGGACCTGAGGAGGGCTCCGTATTGGGGTCACGAAGCGTGTAAGGGGTGTGCCAAAGTGGGGCGGTGGGCGGCGGCGCAATGCGAGCTGCGCCAGTGAGACCTTAGGTGGAGCTCCCTGTGGGGCCACGAAGCGTGTGAAGGGTGTGCCAAAACGGGGCGGCGGCGCCATGCGTGCTGCGCCATTGGGGCCTTAGGCGGAGCTCCCTATGGGGCCACGAAACATTCGAGGTGTGTCACAAAATGGGGTGGCGGCGCCATGCGAGCTGCGCCGCTGGGACCTAGGTGGAATCCCCTGTTGGGCTACGAAACGTGTGACGGGTGTGCCAAAATGGGGCGGCGGCGCCATGCGAGCTGCGCCAGTGGGGTTTTAGGTGGAGCACCCTATGGGGCAACGAAACATGTGAGAGATGTGCCGAAATTGGGCGGCGGCACCATGCGGCCTGTGCCACTGGGGCCGTCCGTGCCAAAATGGAGCGGCGGCGCCATGCGAGCTGCGCCACTGGGAGCTTAGTTCAAGCTCCCTATAGGGCCACTAAACGTGAGAGGGGTGTGCCAAAAATGGGGCGGCGGCGCCATGCGAGCTGCGCCACTGGGGCTTTAGGTGGAGGCCCTTATTGGGGCCACGAAACGTGTGAGAGGTGTGCCAAAATGGGGCGGCGGCGCCATGCGAGCTGCGCCACTGGGGCCACGAAACGTGCGAGGGGTGTGCCAAAATGGGGCATCGGCGCCATGCGAGTTGCGTCAGTGAGACCTCAGGGGGGGCGCCCTAC
The DNA here is from genome assembly GCA_963575745.1 of Prorocentrum cordatum. NCBI lineage: Eukaryota > Dinophyceae > Prorocentrales > Prorocentraceae > Prorocentrum > Prorocentrum cordatum. The sequence continues at coordinate 1,258,073 of CAUYUJ010009779.1, forward strand.
GGGGCCAGGAAACGTGCGAATGGGACCTTAGGTGGAACTCCATATGCGGCCACAAAACGTGTGAGCGGAGTGCCAAAATGGGGCGGCGGCACCATGCGAGCTGCGCCACTGGGACGTTAGTTCGAGCTCCCTATGGGGCCACGAAGCATGCGAGGCTATACGAGCTGCCCCACTGGGACCTTAGGTGGAGCTCCCTATGGGGCCACGACGCGTGTGAGGGGTGTGCCAAAATGGGGCGCCGCCGCCATGCGAGCTGCGCCACTGGGGTCTTAGGTGGAGCTTCCTATTCGGGCCACGACGCGTGTGAGGGGTGTGCAAAAATGGGGTGGCGGCGCCATGCGAGCTGCGCCACTGGACCTTAGGTGCAGTTTCCTATGGGGCCACGAAACGTGTGAGGGATGTGCCAAAATGGGGCGGGGGCGCCATGCGAGCTGCGCCACTGGGGCCTTAGGTGGGGCTCCCTATGGGGCCACGAAACGCTGTCCTGGGTGGGTGAATCGCAGGGATGAGAGAGGAGGTGGAGAGGAACGCGGGGCACCGTCTCTTCAAAACGAGGACGCAACACCACAGGATGGTTGTGGAAAAAAACCAAAAACCTCAAGACGGCCCAACATGTCCCACGATGGCTGAAGAGGCAAACAAGACTGCTCAAGGGGGTCCCATGGAAACCACTATGGCCTCAACAAGCTGTTCGACGGCGCCAGACGGCGCCAAGACGGCCTAACGGCGGTCCCCGAGTACGTTACGACGGCCCGATGAAGGCCTCAAGCTGCTCCAAAAGCTGCATCACATGAAACCCACACTTTTTTAGTCGGCGGGTCGAGAGCCGGCCTCTTCCAGTTAAGAGCTAGGCGGGGCGGGCGAAGCACTAAGTTGGGAGACAGGGCGCGGGCGGGCGGGGCCTCAACGTGAAACCCACACACAAAACAACTGAAGTAAACCCCACGACAACTATACGAAGATGAGACCCGAGACGGCGGACCTGCTAATGTTCCACACGGCGGCGGCACTCCGCCCTGCAATAAGTGGCGCCAGCATCCAAACCGACAACGTAAACGAGGCAGGACTGTTGGAGGCACGCATCTTTGACTTCCACAGACCAAACCCAGGAGGGTAGACGGGCCAATGGCACGCAGAAGCCAGCGCGGCAACCAGCGCGAATGCAGAAGCGTACGAAGATACCCAAAGCAGGGCAGCGCAGGCAGTCCACAATAAGAGACTACACAATGTCATGGCTGCTCGGGAAGAACGGCGTCGTAGTCCACTGCTCGGGAGGGACGTTTTCGCATTCCATCCCTCAGACCTGCAGCCAGAAAATTATCCTGGCGAAGGACCCAACCGTATGAAGTTGTGGGTACCGCAATTGTGAATATCTTCTTCGGTGAAGCTCCCTATTGGGCCACGAAGCGCTGCGCTGGGCGGGGAGGAACGCATGCGGGCGGTAGCACTGGGGCCGTCGGTGACGCTCCCTATGAGGCCACGAAGCGCTGCACTGGGCGAGTGAAAATACCAAATTCGGCGCGTGGGACGCACGCGGGCGGTCCCATTGGGGGCTTCGGTGGAGCCCCCATGGGGCCGCGAAGCGTTGTAAAGGGTGGGCGAGAATGCCAAATTGGGTGTGGGGGACGCATGCGGGCAGCCCCACTAAGGGCTTCGGTGGGGCTCCCTATGGAGCCACGAAGCGCTGTACTGGGCCGGTGAAAATGTCAAATTGGGTGTGGGGGACGCAGACGCATGCGGGCGGTCCCACTGGAGGCGTCGGCGGAGCTCCCGGTGGGGGACGCATGCGGGCGGTCCCAATGGGGGCTTCGGTAGAGTTCCCTATGGGGCCACGAAGCGCTGTACTGGGCGGGTGAAAATGCCAAATAGGGCATGGTGGACGCATGCGGGCAGTCCCATTGGGGGCTTCGGTGGAGCTCCCTATGGGGCCCCGGAGCGCTGTACTGGGTGGGTGACAATGCCAAATCAGGTGTGGGGGACGCACGCGGACGGTCCCATTGGGGTCTTCGGTGGGGCCCCCTGTGGGGCCACGAAGCGCTGTACTGGGTGGGTGACATTTCCAAGTTGGGTGTGGGGGACGCATACGGGCGGTCCCACTGGGGGTTTCGGTGGGGTTCCCTATTGGGCCACGAAGCGCTGTACTGGGTGGGTGATAATGCCAAATGGGATGTGGGGGACGCATGTGGGACGCATGCGGGCGGTCCCATTGGGGGCTTCGGTGGAGTTCCCTATGGAGCCACGAAACACTGTTCTGGGTGAGTGAAAGTGCCAAATTGGGTGTGGGGGGCGCATGCGGGCGGTCCCACTGGGGGCTTCGGTGGAGCTCCCTATGTGGCCACAAAACGCTGTGCTGGGTGGGTGACAGTGCCAGATGGGTGTGGGGGACGCATACGGGCGGTCCCACTGGGGGCTTCGGTGGAGCTCCCTACTGGGCCACGGAACACTGTTCTGGGTGAGTGAAAGTGCCAAATTGGGTGTGGGGGGGCGCATGCGGGCGGTCCCACTGGGGGCTTCGGTGGAGCTCCCTATGTGGCCACAAAACGCTGTGCTGGGTGGGTGACAGTACCAGATGGGTGTGGGGGACGCATACGGGCGGTCCCACTGGGGGCTTCGGTGGAGCTCCCTATTGGGCCACGAAGAGCTGTGCTGGGTGGGTGAAAATGCCCAATTGGGTGTGGGGAACGCATGCGGGCGGTCCCACTGGTGGCTTCGGTGGAGCTCCCTATGGGGCCGCGAAGCGCTGTGCTGGGTGGGTGAAACGCATGGAAGGAGGAGGGAGGGGAGGAGGAGGAGAGGAGGAGAGGAACGCGAAGCGACGTCTCTTCAAAACGAGGACCTAACACCACAGGATGGTTCGGAAATGCCAAAGCTTGGTCGCTGACGACCTGCAGCCATGCGACCTGCAGCCAGGAGAAGGCGAGGAAGGTCAGAACACGCCCCGCATTCGCACCAGCATCCACCAACCTTCTGACAAGATTATGCCCGCCACGGGCACCACGGGCAGTCCACGACAAACGGTCCAGCGGGCGTCTCTAGACAGCGGGCAGTGCGGGTTTCCCGCGGCATGGCTCCAGACTCCCAAGCAGTGGTCGCACATGTGCACGAGATCTCCTCCTCCTCTTCGGGCCAGCTTCTGCAAGGCACTTCGGCCTGCGGGCCAAAACAAATACTACATACATGTTTAGGTGTGTACATGTATATGTATTACATGAATTCACGATTGATGATAGATAGTCGAGCCCCGGTGCCCCAGTCCCTGCAAGAAGATAGCAACGTCGTGAGCACAACCCGCATAAGTTGTACAAAACTAAGACTATCACAGCAGAGACATTCAACTATAAGAGAGTTTACAGGTATACACTAATCCAAGAAGTTGTTTTACCACTGGGACCCCCCTGAAAGGCTAACGCCACACCGCTCGAAAACCATGTCGAATCATTCGGAAAGGCGTTATGAAATCTGGATCAAGACGACGATGAAGTTCTACAATTCCAGATCTGCAAGAAATCACACCCGTAACCAGAAAACCATCGAGAACAAAATAACGAAATTCGCGTGAGCGACGCCTGACCCATGGAACCGAAGTTGGTGTTCCGAAGCTTAGCAAGCAATTTAGCGTAGGAAGTGAAACCGAAACGTGTCCCATGTGACGGTCGTCCTCGTCCGCCGTCTCCTCATGCCACCTGTCTTCCTCCTCCGTTACCTCCTCCCTTTTCTCCACCGCCTCCTCCTCCTCATCATCATCATCATCATCCCAAATCCCCATCCTCACCCGCAAGAGCACCATCCACACCATCCTCCTCCTCCTCCTCATCATCACTATCATCATGACCACCACCACCATCATCGCCACTACCACCATGACCATACTTATCTCTCCTCCCCTTCCTCCGCCTCGTCACCGTCGTCATCATCATCAGCATCGTCAGCCTCATCATCATCATCATCATCAGCATCAGCAGCATTATCATTACCATCAAAACCACCATCATCCTCGTCATCACCATCAGTATACTCCTCAGCATCGTTATCATCATCACCACCATCGCCACCACCACCATCAGCATCATCACCATCACCGCCACCACAATCACCATCGCCATCACCATCACCATCACCATCGCCATCGCCATAACCATCATCCACATCATCACTAGCATCAGCACCATCATCAACATTTACATCATCATGACCATTATCATCATGACCATCACCACCACCATCAGCATCATCATCATCGTCGCCATCAGAATCATCAGCATCGTCATCACGGGTCTCCCAAGCCTGCAGATGCGAATTGTCACGAGAGACGGCCTCCCATACCTCCCAGAACAGAGGCCACCCACAATGCTGCGCTGGCACGGTGGCATGTCTTACCGCAGGCAGCTGGATGACCCTGTAACCCCCCTATCCCCTTAGCAACCCCAGGGGCGGAACTTTAGGGGAACCCCTATCTAAAAAAAACTAAGACATCGCATGTCGGGGTTGGTGGGGGTTCGGAGGCAACTTCCGGGAGGTCTCCGCCCGAACGATGAAGTAAAGAGCCTTGAAGCCATACAAACCCAGATTTAGGCCCCAAGGTTTCGCAAGATTCAGCCGGACTGGGCCAGGCTCACGCGGCTGAGGCAGGACTTTTTGGGGGCCACGGGCGTGCCAGCGCCAGTGCTGAGTTCAGCCTCCCTTGCCGTCGCTCGGACGTCCATTTCCTGCGAATTGCTCGGTTTCGTGCGTGTGTTGTTCCCTCGATATATTCGTGCGTGAGCAAAAGTGCACACGCCCGAGCGATGCCAAGCTCCCTGAAGTTGCAGCCTGAGGTACGCCGCGGTTCCTCGCCGTCTGGGTACGCTGCGGCTCCTCGCAGTCTGGGTTTCGCGGTGCCTCGGCGCGCTACGGCTCCTCGCAGTCTGGGTACGCTCCGCGCGGGGCGTCCCCGAGAAAACGCCCTGTGTCCGCGGGGTCGCTGGGGGACTGGCCCGCGAGGCCACGGATACAGGTGTCCCTTCCGCCCACGAGACCATCCATCACCAGCAAGACCCGGAGGCGGGAGAGACGTCCACGTCAGTGCCGCGCGACGGGGGGCCTCAAAGACCAGGGCACTGGCGCACCCGAAAGAACTGCTGAAGCGGGTCGAAACGTCCACGCGTTCTCCACTGGCCGTGCTCTCCCGCAGGACCCGGCAGGATCTTGGCTTGCAGAGTGGTGGCTTCCAGCCACCTGGCCACGTCCGCAGCCTCGCCGCCGGGACTCCTCGGCCGCGTGCCCCACGGAGCTTGCTCGCCACCGATCGACAGCGGAGACTGCGGATGGACCAGAGTTCCCCGTGTTTTTGTAGGTTTCGTGCGTGGCTGTTTCGCCAAATGATCAAGGATGCTCCTCGATGGTCCTCGCCGAAGAAAAAATGCACACATCCGAGCGATGCCAAGTTTAGGAGGTCGGCGGCGAGCGACGGGGGGGAACCGAGAGGGAGAAGGCCTGCTCAGAAAGTTCGGAAGTCCCCCGGCCCGCTGAGAAGCTTTCTGAGCCTTCCCCGAAGACGGACAAGAACGTATCAGAAGGCGCGAGGGCTTCTGAGAGGCCCCGCCGCCTTCCGAGAAGGCCCTCTCCTTCTCATTTCCCCCCCTCGCTCGCCGCCGGATCCTGGGGGCGTGCCTCCACCAGGGGAAAACGGTCATCGATTGAGGCCATGTCCCGGGGACCACCTCTACCATGGGAGGAGTATCCACGATGCTGGTGGAAGTCTTGACCTTGCGGCCACCCACGTTCGGCGGCAAGCGAGAGGGGGAAATGAGAAGGAACAGGCCACCTCAGAAGGTTCGGAAGTCCCCCGGTCTTATGAGAAGTGTTCTAAGCCTTCCCCGAAGGCAGGACAAACTTCTCAGAAGGCGCGAGGGCTTCTGAGAAATCCAGCCGCCTTCTGAGAAGGCCTTCTCCTTCTCATTTCCCTCCCTCGCTCGCCGCCGACACGTGGCCTGAAGACCACCACCACCATCACCGAGATCTGAGGTCACTTTCCCGAGGTAGAGGCGACCACCGATATTGGTACCAGTGCCAACCTATGAGCATCTAAAGAGGAGGCAGAACATTCACCACCACCAAGGACTCTCCTGATACGATGTGATACAACCATCTTGCTGGGCGCCAACCTAACGACATCTTCCATACCACTGACCACTCCCGCGGTGCGGGCTCCCATGGCAACCAGGTTGTGAAGATCTCCACGCAGCCAAACTTCAGAACGAACTAAGACTGTTCAACGAACTTGCTGAAAATGACCCCTCTCCCATCCAATCAGCTCACACCCCTTGCCGAAGACAGGAGCGAAGGCTATTGCGCGTGTGCGTGATTGATTCTGGGAGAAAGAAGGAGAGGGACAGAACGAGAGAGAGAGAGAGTCCGTGAGAGAGAGAGCGCGAGAGATGTAGAGTGCGATGGAGAGAGAGAGAGAGAGAGAGCGAGGGAACTAGAAAGAGAGAGAGAGAGAAGGACACAGACAGATGACGACAACTATACAAGGGAAGAGAGAGAAAGAGAGAGAAAGGAGGGGAGAGAGACAAGAAAGACCCACCAAACAAGAATACAAATGAACGAGGGAAAGGTAGAAAAGAGAGAGATAGAGAGAGGGAACGCACTGCGGGTGTAGACAGAACTGCGCATGTGTGCCAATGCGGTCAACCGCCTGCGGCTGCCTATGGGTGACATGGATGTACGCACCACTGCCTCTGCGCACATCTGCACACGCGTGATTAACAAGCGCTCCTGCGCGATACGCTCAACACGACAACGCAGGCCCACACATCGCGCGCATCGCTGGGCCCGGACCTCTTGGTCGACGGAGATGGTGGGTCTCTGCCCTTTTTCGAGAAACAGTCTCAAACAGAATCACCGGACGTCGCACCTGCACCCTGCGGAGAAGCCAAACGCTACGAAAGAAGCATAAGAATGTGAGGCAACATAACAGATGCATGGACGGCACGAGACCTCGAGGCTGGGTTGGGAAAGGCGGTCACAGAACTTAAAGGAGTCGGAGCGTCATGGAAGAACTATCGTGGAGGAAGGGCAGTCACATAGCACGGACAATGATGGCATGTGTGTGGCCCTGACTGGTCCCAGAAGTCATAAGAGAAGTGGATGAAGCCTGACAACACGCGAGGCCGGCATGGGGAGCAGCATGCCCTCGCGCAGAAACCGCGCATGCGCACGCGTGCGCCCGCCTCGCGGGGAAACCCTGCGGTCGGCGCGAGTGAGGCCCGCAATGCATGGTTGCATCGGGAAAGTGAGCTACAGTCAAAACTGACAGCAATAATGCACGATATGGGTGCAAGGGCCTTGGACACCCATGCCGAAGCTCTTCAAGCGGGGCTGGCCATCGAAAGTGGTGGGGAATGGAGCGAAGATGACCGAAGAGGCAAGGATGCCACGGTACCCTCAGGAAGTCGATCATCCTTCCTACCGGTTTCGACTGTACCCTGCGGAGTCCGCCAAGCAAGTGTTCAAACTGCATACATTCAGTCATTGAGGTCGTGTGGACTCGCCTGCACATGCCCCCAAACACTTACAGCCGCGGAGTAGCTTCGGTGGCAAGGAAAGGGGCGCACCTGGTTAGGGCAAGATTGCGGACACTATGCCCGCAGTACTTGGCAGCAGCGGCCCCCCAGCCACCCAGGAGGCTGTGACAGAGGGACGCAATGTCTCGAGAAGCTGTATTCTGGAAGGTGGGTCATGGACCCTGGACTCTCCCTTCGCCCACGGCACTCACTCAGGATGCTGCCCGAGAGAAGGCTCCGATGGCGGACACTGAGCCCATCCTTGGACGACAGCGTGGTGTGAAGTGGCCCAGTGGAGTGCCGAACTGACCTGCCACGATCTCCGTAACGTCCTCCTCCGTTCTCTACCTCTGGCCCGTTCCTCCTCCACCTGTTTCCCTGCCCCTCCACCCCATCAACACTTACTCAATATGAATCTACTACTACCCCGCCCTCTCGGCGCCGTGCTCTTACACTGGATTTCGTTGCTTCGTCGTTCCTATCTGGGTTCCCATCGAAGCGGTCTCGGTATTTCAGCTCACGCCGAAGTGTGGGCCACATTGCTGGATCCGATGCCTTCCTCATCGGTGTCGCCCCCCCTCATTTCACCCCTCCTGGACCTTCCGCTCCTCCCGCTCCTTCAACTCCAACTCCTGCTGCTGTTGTTCGTCCTTGCCTTCCCCGTTCAACACCATGTTCCTCGTTTCCCCTCCTGACCATCCTCCTACTCATCCGCCACATCCTTCTCTTCCTCCTCCTCCTCCTCCTCCTCCACCTATGTAAGCAGCAACCCCTTCCCGATTGTTCAGCACACATCTATACACGATGGGGTATCGTTTGGAGCTCTAGGGTCCGCCATGACACGCGCGGGCGGAAACATATAGAGAGAGGGAGAGAGAGAGAGAGAGGGAGAGAGATAGAGAGAGAGGGAGAGAGCGAGCGCAGTGGGAGGGGATGGGTGGGAGGGGTAGGATGTCAGATATGGCGCGAGGCCGCCTAGCGTGGCTGTGTATCCCTTCCCCATCTGTAGAGAGAGAAGCAAGGGACAAGCTCGGCTCCAGAGGCGGCCGAGGCAGGCAGCCAACGCCGCTAGGAAGGCCGCAGCTGCACATCCAGGTCGGGCCAACATGGTCCCAAGGCGGCCTGAGATGGCCGCACGACGGCCCCAGATGGCTGCAAGAGCGCCCAAGCGGGCCACGCGAGGTCCCCCCACAGGGGTCCGAGAACGCCAGGATGATAGATGCCCCGCGGGCTGCTGGAACAGGCTTCGCAAACTCGCGGTCTCTGGTGTCCGCCGGGCGCGCGGAGGCCCAAGAAATCTCCGCGATTGTCCCAAGACGGCCAATCAGGTCCCCAGGTAGAGAGCGTGCGTGCGTGCTGGAGCACGTTCACTGGCCACAGAACTTCAGGCCATACCACACCCGCAACCATCGCTCCCTCGGCGGACCTGGCCTCCCGCGCCCACTTTGCACCGCGGCTGTGGCGAAATGCACCCATCCCACGCGGCCAATACGGAAGAGCCGCACGCTCGCTGTGGAGGGTGGACCGTCTGTGCGGTCGCAACGGTACAGCCGCAAACCCTCCGATGACCCTCCGAACGTGTGCTGCCGCCCACGAGCGCTTGTCCACCAAGGCCCTGCAAAAGCGAAGCAGGCCGCGTACAGTCATCGGCCTGACCTGAGGAACGATAAATAAGGAACGACGCCCCTTTTTTATCCCAAGGAATAACGCATAAGGAACGATACATAAGACATAACGCATAAGGAACTGTACGTAACGCATGTAAAATCTAAGGAACGACCGAGCCCCTTTTGAAAAATAACTGTTCCTTATTCAAGCCGCTCACTGTAGTGAGGGCCGAGGCAGAGCGGCGTGCGATGGGCGGAGCTGGGAGGGGGGGAAGCACTCGCTGGGCTGACAAACGTCCTGAGGACCATCGATCGGGGAGACGTAAGACTCGAGTTCGGGGGACTCTGCAGGAGAGCCTAGAATCGAATCGACAAATCGAATCGGCGATCGAAATGAATCGGATCGGCGGAAATCGGCAGCCGAGTCGGAAAACGTCGAATCGGCGGAAATCGGCAGGCTAATAGGCCTCCAATGAGAAATCGGAACCCGAATCGGAATCCCAAGTCGAATCGATTCGGAATCGGCATCCATCGAAATCGAATCGAATCGAATCGGAGGAATCGAAGCGAGCCCTGACTCTGGGTGGCCTGACGGGGCCATCATGAAAATAACGAGACTAAATCTAAAGTTGACGCGATCTCCCGATGCTGACGTCCCACGAAAACTGGACCGTCAAACTCCAAATGGCGCCCATCAGAAAGCGAAAGCGAAGCCGAGATCTGGCATAGTCGAGTCTTACGTTTCCATGAATCGAGCCCTAGGCTCACTTCGTGAGCGGCCAAGAGGGGAGTGTCCAAGAGGGGGGGGGTGCAAAGCATGACGGGCGGCATGGGCGCGGCCCAGCGGGGGGGCCAGGGACGTAATGAAATAAGAAGAGGCGCCATGAAACCTGGGGAAATATGATGGCCCCCGCCATGATATCCACCCCCCCCTAGTCATCACCCCCCTCTGCCGCCCCCGATCACTGGCGGGTGCAACTCATACGGCAGGCCAGGCTCCCCCATGGCCACGATGAGCTGCCTGCCCCGCAGCCCGCAGGCGGGAGACACATATTGCAAGCCACAGGGCCTCGCGGCCTGGCCTCCTCGGCCTCGTCCTTGGTGGCTGCAGGGTGTGAAGGGGCCCTGGGACACACAAACAAATGCACACAACTCACAGGATTCCCCATCTTTTCCTATATTTGCTGGGGTTTCGCCTTCCCCCCCACTTCCCATATGTTCCAATTGTTTTTTGGGAATCGACGATTCATTGTGTCTGTGTGTGTGTGTTTTCTCCTCCTCCGGCGCTCTGGCTGACCCCTGTTTGCATTGACCCCCGTCTCGAGGCTCCCGACTCCTGATTCCGGGCCGCGTCCTGGTGGATGCAGGGTGGCGATGCGCGGGTGCCCCGCGCAGGACCGCGTATCGGCTACACTTGGGTCGGGCCTGTCCCCCCACAGGGGGATTCTGGACGAAAATTTCAAAACATAAAAAATACTCAAAAGATACCCAAAAACACTCCACAAATAATCCCCAAGACTATTTTTTTGACTGATGTTGAAGATTCCCCCTGTCGAGGGACAGGCCCGACTTCAGGCTGCACGCAGGGGTGACCCTAGGCAAGAGTGACCTACGGTGCGCGGTTGTGAGGGGGGGCGCGGAGGGGGCCACACCAGAGCGCGCAAGCCGCTCCTATCGCGTCGCTTCCAGAGGTCCAGGAGCCCCAGTGGGCCCGCACCAAAGGCCACTCCGGCGCAGGGCCACTTCCACGCGCCATTCGCCGAGCGCACCCGTGGGCCCGCGCCCCGGCACCCTCGACCGCGAGGCTGGTCCTCGCCCGTGCGCAGCACTCGTGTGCATGCAACTCGCCATCGCTCGGACGCCCATTCCCTGTGTTTTTTTGTCGGTTTCGTGCGTGTTTTTTGTTTTTTGCCAAATGATCGAGGATGCTCCTCGATGGTCCTCGCCGAAGGAAACATGCACACGTCCGAGCGACGCCAAGCCAACGGCGATCGGAGAACTGAAAGAATACCGACGCCGATGCCCCCTGGACCCCTGCGGGGGCGCGCTCTGACTCAAACTCCGCGGCGAATCCGGCCGCGGAGCCGAGGGCCCCTCAGGATGCCCCACGAGGCGAGAAGGAAGGAGAACGTGGGTATCGGTCGGAAGTTTGGGAGGGCGTGGCGGAAGTCAAACTGAGGCCACCGACCAGAAATCCGGAGTCGGTACTGGTCCGTGTCGCGCGTGCGGGCGAGGCGAAGCAACGCGAGGATGCTGATGTGCCGGCCGCGGCTAGGAGTAAGTCGGACAACATGCCTGTGTGTCAGTCTGGCAGTGACCCGCGGGGTTGTCTGGTGGTTGTCCTGTATGTTGCCCGTGCGTCGTCCCATAGTTGTACCGTAGTTGTCCTGTGGGTCATCCCGCCGGGTGTCCCGCGGTTGTCCCGTGGTTATCCCGTGGATTGTTCCATGGGGTGTCCCGTCCGCCCGAGAGCCCCAAGAGAGGCTCAAGATGACCCCAGAGGGTCCCTCCCCATGGTTAACCCAGTGGCTTCCCCAGGCGCTGGGGGAGCACCTGGTGCACCAGCATGGCCGCACCTTCGCTCGGCATGTTACAGCGCATGCGTTTCCAGAGGCAGGGAGCGGCGGTGATTCGCAGCAGGCGTCTTCGGTGGTGGACAGTAAGATATATAGCCGTTACTTAGCCATAATCGTTAGTTAGACAGGTCGGGCCATCCAACGCAAAACCATGAAAGCTGCACACGTCTCCCCCAATCACCTTGTCAAACGAGACGTGGTCCATGAGGTATATGCACTTCCCCTCCGAAGTGCACCCCGCTCGCGGGGAAATCGCATCGAAACCAAGATCACATTGGGCGAATCGCATGCTTGCACGGCCCTCCGAGACGAAGCCAGGACGAGGATAACTTCGGGTAAGGATAAATCGAGGATCTCTGAGACCTGGTGGATCTGGAGGATGTCTCGGGCGACGCGGCCTTCTCGGAGCGTTCCAGAACGCTCTGGAACGGATTGATCCTCGTCCCAGCACCGGCTTGGCCGTGTGATCGGTTCTCAATGACGTTTTTGGTCTCCAGGCCGATTTTCAGGATTCGCGTCGCCATTCTTACTGTAATGAGCGCGTCAATTGGGCGATACCTTCCCTGGCGCACGGTCTGCTTTGCAGGATCGGGGCGCAAACGTGTATGGCACGCGATGGACTGCCACCGCCTGCGTCGTTCATGAGCTCGCCTCCGGGCGCGCGGGCTTGACCCCCTTGGCCCCTAGCCGTGCGGATGCGACGACAATGGACACCCTAACAGTCCTATCATTGAACTGAAATGTGATTAAAAAATCGGAAGAGTGTTCTGAGAAGTCTCTACACATGTGTTAAACACTTCTAACCCATGTTTAACACACATGGTTCAGACATTGATCGTCCTCAACAACCCCAGTGGCTTCCCCATGCGCTGGGGGAGCACCTGGTGCACCAGCATGGCCGCACCCTCGCTCGGCATGTTATAACACATGCGTTTCCGGAGGCAGGGGGCGGCGGCAAATCGCCGCAGGCGTTTTCGGTGGTAGACAGTTAGATCGATAGCCGAAGGGATAGTTAGCCCAGAATCGTTAGATAGACAGGTCGGTTGGCGGCATGCTTCCTCTCCAGTGATCGTCCTCCACAACCCCAGCCCCTGGGCGTGGCTTACTGGGGGGGTCACAAATGGGGGGGTCAGAAAAGGTCCCCTCTCGAGCCCCCTTTCGGGCCCCTCCAGAGCCCCATGGGGGCTCGTTTGGGTACCGTTTGGGCACCTTTTCGGACCACCCTCGCCACCCCCCCATTTATGACCCCCCCATTACGCGGCGCACAATCGGGCCGAGCGAAAGGGGGGGATAGCAAAGGGGGGGTTTGAGAATCAGCTCACGCAGCTGATTTTCCTGGCGCCTCCCGGCGCCGGAGGCGGCCATGTATCGAGGAATGTGCCCCTCGGTGAGGCCGAAACCAGCTGCATGCAGCAAATTTCGTAACCCCCCCTTTCCAAATCCCCCCCTTTCGCCCAGCCCGACACGAGCCCCGTCCGACTCTCAGAGGTCCGGCCGAGCCGCGGCGGGGGCGCCGCAGTTCGCCGGGAGCCGGCCGGGCCGATCGCGCCGGGGCGCGGCACGCCCGGGGCTCCCCCTTCCGCCCTCCCCGCGGCGCCCGGACGGCCCGGGCCGACCTCCGTCCCCTCCCTCTCCGGCGCCTCTCTCCCTCCCTCCCCTGTGCCTCCTCCTCTTGCTCCTGCTCCTCCCCCCTCCCCCCTCCCCCCCCCCTCCCCCCCCCTCCCCCCTCCCCCTCCCTGTTCCTCCCCTCCCTCCCTCCCTCCTCCCTCCCTCCCTCCCTCCTCTCTGCCTTCTTAAAGGGGCCCCAGGACACACAAAGAAATACACACAAATAAAAAGATCCCCAATATTTCCTCATACTTTCTGGGCTTTTGTCTCCCCCCCCGCTTCCCATATTTTCCGATATTTTCATGGGAATCGACGATCAATTGTGTCTGTGTGTTTCTTTCCCTCCTGACTTCTGCTCCCTCCCTCCCTCCTCCCTCCCTCCCTCCCTCCCTCCCTCCCCCCCCTTGTTTTGCTGCTCCTCCCGACCGTCGTCCGCGGCCGGCCCCCCTCCGCCTCTACCCCCCCCCCCGAGCGGCGGCGCGCCAATGGCGCACGCCGCGGGCCCCGCAAGCAGAGGGCGGCTCCGAGGCGGGAGGGCCCCGCGTCGCGAGGGTCGCAGGCCCTCGCGGCCCCTCGCGGCCCTCCCCCGCTACCAGCTTCCAGTCGGGCCTGTCCCCCCCCAACAGGGGGACTCTCGAGGAGAAACTAAACATACCCCAAACGGACCCCCCAAAGATGCCCCAAACATACTAAAACATAGTCCCCAGGTTATTTATGTTTGCTTGTTTGTTGTGAGTATGGTTGAATATGTGTGAGTAGTTTGATTATTGTTTGACGATTGTTCCGTTATCTTTTCTACTATCTTTGTATATCTCCTCGTGTAGAGGGACAGACCCGACCTAACACCAGCTCTCCGCGGCCCCCTTCGGCGAGCAGAGGCCTGCACCGCCCGCGCGCACGAGCCCCGTTCCTCGCCGCGCGCCCGCCGCGCTTGCCGCACGGCCTGCCGGCCCTCGCCGCCGCCCTGCTGAGGTGAAGCCAGGCTCAAGTCGGGCGTGTCCCCCTGCAGGGGGATTCGCGACGACAAATAATCGGGGATGGACAAACCTCCCTTTAGCAAAACGTGGTTTGGTGAAAACGACCCGAGGCCCAAACCTGGCGGGCGCGAGCCTGGAAAATAACGGCCACGGCGCCCTCTCGAGAACCGCAAACGGACAATTCACGAATCGACGTGTCACTGTTGGGGTTTCTGTCCACCCCCGAAATAAACAATACTCAACAGATACTAAAAAAAGGTATAAATACTCACAAGAGAGACCCCGTATTTTTGGTGATTGAAACGATTTTGGGATATTCCCCCTGCAGAAGGACAGGCCCGACTGAAAGCCAGGCTCAGGAAAAACTCGGATCGGGCCAAGACGGTTATCGTGGCGGGCGCCGCGGCGTCTCTCGGGGCGTCCCCTGGGACGCTCCGAAAGCACCCGCGGCATGATGCATCCGCTCCGAAAGCATCCCGGTTCCCCCCTTGCCGTCGCTCGGACGTCAATTTTCCGTGCATGTTTCGGTTTCGTGCGTGTTGTTGTTGTTGTTGCCCGATGGTCCAGGATGGTCCTCGAGGGTCCTCGCCGAGAAACAAGTGCACACGTCCGAGCGATGCCAAGCCCCAGGCCTGCCCGCCTTGCCTTGGCCAAGGGCTCCCAACTTCGCGCTGCGCGCTGCGCGAAGCGCGAAGTGCGAACAACTTCGCGCTCTCCCGCCGCCTCCCAGGAGAGGAGAGGAGGATGAGGATGAATCCGAACCGCGGAGGGCGCGAAACGCTTAGCGCTAGGAAAAAAAATGAGCCGAAGCAGAGGACAAGAAGAGGAGGACGAGAAGAAGAGGCTGAGCCGAAGAGGATGAGATGAGATGAGATGAGATGAGACGACTCCCAGGAGGACAGTCCCAGGAGAGAGGGCCCAGCCCGCAAAACTTGTTGGGCAGGTGCACCATCGGGGGGAGATCTTGTGAGGCCGAGCGTGGTGACAAAGCCACGCACGGCGCTCGCGACAGGTGCACCCGCTCCGAAACCTTAAACCTGGCGGCTATTCTCGCGGGCTCGAACTCGCTCCATCAAGCGAGCCATTCGAGCTTCATACGAGATGGCACTGCCGACCGAGTACTCAACAACTGAAGTCGTCGCTCTGACATCCCTCGCACTAGCCACTGCGAGGCCGACACGTGGGGCAGGAATCGCTCGGTCGATCAACGCACGAATTCGGGGGTGCGGGGCGAGCCCTCTCCGAAAACGCGACAAAATCATTTTACCAGTGCAGGTGGAGGGGGCACAGGGCTTGCTCAACTTAATGGCCTTTTCCTGGCTCCGACCTCCACACTTCAGACACAACAGGGATCCCCGTCGAGCCTGAGTGCTCTCTTCTTCGGCACGGCACCGCACAGCACGCAACGGAGCAAGACGAGAGCCACTGACGGCGACGAGCTGATGTCCCGTCGAGTCAACCGTGAGAGGCTTCAAAAACGACGGGGTCCCAAGACAACTATTCAAAGGCAAGTTACGACACGATGGCGCAACTTTGAAACAGACTTCGCACTGCCAGCCAAGCTCCCCCAGACCCCAAGCGTGCCACCCCTCCCCCCGAGAGTTCCTGTGTCGGCGCAGCGCTGTGGGTCTCCGCCACCGCTGCGGCCTCTCCTCGAGAGAGCACGGGACGATTGCAGCAGCCAGCGCCACGAAATCGGCAGCCCGACTCCTCGCGAGGTCAAGCTTGGCCAAAACTCAAGCGACGGAGCAGGGTGTAAACTGGCGGCAAGTTTAGCATGGTGATCGGCGAAACGGTTCGCTTCGGCCCAGTGGCGCCCCTCGCCCGACAGACTGTCAATCTGCCCCTGGGACCGATGAACCTCGACGTGCCGAACCGAGATGACTTGGTGGCCTTCCAGGCCACGACCGAACTTCAGAATGCCAGCGGCCTGGTTGGGCGCGCGCAGCTGAGATTGAACAGGCTGCTGGAATCGCCGAATCGCAAGTATGCAGTCGCTGCCAGCCAGGCTCTCGCGGTCGGCGATCTGGCCAATCAAGCAAAGCGCAACACTTTCGGCGATGCTCGGCGTTTGCGGGAGGTTGCCAGCAACAGGGCCTCGAATTACTGCCACGGGCACATTGCACTCAGGAGACAGCACTGCAATTGCCCACGACGCGCGCTCAAGCTCCACTAAGCCTGGCCGTGTGCAGGAGCCGTCGGGGGCTACGTCCAATCGAGGGCCCTGAACGAGAGACGCCACGCCCTCAAACTCAACCGCCAACCCCTCCCCCTCCGGGCCCTCGAGGACCACTTTATCCGAGCAGGAAGGGGGGGGGGGCCCCCCCTCGTCGCACAGGAAAGCTCCTTGCACAAAGATGGGGTCGTCAGGCCCGATACCTGCACTGACGAATAGGGGGCTGACTTTAGCCTCAGTGCGGGCGGCGACAACGGCAGGCAGCACGCATTCATTCAAACAGTGCTTGATTGTCTGCCTCTGGCCGCACGCACAAAGGCCATCGCAAATAGCATACTCGGAGGCGTTCTGCGAACGTCGATTGTCGCTCCTCGATGGTCCATCCAGCTTATCGCGGACAAGACTCGCCAGCCCGCACGCCGCGCAGCTAGCACAGCTCGAGACAAGGGGCCACGGCTAGATGCCCAGTCGGTGACCTGAGAAGGCTTGGCTTCACGCCATAGCCTCAACAAACGAGCACGCACAGCGAACGGGTGTCTGCAGAACTCCGATTGCCACAACATTCTGCACCACTGGATGGCAGGCGCAATAGCGGATGCAGCGGCGCCATCACCGAGCAAGACAGTCTTGCTCGAAAGGCTCACACCACCATGCACAGGAAGTTGGCCTCGACCGACATCACGCCTGCACCTCAGCGACTCCGAGTTGCTGAGCCCGGCGACCTCACTGCCGTAAGTGGCCTCGGGCAAGGCGCCAGAGCGGATGACGCGGCCGATAGACTGCGCCTCGTGGCCAGTGATGGCCTTGCCGAAGCGCCTGATCTTCCGCATGCGCCTCAGCATGTGCACCTTGCGCTTGGCGCGCCTGGTGGGCACTCCCTGGTCGGCCCCCCTGCTGCCCTCGCTGGCGTCGGCGCCAACATAGACAGAGCTGCGCCTCGCAACGGAGGCAGGTAGGCCGAGCCTGGACACGATGCCCTGCGCAAGGGAAAGGGCGGTGCCGACAATCACTAGCTTGTCGTTGATGATCGCGTCGAGCTCAGTGACCGTCTCCCTGAACTCCAGCATTGCGTTGACCATCATGGAAGTAGTCGTGCTCACCGTGGTAGACGATGCCCGAATCGAGTTGTCGTCAGTGTAGCTCACAAACTGAATGAACGGCTGTCTGACAAGGAAGCTGTCACACTCCCTCACAGACCACACCTTGACCGAAACATCACAAAACACATGTCCAGCAGGGAGGCCGCATTCGGCACAAAGGGCCTGCTCCGCATGATGAACAGCTGACCTCAGCACACGTGGCGCACGCCACATGTTGCGCACCAATTTCAGGAAGGCCGTGGACGCGTTGAAACTGATGTACTTGTCGCGCAGCTTGGTCAAAGGAACGCGCTCGTAGTACTTGTTTAAACCGGCAACTGCGAGTGCGCCATGGTAGGCCTGCTTGCTGTCGGCCTCACCCTCAGCCGCCTGGGGCCACGCACAGTCGACGGAGGACCGCCCACGAGCAGCACCCCGGCACGGCCTGTCAATCTGCAGCTGCAACTCTCGAAGCACTGGCCGTCGCATCCGCTGTCAAATCCTGTAGAGCCCAGCGTAGAGCACCACCAACCGATTGCCAGTGGCAGACGTCTTGGGTAGCATCGGCGCAAACAACCAGCACAGCTGCCTCGGCGGTAGTCCCAAAGACTCCATCGCCTTGAACATCAGGGCGACCACCTCGAGGGCCTGACCCTCCAAGAGAAGGAGGTGACGGGGATGAAAATGATCAGGCGCTGCCGTGGTGTTGTGCGAGAACGATCGCGCAACTGCACCTATCTCGCCAAGATTCACCTTCGGCAACACCGTTCGGTCAGGAATCCATGCTGGCACTGGACGGGAACTTGACCACAACCTCCTGTGCAAGTCCACTTCGTGCCGAACAACATCGCGCACGTGAGCCGACACACCATGGGCCGTTGGGACCACCGTGGGCTGAGCAACGTCACGGCACTTCGTAGTGCGGCGGGGGAGGCGTGAGCCATTGGAAACGGCCATGGCACACCACTCCTTCCACTTCTGGCGGTCCTCCTGGGTTGCTCCGTTGACCGCGAGCTTGACGTCGGGCTCAATGTCCCCTAGGAGCTCGCGGCATGCCTCCCCCTCAAAGCCAGCCTGCACCATGCCGCGCGCCTGCTGAACAGATCGATCGAGGCGCGCGGCAAGGCCCTGCCCATGGTAGTTGGCCGTCGCGAAGTTGAGGATCTCCTCAGCAGCCAACGACAGGTCCGGCACGGACGGGTTGGCCACCGTCTTGCACTGCATGATGCTGAGGAGGGAAGACTGCAACCATTGCCAACCTCGGCCTCAGCCTGCAGGTCGGACGCGTCTTTGACGCATTGGTGACGTCGACCCACCGAGGTTGCAAGTACCGAGCGAAACCAAAAAGAACTCTGCGATCCTGATGACCCACAGCGTTCGCGATAGCCCCTGCGGCTGCGACAGCGAAGTGGCCCCGCGCCGCCGAGAGAAGGCCCCATCCAACTCCAGGGGGAGACTCAGGATCGCCACGCGACTGGACAGCAGCTTCGGCAACACACCGAGCGCTGGTGTAGGTGGGCGGCTGCACTTGCGGCCCAATGATGATCTGGGTGCCCATCTTTGGCGCCACCGTGTAGACCAGCCGCTTGACGTGCTCAGCATTACCTTTGAGGACAATATGAACAGGGCGATGGCCTCGCTTAGCCCACTTGACATCAATGCCGACACTGGCATACATCCTTATGGCCGCTGAGTTGAGGAAGAAAAATCGATGACAGACTGACCTGCACCTCCTCGAAACGTGACAGAAGACGAGCTCACAATCGAACAGCCAACGTGAGCGGGGAACTGGCTCGCCTCCAACTCGCCTGGGCACATGTTCCAATCACCGCCAATGACGACTGGACCGCCCAGTGCCTCAGCAGCGAGGCCCAACTCCTGCAACAGCCTGCCGTTGCGGCCAGCGGCGCCCTCACCAGTGCGCAGGTACACGTTAAAAGCATGCAGGCCGACAGGCAGCTCGGGTGCATCTACGAGAACATTCTGAACTCGGTTCGGGACGACCTCACGCACACCGATGGCAGGAGGACGAAGTCCGAGACGATCGCGCACGGCACCAGCAACACCTGCCGACGGCACAGAACCAGAAGTCGGCAGGCTCGGCAACGCCATAAGCCTCCAACCCCGCACACCGCACCATGAAGCCACAGCCTCGACGTGCTCGCTGATGTGCACGAACTCCTGCAGCAGCACCACGCTCGCCATCGTGCTGGCGAGGCGCTTCTTGACGGACGCCTTCTCGCCGCTGGCGTTGTAGGTCTCGATGCTGAACTCAGCGCCGACCGTCGGCCTGACCCCGCTCGGCGGCGCCCGCCCACGCCCAGGCAGCCCACAAACGTCAGGCCAGGCAGTCGAAGGACTACCCATGCCGCGCTCGCTTGGCCGCCAGCTCGGACCACATAGTGTCGAAGGCGGACATGAAGTCATCGATGCTGCCTTCGCTCCGAGCATGATAGAGTGCCCGCTTCTGCACCTCCGTGGGGGCAGGCATAGCCTCATCAGCAGCATCAGCAGCAGGAGGAACAGTCCCAGCGCTGGCGGCACGGGCAGCAGCCTTGCTGGCGACCGCCGACTTGAGCTTGACCCATGCCTCAGACTTGAGGAGCGCGACGAGGTCGGGCTGGTCGGCCACGTCGTCCTCAACCAGGTCGATGTCGGCCGCAACGGTGGTGACGTTCTTGGCCGACTCGCTGAACGCCGCGCCCAGCGCCGCCACCTCCAACCTCTTCGCTGCGATGGTCTCCTTGCGCGTCGCGATGCCCTTGGCCAGCTCCTCAAGCTGGCGCTCCTTCTCACCCGACTCCTTCTCCAACTTCTCCAGGCCGTTCCGCGCCCGCTGCAAATCCTGCTGCGTGCGCCGATGTAGGGCCTGGGGAGACAATAGCGCACGCTTCTCCGTACGCAGCGTCTCCAACTGCTTCTCGATCGGACCCCGAAGATCCTTGTTGCGCTCGTCGGCGGGTGGAAGCTTCGCGAGGCCCCCCTCGAGCTGCGTGATCCGTTCGCCGAGCTTGGCACTCTGCGACTTCTTATCAGGGTCAGCGCCGTCTGCGGCCTCGCGCCACGGCGCTGTGCCGCCAGGTTTGGGCCACTCCTTGTCGGGCGGCGCCAAGCGCTTCTCGATGGCCTGCATCCACTCCGCAAGCTGCTTGGGGATGCCCTGCGTCGCCGGGCCTCCTTGCTTGAAGCCCGCCTTCTTGCCGCCGCCTCCGCCAGCATCGGCCTCCTTGTGTTTCTGGCGAGCACGCGAGAGGATGGCAGCAGGCGCGTCGCGGCCGCAGAGGCACTGGATGCGGCACGCCCAGTTCTCCGCGCGCCCGCATTGCCCGCAGCACCAGTGGGGCTTGCGCGGGCCTCGAAGCACAGTGACCGCTGGCGGCTGCGGCACCATGCCTGGGATGAGAGTGACGCGCCGAGGTGGGGCGGACCACCTCGGCGCTCGCCCTGGGGCTGACCAGGGGAAGGGCTGCAAACTGGCCGCGGACTAGCGGTATCCAAGCGTTCCCCTGTGGAACAAAACATCTTGAGCCAAAATGGCTACGGCTGAGCCGAAGAGGAGAAGGAGGAGGCTGAGAAGAGGCGGGCCGAGCCGCGGCAAGCGCGGTGCGCGAGGAACTTCGCGCCCTCGAGGACGCCTTCGCTGGCCCCTATTGCGCCCCGAAGCTGGAAAACTGCCATGACCCCCCCCATCTAGGCGGCCGTGTGGCTTCTGGGTCACCGCTCGGCCTCCTGGCGGCCGTTCGGGATGATCCGGGCACCCTCGGAACGCCCCCGGCGAGGCGCAGCTGCCAGAACGCGCCCCAGAGGGCGCCCTCGCTGGCCCCGAGGAGGCGACCCCCAGCTGAGCCGCGGGGGCCGAGGAGGAGGAGGAGGAGGAGGAGGAGGAGGAGGAGGAGGAGGAGGTAGGAGGGGGTCGAGCACAGCTCGGGCAGCGCCCCCCGCGCACGCCGCACGGGGCGCGCGCCCGCGCGCCCGCGCCCGCGGCGGCTCGCGAGGGAGCCGCACCCTCGGCGGGCGGCCCGCTGCGGAGCGCCGTCGGGGGTCGGGGGGGGTCCTCCCTCCTCCTCCTCCCTCCTCCTCCTCCTTCCTCCTCCTCCTCCTCCTCCTCTCCGTGCGTCCTCGTCCTCCTCCCCTCCTCCTCCTCCTCCCCTCCTCGTCCTCGTCCTCGTCCTCCTCGTCCTGCTCCTCGTCCTCCTCCTCCTCTCCTCCCCCTCCCTCCTCCTCCTCCTCCTCCTCCTCCTCCTCATGTTCCTTCTCCTCATCTTCCTCCTCCTCGTCCTCGTGCTCTCCTCCCTCGTCGTCTCCTCCTCCTCCCTCGTCTTCCTTCTCCTCATCCTCCTCCTCCTCCTCGTCTTCCTCCTCCTCCTCCTCCTCCTCCTCCTCCTCGTCCTCCTCCTCCTCCTCCCCTGGGCGCCTGGGAGGCCAGGGGCTCCCAGGCGTGCGCGCCCAGCCGCGCACGCGTCCAGCAATCGGTCAGACAGCGGACGAAAGAGCGCCCACAGGCAGAAGCAGCGGCGCTCCGCGCGGACCTCTGGGGTCCGCGCGGGACCCCCCTCGCCGGCGCGCGGAGCGCGCCGAAGGGGCGCCGCCGAAGGCGCCGCCAGGGGGGGGGCCAGCGCGGATCCGAGAAGCCCGCGCGGAGCGCCAGAAATTTATGCTCATGGGCGGGGCGCACCCGCGGCAAGGGGCGGGGCGCATCCGTGGCAGACCGAGGCACGGGGGCGCAGGCGGGGCCGCGCACGCAGACGCGCCGCCCCCCACCCGCGGGGCCGCACCCACGCCGCGCGAGCTCCCGCGCGCGTGCGCCACGTGAGCGCCCCCGCGCGCGCGCGCCTTCGCCCCGCTCCCCAGGGAGGGCGCCGCGGCGGCGCGCAGAGGTAACAACGACGGGAAGATCGGGACAAAATCGGATCGGGATAACTCGAAATCTCTGATAATCGGCAGGTTTGGAGGATGTATTGGGCGCCGCGGCCGCTCCAGAGCGTTCCGGAACGCTCTGAGAACGCTCCGGGACGCTCTGGAGCGATTTATCCCGATCCTAGCCTTGTTTTAGGAGGGGGGTGACTACGGGGACGGGGGGAAGGCGTCGCAGAGGGGAGCTGAATTCCTGGAAGGCCCCCGCCCTGCATCTGCAGACCAGGCCCGCGCTTCCTGAGAGACCGGGGTGCTCCCAAGACCCCCTCCCCCCTCCCCCTGCCCCCCTCTGCGCGTGGCCGATCCGTCCCGCTGCCGAGGGAGGGCGCCGCGGCGGCGCCCCCGCGCCGGCCACCCCCGCGAGAGGGCGCCCCCTGCGCATCGCTGAGGCGGCGGCGGCGGCTCTGGAGGCGGCGGCGGCAGCCTTGGGGCGCCCCCGCCCCCCTGCCGCAGTCGCCCGGCGCCCCCCCGGAGCCCCCGGAGGGAGCGGAAGGCGCCAAGAAGCCTGGAGCCTCCATCGACGGATCCGTCCTCGACGCTCGCCCTCGAGGGCGGCGACGACCCTGACGACGACGGCCGCCCCCCAAGGCGCCCCGTCATCTTGCCGCGGGCGCCCGGTGCACCTCGGGGTGACGGGCGGTTCGACGCCCCCGTCGGCACCCACGTCGTCCCTGCTCTCGCCTCATGCCGCCGCCTCCGTCGTTGCCGTCATCGCTTTTCCTCATCGTTTCCGCTGTCGTCGTCGTCGTCGTCGTCGTCGTCGTCGTCGTGACCTCATCGCTTCCGTCGTCATGCCCGGTTCCGTCTCCGCCGTCGCTGTCGGTGTTCGTCGTCGCTTCCGTTGTCGTCATCGTCGGTTTCGACATCGCCATCGTCTCTAGATTTGTCAAAGCAAACACACACACTAAGATTAAGTCGGGCCTGTCCCCAAACAGGGGGATCTTGGACGACATAATTAAAAATTCCCCAGAAAATACCCCCGAAATGCTCGACAGTATCAAACATTAGTCCACAGACTATGTTTTGACTAGTTTTGGATATCCCCTCTGTAGAGAGACAGGCCCGACTTAACACTAAGAGCAATATGTAAACAATCCATGCCCATCAGGAGCGAGCACCACGGCAAGCGGGCGAGAAAGTGCCAGACCAATCCAAATACCTATGTATATATAATAATAATAATACTAATAATATTGATATTGATAATAATAATATTAATAATGATAATAATAGTAATAATGATAATAATAATGATGATAATAATAATAATACTAATACTAATAATAAGAATGATACTAATAATAATAATAATAATAATAATAATAATACGCATAATAATAATAATGATAACAATAATAATATCAATAGTAATAATACTACGAATCAAAATAATAATAATAATATATATATATATATATCCAAAAAAAAAAAAAAAAGGGAAAAAAAAAAAAGAGAGGCGTGATTCCACCGCCGCTTTACTGTGGAAAAATTGCCAACCTTTCCTCCCTGAAGCCCGGGGGTCCCCCCCCCCCGAAAATCCCCCACCCCCTGCTGGAACCCCTCCCCCCCCCCCTCCACTCCCCCGGCAAAACCACTCCCCTCCCCGAACCCCTCCCCCCCCGCCCCTCGAGCCCCTCGAAAACCGGGGGGGTCACTAATTACAACCGGTTCCGAACCCCTTTCCCCCTTCCCCCCCCCCCCCCTCCGGATCCGGACGGAAAACCGGGGGTGGTTCACTACCGCACTCCGTACGACCCCCCCCCCCCTCGAAAACCGGAGGGGGATCACTACCGCCAGTTCGAACCCCTCCCCACCCCCCCATTCACCGCCAGCAAACGACTCCCGGTCCCTACCACCGTCCGCATCACATCCTCCACTGTTGTTCCCAGCGCCACTGTCCTCACCACCGCTGCCCCCGCTGTGTCCTCACCAGTTCCCCCACCACTGTCGCACTGTCCCCACTGTCCCCACCACTGTTCCCACCACGGTTCCACTCTCCCCACTGTCTCCACGGCCCCAACCACTGCCCGACTATCCCCACTGTCCCCACTGTCCCATTGACTCCGCCGCTGTCCCACTGAGCTGTCCCACTGTTCCCACCACTGCCCCCACTGTCCCCACCACTGTCCCCCTGTACCTCTGTCCCATTGTCCCACCGCCGTCCTCGCCACCGCCTTCACCACTGTCCCCACCACCATTGTACCCTCCACTGTCCCACTGTTTCCACCTCATTTCCACTGTGCCCACACCACTGTCCCCACCACCACTGCCCCCACCACTGTCCACTGTCCCCCCTGTTCCCACCATTGTCCCCACCACTGCCCACCACTACCGGCCCTCTACTGTCCCACTGTCCCACTGTCCCCACCACTGTCCCGCTGTCCCCTCACCACTGTCCCACCAACACCGTCCCCACCTCTGTCCGCACCCCCACTCGGTTTTCGAGGGGGGGGGGGGGGGTCGAACCGGTAGTGACACCCCCCCTTTTCATGATGAGCTGGGGGGGGGGGAGGGGGGAGGGGTTCGAACCGGTAGTGACCCCCCCGGTTTTCTGGAGGGGGGGGGGGAGGGGTTCGAACCGGTAGTGATCCCCCCGGTCTTCCGCCAGCAGCGGTAGAACACGCTCTTTCAAATATATATATATATATATATACATATAGTCCAACAGATGGGCTGCTTCTTCACCTACATCGGCACTCGCCGACAGTTGCGAATATTCCTACGAGTACGAGCTTTACAACAGTATAGTCCAACAGACGGGCTGTTTCTTCACCTATATCGGCACTCGCCAACAGTCGCGAATATGCATCCGAGCACGAGCTTTACAGCAGTAGCCTGCTCGGGACGCCCGTGCCAAGTGTGAACACGACGTGCGGCTGCCATTCGAGGACAGCGACGACGTACAAATGATGCACGGACCAGTTCATGTAAGACGGTGGCTCCTGCTTTCGGGGATGGACAGACCCCCCTTTAGTAAAACGTTGTTCAGTGAAAACGACCTGAGGCCCAAACCTGGCGGGCGCAGGCCTGGAAAATGACAGCCACGGCGCCCCCTCGAGAACCGCAAACGGACAATTCACTCATCGACGTGTCACTGTTGGGGTTTTTTGTCCCCCCCCCCCGATGTCTCCTGCAGCCGACAAGATCCATCAACTGTTGGAACGGCGCAGGAGGGCATCGCAAAGGAGACGCACGACTGGCATGTGCAAGCCCGAACTCCACCGGTTCCTCACGGGGCAGCCTCTGGTCGGAGAGCGAAGGGCAGGGAGAACGGCACGGGGTGTACACGTAGAACCCTTTTCTGGGCATCGCTCGGACGTCCACTCCCTGTGCTTTGTTTCGGTTTCGTGCGCGGTGTGTGTTGTGCCAAATGATCGAGGATGGTCCTCGATGGTCCTCGCCAAAAGAAAACTGCACACGTCTGAGCGATGCCAGGCATATGCATGTATATGTACACGCCATTGCGTAATAGTGGCCGACTTGTTGGCGACGTAGCCCGTGTCCCCTCTGGATGGGGCCCAGCATGGCGCGCCATGACGATTTGCCGCGAGCAAAGACACGAGGCAAAGCTTCTGATCTGCCATGGTTTTCCCTCCATGGATGCCTTCTTGCAAGGGCTCCCAACTTCGCGCTCTCGCGCTGAGCGAAGCGCGAAGTGCGAACAACTTCGCGCTCTCGCGCTGCCTCCCAGGGGAGAAGAGGAGGATGAGGAATCGGAGCCCAACCGCGAAGCGCGAAGCGCAAATTAACTTCGCGCCCTCGAGGGCGCCCCTGTTTTGCAGGTCCCGCCCGCCTGACGCGATCCGCTAGCAGGCAGCCAGGCGGTGCGCGGAACCGATCGAGCCTTCCTGGCGCACGAGATCCGACGCTGCTGAGGTTACCAGCCTGGATGAGGAGGAGGAGGAATGCGAAGAGGAGGAGGAGGAGGGAGGAGGAGGAGGAAGAGGAGGAGGAAGAGGAGAAGGATGGAAGAGGGTTGAATGGTTTACGCCCGCTGTCATTTTGCAGGGGGGCCCCTTTTCATCCCGAAGCCCCCAATCCCTGTGTCTGGCATCGCCTCATCAAGATGGCGATCTTAGGGATTCCCTCAGTTTCTGAGGGTGCATCCCTAAGATTGGCATCGCCTTTTGGCGTGTCAATCTCAGGGATAGGGATAAGTTCGAGGCTGGCAATGAGGGGCCATTCGGCACTCGGCGTTGGCTGCCGCAGGGCGCCGACCTGCAACGGCGCGGGGCCACCCGTGCAGTGCCTGCTGGAACACACGGAGAGGCTCGCGACGCACCACGTGGACGGGGCCCTTGGACACACAGATAATAAGACACAAGTAACAAGATTCCCCGTGTTTTCTCATATGTTTTCTTGGTTTCTGTCTTCCCCCCCAATTCCCAATCACCTCCCATGTCTTCTGGGGAATCCACGATGAATTGTGTCTGCGTGTCTGTCCCTCCTGACACGTGGACTGGACATCTGCGCGGCACGCTGCCTATGAAATGCTTCAGGACGGAGCCACTTACGGCCAGACCTGGGACAGACGAGCATCCTCCAAGGACATGCGATCCTCCGCCGGCCAACCTTGACGAGCATTCGAGGGTGCCTTCACCCCGGACGAACAAGAACATCCAACGAGCACGAAGAACATCAGGGCGCCCTCCCCGAACCAACCTCGATCTTATACCTCGGTCCGACAATACACGCGCAGGCGGTGACGGAGGCATCAATCGGCGGGCCCTCCCGCCAATCCAATCATGCCTCGCAGCCCCCGCCCCACGACGTGCTGTGCATGTTCGAGGGTCCTGGTCTGACCCGTCGCGCCGCTGTCCGCATCGCCTCCGCGCCCAGTCCATGCCGCAGGTCGCCGAGGCGTCGAATCCGCGTCGAATGTGGGCCGGGTCAGCGTCGAAAACATGCGTCGGCCACGCTACCCGATTGAAGGGGCCCCAGGACACACAAATAAATACACACAAGTGAAGCAACTCCCAATGTTTTCCTACATTTTGGGGGTTTTCGTTTTCCCCCCCACTTCCCATATTTTCCCATACTTCCTGGGGAATCGACGGTTCATTGTGTCTGTGTGTTTTTTCCCTCCTGACCGATGCCCGATCCTCGCGTTGACGCTGGACGGGGCCAGACGGCCGAAGGGAGCGCCAGGCCCTGGCCTCTTGCATTACGTCGGGCGTGTCCCCCTACAAGGGAATTGTCGACGTTTGTTTTATATATATATACATAAATACATATATACATATATACATATATACATATATATATATATATATATATGCAAAAAAATACTCCAAAACAAATCCCTGGACGATGTTTATGTATTTGTGGATTATTTTTGGGGCACTCTGTATTTTTCGTTGACAATTCTCCTGGTAGGGGGACACGCCCGACTCAAGGCCCGACGGCCGAAGGGAGAGCCAGGCCCTGGCCTCCTGCAGCCGCCCCCCCGCTCCCCCGAACCCGGGGAGAAATATTCAGATCCCAACCGGACGCGTGAGATCCCAACCGGACGGTTCAGATCCCAACCGTCAAGGACACGTGGGACGCGTGAGATCCCAACCACTTTGGAGCCTCTGAACAGCTCCAACCTCTGCAAAGATCTGAGAGCCACTGCGAGCCTCTGAGAGATTCTGAAGGATTCTGAGTGATTCTGAGAGATTCTGAAAGATTCTGTAAGATTCTGAGAGATTCTGACAGATTCTGAGAGATTCTGAAAGATTCTGAGAGATTCTGAAAGATTCTGAGAGATTCTGAAAGATCCTGAAGGATTCTGAGAGATTCTGAGAGATTCTGAAAGATTCTGAGAGATTCTGAGAGTTTCTGAAAAAATCTGAGAGTTTCTGAAAGATTCTGCAAGATTTTGATAGAGTCTGAAAGATTCTGGAAGATTCTGAAGGATTCTGAGAGATCCTGAGAGATTCTGATAGATTCTGAAAGATTCGGAGAGAATATGAGAGATTCTGATAGATTCTGAAAGATTCTGAGAGTTTCTGAGAGATTCTGAAAGATTCTGAAGGATTCTGAGAGATTCTGAAAGATTCTGAGAGATTCTGAGAGATCACTCCACAAGTTTTACTACTACTACTACTACTACTACTACTACAGCAACACCAACAACAACAACAACAACAACAACAATCATTTTACCCGAACGCTCAGTGTTCTCCCCAGTGCCAGGGTTTTCTTGCGACACCAGCCAATACCCCCACTTCGTGGGGGGGCCGTTCAAGCTCTACCAAATATCCAAACGACTCTTCGAGACCACCCACACCCAGCTTCCCGCCCTATGACGTTGGGACACTTCACTTCGTGGCGTGCGGACGACCCTGGCTACTACACTGGCGTGGGGTACACACCCACAGAGGTTGATCACATCTGTTACATATGATGTGGTACACGGTACACGTGAGATGGTACGCAGTGCCAAGATAGTTGGTCACATTTTTGGGGCAAATTCGTGTGGATGCGATTACAGAAGTACATGTGTTACACTGATGTTATACAGTCCCAAGGATGACGCATGCATTGCTCATAGACTCATGGCGCTATGATCCTAACTCTCAGTGCCCAACGCGCGCGTGCACAGCCAGACGGAGGGAGAGAAACACATGTATACAAGGATCGTGACATACGCACGGTCCACCATGTTGTAAACGATCGCATGCACGGTAAGTTCTGAAATTATACGTATGTACAAGCAGACATGCGAGGGAGAAAGGGAGATGGCCATCGACAGTTCCAATACGGCTCCAAGGCGGAAGAGGGGGAGGAGCAGGACAAGGAGGAAAGGAGAGAAGCGAGAAAGGAAGAAGTAGCACGCAAAGACCCTTTTGACAGAAATGTTTAAAAAGTGGTGTATTTCCTATGAATCCGCAAGAGCGCGCGGAAGGACATTTTGACAATTTTTTCTTAAAAAACAATTGGGTTTTTGATGTTTTTATGTTAAAATCGTTACGAAACCTAAGGTTTTGGAAGGATTTCGTCTTGCGAGCGCGAATGTCCACTTTACCTTATTTTTTGCAAGGGATTCTTGAAATTTGATCAACAAAGAACAAGAATTTTCATTTTCTATTGTTTCTTGCAAGGGAAAACGAGCGTCAACAAAAAACCGGATCCGGGGGTAAT
>CAUYUJ010009780.1:0-2500 GCA_963575745.1 Prorocentrum cordatum
TTCCACGGGCGGGATCGATGAACTTCCTTACCCCGCCCACCCACCCCGCCTCGAGATTCGAGGATCGAGGATCGAGGTCGAGATTCGAGGATCGAGGATCGAGGATCGAGGTCGAGATTCGAGGATCGAGGATCGAGGTCGTGGAGCATACCTGGCCCTGTGAGGGCCCTGGACAGTTGACGCTTCCGCCCCTTTCGAGGTCCCAGGGGCGCCCTCGTCGCCACGGCCGGGTCCACCTGCAGTCCTGGTCAGGACGCTCTCGTGCGTGCGTGCGTGCGTGCGTTGGGTGGGTGGGGCTGTGTTGTTTGATCTTATGTTATGTTGTGGTGTGGTGTGTTGTGTTGTACTGTGTTGTTTTGTGTTGTCGTGTTGTCGTGTTGTATTGTGCTGTGTTGTGTTTCGTTTTGTGTTGTGGTGGTGTGGTGTGGTGTGGCGTGGTGTGTCGTGCTGTTGTGCTGTTGTTTTGTGTTATGGTGTATTGTGTTGTGTTGTGTTGTGTTATGTTGTGTTGTGTTCTTTTGTGTGTGCGTGTGCGTGTGCGTGTGCGTGTGCGTGTGCGTGTGCGTGCGCGTGCGCGTGCGCGTGCGCGTGCGCGTGCGCGTGCGTGTGTGCGTGTGTGCGTGTGTGCGCGTATGTGCGTATGTGCGTGCGTGCGTGTGTGCGTGTGTGCGTGTGTGCGTGTGTGCGTGTGTGCGTGTGTGCGTGTGTGCGTGTAAGCGTGTGTGCGTGTGTGCGTGTGTGCGTGTGTGCGTGTGTGCGTGTGTGCGTGTGTGCGTATGTGCGTATGTGCGTGCGTGCGTGCGTTCGTGCGTGCGTGCGGGTGCGGGTGCGGGGACGGGTGCGGGGACGGGTGCGGGTGCGGGTGCGGGTGCGGGTGCGTGTGCGGGGCGGGTGGGTTGTGGGGTGTGGGTGTGGTGGGGTTGTGGGTGTGGGTGGTGGATGTGGTGTGGGTGTGGGTGTGGGTGTGGGTGCGGGTGCGCGTGCGCGTGCGCGGCGCGTGCGGTGCGGGTGCGGGTGCTGGGTGCTGGGTGCGGGTGCGGTGTGTGTGTGGGTGTGGGTGTGGGTGTGGGTGTGGTGTGGTGTGGGTGTGGTGTGGGTGTGGGTGTGGGTGTGGGGTGTGGTGCAGTCGCGCGATGGCGCGTGCGTGTGCGGGTGCGGGTTGCGGGTGCGGGTGCGGTGTGGGGTGCGGGTGGCGGGTGTGGGGTGTGGTGTGGCTCTGGTGGGTGTGGGTGTGGGTGTGGGTGTGGGGTGTGGGTGTGGGTGGGGGTGTGGGTGTGGGTGTGGGTGTGGGTGTGGGTGTGGGTGTGGGTGTGGGTGTGGGTGTGGGTGTGGGTGTGGGTGTGGGTGTGGGTGTGGGTGTGTGTGTGTGTGTGTCAGTGTCTGTGCCTGTGCCTGTGCCTGTGTCTGTGTCTGCCTGTGTCTGTGTCTGTGTCTGTGTCTGTGTGTTTGTTTGTGTGTGCGTGTCTGCGTGTATGTGGGTGTGTGACACTGCAGGTGCGCCTTGTGTGAAAGTGTGACATTCGGGACCATGGATTGCCCTCCATCCACAGTGCTGGGTGCAGGTGGAAACGACATCCTGACTATCGTCCGCTACGGTGATGTCGCCTGGCCGGAGGGAGGAAAGGCGTGCGCATGTGTGGACGAGGGTCGTTCCCAGTGCCTCTCGGGTGGACCGATCCCCGCGACACGCGCGCTCTGCGCCGAGCCTTGGCGGCCCCCTGGTACCCCCCCGTGTCGAGCTGGGCCTGCACACCGGCAAAGAGCGGGCACACGGGGCCCTGCTCTTGGACGAACGCGCAGCGAGGGGAGGAGGAGGAGGAGGAGGAGGAGGAGGAGGAGGAGGAGACGAGGAAAACGTGGAGAGACGCAGGAAGGGGAGGGTGGTGCAGGGGAAGGGACGAAGAGGCGGAAGAGGAGGAGGAGGAGGAGGGGAGGAGAAGGAGATGAGGAGGAGGAGGAGGAGGAGACGAGGAAACGTGGAGAGACGCAAGGAAGGGAGGGTGGTGCAGGGGAAGGGACGGAGGCGGAATAGGAGGAAGGAGGGGGAGGAGGAGGAGGAGGAGGAGCCTGGCTCGAGCATCAGCAGCGACGACCCCCAGCCCGAGCGGAAGCGGCGAGCAGCCAGCGAGGCAGCCGGCGGGCTCCTGACGAATAGGAAGGACGAGTCGCGGATGGCCTTGAGCCCCACTGTCGTGATGGTGTCCCACCAGCCAGGCCTCAAACCGGCCGTCGGACGGGCGGGGAGGCAGGGGAGGAGGGCGACGAGGAGGGCGAGGAGGGGGGGAGGGCGAGGAGGAGGAGGAGGAGGGCGAGGAGGAGGAGCGAGGAGAGTGGAAGGGCGAGGAGGGCTAGGAGGCGTGAGGGCGTGAGGAGGGCGACAAGGTGGATAAGAGAGGGCGACGAGGAGGACAGAAGAGGGCAAGGAGGAGGGCGAGGAGGGTTGAGAAGGGCGAGGAGGGCGAGGAGCTTTGCGGGGCGACGAGGAAGGGCGAGGAGGAGG
>CAUYUJ010009780.1:12382-52382 GCA_963575745.1 Prorocentrum cordatum
ATCAGCATCAGCATCATCATCAGCATCAGCATCAACATCATCATCATCATCATCATCATCATCATCATCAGCATCAGCATCAGCATCAGCATCAGCATCAGCATCATCATCACCATCTGCCTCTTCCTCCTCCTCCTCCGCCTCCTCCTCCTCCGCCTCCTCCTCCTCCTCCGCCTCCTCCTCCTCCTCCTCCTCCTCCTCCTCCTCCTCCCCCCGGAGGCTCGTCCGAGCGGTTGGCCCCCCTCGGCGGCGTCGCGCCGCAAGACGGCGACGCTCTCGTGTGCTTGCTCAAAAAGACCGACGCGAGAGCCTTGAGACCAGGGCTCGCGAAAGAAGGACGAGGAGCAGCAGGAGGGGGAGAAAGAGGAGGAGGAGGAGGAGGAGGAGGAGGAGGAGAAAGAGGAGGAGGAGGAGGAGCTGGAGGAGGAGGAGGAGGAGGAGGAGGAGGTGGAGGAGGAGGAGGAGGAAGAGGAGGAGGAGTAGGAGGAGGAGGAGCAGGGGGAGGAGGAGGAGGAGGAGGAGGACAACAGCGGGGGAGTCCATGGAGGGGGGCGCGGCGCTCAAGAGGGGGGGTCAGCAGATCACGCCCCGAGGCCGGACATGGGGGGGGGAAGAGGGGGGGTCAGCAGATCACGCCCCGAGGCCGGACATGGGGGGGGGAGACCAGAGGACGTGCTGGAAGAAGAAGAAGAAAAAAAAAAAAAAAAAAAGAGGAGGCCACGATACCCGTGAGGTATCATGGCTCTGGCAAGATTCCCCCCTCTATAGTCATCACCCCCTCTCTTGGACGTCCCCGACAGCTCCCCCCGCCCGGTCACCCCTGTCGGTCCTGCGCCCGGTCTACCTGCCCGATGGGGCCGTACAGCGCGGCCATGTGCCAGAACTCGTCCAAGCATCCCCAATTTCTCTGGTCGGCGAACGAATTGTTCGAGCCGGAATAGGCGTTGAGGTTCATGCGGAAGCGACTTCACACAGGGCGCAGGGAGAAGGAGGCAAAATGAGTGGAGGACCAGGAGGAAGATCAGGAGAGAGGGGTGATCAAGAACGAGAAGGAGGGGGGAAGGAGCAGGGTCAAGAAGAGGATCCGACGAAGGAAACTCACGCACAACTTCTCTCGTCCAAACGGCCTCGCATTGTAGCACAATGATATCAACTGGTGAGACTGGTTCTTTTTACCATGACGCTAACGGGTGACTGGGAAATCCGTCGCACGTCCGCACCCATGTGTCTTAGGCCATCACTGGCTGTGACAGCGAACCGACAGTTCCAGCCGCGGCGGAGCGCCGGTGTGAGATGCCATCGACTTATTGGTTGCAGCGCTGGCGGACGCTCAGCGCGGTCGAGGCAGCAGACAGGGCTGTGGGATCGCGAGCTGAGCACCAAGGGCGAAAGCAAAGAGGGGGATGGCCGCGGGTGCCTCGCGAGGGGGGCGGATATGCGCGCTCAGGTCGCTTGGACTTTCACGAGCAGTGAGGGCGGCCTCAGGACCCCGAGGGAGTTGCACGAAGTCAGGGCCAACGAGGACCGCCCAGGGAATGCCATCAACCCCCTACACGCTCGCAAATCTCATCCACGGCAAAGCTGGCTGCAGCAGATGTATCGTTCGCCCAAGCACTCAACGCGCATTGGCACTGAGCGTCAGCAGCGTCCGAGAATCCATCGAAATTGAAATTGCGGCACGCCGGAGTTTGATGGTGGACGTAGCGCCCCTGCGGTAGCATCAATTCGCTCCGCCTTTCCCCGCCCCCAACACTACACAAACGCACCCATATATACATATACGTAACTGTGACTCTATAACTCTCTATCTATTTACATACATGCATGCATACCTACCTACCTACATACATACATGCATGTGTGCATACATGAAGGCAATCATACCGACAGGCATACATCAACTAACATTCCAGTGCGTTACATTCCACTGCAATACAGTACAATACATAACATCACATCACATTACAACACAATGCACTACAACACATTTTATTACATTGCATTACACTGCATTACGATACAGTCCAGTATATTACATGGCACTACACGACATTACATTACATGGCATCACATGGCATCGCATCGCATGGCCCTACATCATATTCTACTACATTGCACTCTCGTGTACTTCCGTATCCTAACTTACATCACATTACATTCCATTCCAAACAAGTTCACTCCGTTATAAAACATTACACTACGTTAAAGTACATTACCTCGCATTACATTACAATACCTTACACTACATTGAGCTAGACTGGATTGCATTACGTAGCGTAACCATACATTACATTACATCACATCACATTACACTACGTTGCGTTACGTTACATTACATTGCACTTTAATACATTCTA
This sequence comes from Prorocentrum cordatum, assembly GCA_963575745.1. Taxonomy (NCBI): domain Eukaryota; class Dinophyceae; order Prorocentrales; family Prorocentraceae; genus Prorocentrum; species Prorocentrum cordatum. The sequence continues at coordinate 14,740 of CAUYUJ010009780.1, forward strand.
TTACACTACATTCCATTACTTTGCATTACTTGACTTTACGTTACAAGGCACTACACGACACAGCATTACATTACGCGACCTTCCATTACATTACACTACGCTACACGACACTACACCTACACTACATTACAGACATACAGACGCCTACAGATACAGTGTGTGCGCGATCGAAGCCCCGCGCGCACCGACGAGGCGGGGCTACTCAGGCACACCGGAAGGGACCCCGCGCGCGCCGGCCTCAGAAGCACCACGGACCATATGCCATCCGGGCGTGGACGGCAGGGAGACAGGGAGGACGAGCGACGGCGAGAACGAGGGAGTTGCAGGCACCCAGGGGAGAGGATTACTGCAGCGGACAAACCGAAATAGAGAGAGAGAGAGGCGAACGGAAAGTGGCGGACACGCGGAAAGGCGCCGCTTCTGCGAGGAGGCAGCGTCGCTACTCCCCGACTGCGCGGGAGGGTCCCCCCCGTCCTTGGGCGGCGTCGCGGAGAACGGAGGGAGGCAGCGAGCGGATGACGAGTCTGAGCTGTGGGACAGTGAAAGTGTGAGGGTGAAGTCGGGACCGAAGTCGTCTACGTCCGCAGACTGCCTGCTGCTAGCCCACACGCACACAAACGCACACACACACACCTGTTTGGGGTCAGCGGATGTCAGCGGCGCAGAGGGTCCTCAAGCGCGGGCAGCAGATGGAGGTGTTAACTGCGATCGAGCAGAGTCGAAAACGCAGTGAAAGAGGCGTCAATGACTCGCGTGCAAAGACGGGCGGTGGGCAGGAGGGATTGTAACCCAGCGAACGTGCAGCGGCCAGAAACCGAGGAGGCACGCACACACAGAGACAAACACACACACACACACACACACACACACACACACGCACACACACACACACACACACACACACACACACACACACACACACACACACACACACACACACACACACACACACACACACACACACACACACACACACTCGGGCGCGCGCCGACGCACGCACACACACACACACACGCACACACACGCGCACGCGCACACAGACACAGACAGACAGACAGACAGACAGACAGACAGACAGACAGACAGACAGACAGACAGACAGACAGACAGACAGACAGACAGACAGACAGACAGACAGACAGACAGACAGACAGACACACAGACACACAGACACATAAAAAATATCCCGGCAAAGCAACCTAACAGCGATGTGTAGGAGCATATCTGGAAGCATTCCCCTTAAGATTCAGATAAGAATCCTGTTGTAGAATTCTGCTGTTCTCGCAGTCGTGGTCGCATTCGCGATGGCAGTCGCAGTGGCAACAGCAGTCGCAGTCACAGCCTCAGCCTCAGCCTGCCTCAGCCTCAGCCTCAGCCTGCCTCAGCCTCAGCCTGCCTCAGCCTCGCCCTCAGCCTGCTTCAGCCTCAACATCAGTCTGCCTTCAGCCTCGGCCTCAGCCTGCCTCAGCCTCACCCTCAGCCTGCATCAGCCTCAGCCTGCCTCAGCCTCGCCCTCAGCCTGCTTCAGCCTCAACATCAGTCTGCCTTCAGCCTCGGCCTCAGCCTGCCTCAGCCTCACCCTGCATCAGCCTCAGCCTCAGCCTCAGCCTGCCTCAGCATCAGCCTGCCTCAGCCTCAGCCTCAGCCTGCCTCTGCCTCAGCCTCAGCCTGCTTCAGCCTCAGCCTCAGTCTGCCGTCGGCCTCGGCCTCAGCCTCAGCCTGCCTCACCCTCAGCCTGCATCAGCCTCAGCCTCAGCCTGCCTCAGCATCAGCCTGCCTCAGCCTCAGCCTCAGCCTGCCTCAGCCTCAGCCTCAGCCTGCTTCAGCCTCAGCCTGAGTTTGCCTGCAGCCTCGCCTCAGCCTCAGCCTGCCTCAGCCTGCCTCAGCCTCAGCCTCAGCCTCAGCCTGCCTCAGCCTCAGCCTCAGCCTCAGCCTCAGCCTGCCTCAGCCTCAGCCTCAGCCTGCTTCAGCCTCAGCCTCAGTCTGCCTTCAGCCTCGGCCTCAGCCTCAGCCTGCCTCAGCCTCAGCCTGCATCAGCCTCAGCCTCAGCCTCAGCCTGCCTCAGCATCAGCCTGCCTCAGCCTCAGCCTCAGCCTGCCTCAGCCTCAGCCTCAGCCTGCTTCAGCCTCAGCCTCAGTCTGCCTTCAGCCTCGGCCTCAGCCTCAGCCTGCCTCAGCCTCAGCCTGCATCAGCCTCAGCCTCAGCCTCAGCCTGCCTCAGCATCAGCCTGCCTCAGCCTCAGCCTCAGCCTGCCTCAGCCTCAGCCTCAGCCTGCTTCAGCCTCAGCCTCAGTCTGCCTTCAGCCTCGGCCTCAGCCTCAGCCTGCCTCAGCCTCAGCCTGCATCAGCCTCAGCCTCAGCCTCAGCCTGCCTCAGCATCAGCCTGCCTCAGCCTCAGCCTCAGCCTGCCTCTGCCTCAGCCTCAGCCTGCTTCAGCCTCAGCCTCAGTCTGCCTTCAGCCTCGGCCTCAGCCTCAGCCTGCCTCAGCCTCAGCCTGCATCAGCCTCAGCCTCAGCCTCAGCCTGCCTCAGCCTCAGCCTCAGCCTCAGCCTGCCTCAGCCTCAGCCTCAGCCTGCTTCAGCCTCAGCCTCAGTCTGCCTTCAGCCTCGGCCTCAGCCTCAGCCTGCCTCAGCCTCAGCCTGCATCAGCCTCAGCCTCAGCCTCAGCCTGCCTCAGCATCAGCCTGCCTCAGCCTCAGCCTCAGCCTGCCTCAGCCTCAGCCTCAGCCTGCTTCAGCCTCAGCCTCAGTCTGCCTTCAGCCTCGTCCTCAGCTTCAGTCTGCCTTCAGCCTCAGCCTGCCTCAGCCTCAGCATCAGCCTGCCTCAGCATTCAAAGTGTGGCCCGGGAATGGAGTTCTGGGAACTCGAAGAACACGAAATGGCCTACAGTTGGCTCCGGGCATTCAAAATCATGCCCAGGAATGGAGTTCTGGGAACTCGAACACCACGAAGTGGCCTACAGTTGGCTCCGGGCATTCAAAATCATGCCCAGGAATGGAGTTCTGGGAACTCGAAGACCACGAAGTGGCCTACAGTTGGCTCCGGGCATTCAAAATGTGGCCCGGGAATGGCGTTCTGGGAGGTCAAGGAGCACCAAGTGTGTGACTGTTGCATCCGGTTATTCAGAATGTGGCCTGGGAATGGGGTTCTGAGAGGTCGACGAGCACGAAGTGTGTGACTGTTGGTGAAAAACGAGCCCGGCACAGGCCCGGCCGGCAACTCCCAACGCCTGCCCGGACCCCCCTGTGGAGTGATCTGTGAGCTCTTTTGAGTCAACTAGAAACCTATCAGTCTACGCTGTTAGGTAACAAACAAGCAAAACAAAAACTACCGTTCTCTACCACTCGCCTCCCCTCCTCTCGCCTCCATTCCTACACCACTCGCCTCCCCACCTCCCGCCTCTCTCCTCTACTTCTTTCTCCTCCTCTTCCCCAAACCCGGCCTCTCTCCTCCACCTCCCTCCTCCTCCTGCTCCTCCTCCTTCTCCTCTCTTCCTCCTCCTCCTCCTCCTCTTCCTCCTCCTCCTCCTCCTCCTCATCATCATCATCATCATCATCACCCTCATCCTCACCATCATCACCATCATCATCGGCAGCATCATCATCCGCAGCAGCACCATCATCATAACCAGAATCAGCATCAGCATCACCATCACCATCAGCCTCATCACCACAATAATCAGCATCATCACCAGCAGCAGCATCATCAGCATCATCCTCAGCATCATCATCATCATCATCAGCAGCATCAGCATCATCATGATAAGCATCACCACCACCACCATCATCATGATCACCACCATCAGCAGCAGCATCATCCTAATCAGCATCGTCAACATCATCAGCATCATCACCACCACCGCCACCACCATCACCATCACCATCACCATCATAATCATCAGCATCCGTAGCCATGCTGGCTCAAGATGATGCGATCGGGGCAGATGTCTGGTCCCATGTGGCTGGCTCTAGCCGTCGCGCCACTTCTTGGGTCAGATTCCAAATCGACCAAGCTTTCAGCGAGGCCTTCGCGGCCACAATTCTTTCATGTCCATATCCTTTCCGACATCCGGCCCCGGTCGCCCGATTGGGAGCCCATCTGCGGCGGGCTCGACCATTGGCAGGACGTGGTGGTGGTGCTAGAGGTGCCGCGCGCCGCGGCGGCAGAGGAGGCAGCGGAGGCGGACGCCGAGGAGGCGGTCAACCAGGCGTGGGCGACACAAGTGGCGGAGGACCCAAGGCCTGGGATTGCCCAAAGTGCGGCGCCAAGAAGAACTGGGGCTCCAGGCACATTTGCCGCAGCTGCGGATTTGATTGGTGGGAGCAGGGTTCTGGTGCAAGCTCGTGGCGGAGTGGCATGTCACAGCTGGGCGCCAAGGAACGACACAAGCTCAACCAGTTTCGGAGAAAGGTCAAAAAGCTTGAAGGTGGTACTCAGGGCGTCCCGGTCGGCGATGCGGGCTCATCAGCAGGAGGAGCGCAGGCACATGCACCGAAGGACGAACGAGCACGGCGACTTGGAAAGCTAAGCAGTGACATCAAGAAGCTCGAAGGTGTTGAGGGAACATCCGAGATCCTGGCTGCCAAGCGACAGGAGGCGCAGCAGTTGGAACACGAGCTCGCCAAGGAGAAGCCCGCGTCTGTCCAGCTCAGCGAGCTGGAGCGCAAGCGGAAGCACCACCGAGGCGCTAGAGCGGATGATCGCGACCGCCACGCAGGAGATCGAGAGCACCCAGGCAGCGAAGCGCGAGCTGGAGGGCAAACACGAGCAGAGCAAGGGCAAGGAGAAGGAGCTGCAGGCCCTCATGGACAACCTCCTGGCCAAGCACAAGCGCGAGCACGAAGGAGCTCCGCGCGAAGGTGGGCTCGGCGCAGGCGACGGGCCTGCCGCGCCCCCATCCCCAGCAGCAGCACTCAGCGAGGGCGAACGCCGCCGCCGCCTTCCTGTCGGCGCTCGACCAAGTGTCAGGCATGCTCAACAGGGGGCACGCACGGCAATGGGAGCAGCAAGTTGCAGAGCTTCGGCGCCTGGCTCATCGAGTCGCCTCTGCAGGAGCGGCAGCGGCGCGCGACAGCGGCGACGAGCAGGAGCTCGAGGAGGAAGATGTCAGCAACATCCTGGATAGCACGGACAAGGGGGAGGCAGTCGAGGAGGTCAGCGCAGCGACAGCAGGCGCAGGCAGCGGCGAAGATGGCGCAGGAGCGCGGCCCGAGGGCCCCGCGGCCCAGGCAGCCGCGAAGCGCAGGCTTCGGGCCCAGAAGCTCCTCCAGGGGCTCCGCGCCGCGGGGCTCCAGCGGAGGGGGGGGCGCGGGCAGCAACCCGACCTTCGCGGTGGTGAGCCTCAACGGAAGCGGCTGGGGCCCCTTCGCCACCCTCCTCGGCGAGCAGCAGGAAACCCGGCAGGGCGCCGTGGCGCGGGAGCACATCGGGGGCGCGTTCTGTTTCCAGGAGCACCACCTCAACGGGCGCCGCGCCGCGGCGGAGCAAGAGCAGTGGTGAAGGCAGGCTGGCTGGAGCGCAGTGTTGACCCCTGGCGTCGTCGCCGAGGGGGCTTCTCAGCATCGCGCGGTCAGCGGCGGCGCAGGCGTCGCAGTCCACCCGGCTCGGGGGACGCGCGGTCCTGGCGAGCACGGCGACAAACAGAGCTGCCACGTTTCCGACGGCAAAGCGACCGTGGCCCACGTCAGCGGCGTGGTGCCAGGTGGTTTCCTCCTCGGCTCAGTCTACTTGGACAACGATGACGCCGGCGAGAATAGCAAGGTCGTGCTACAGGACGTCGGGGTCCTCACTCAACGCACGGGCAAGCCCTGGGTTCTTTCAGGTGAGTGGAACGGCGAGCCCGGCAGGTTTCACGAGCGGGCTTGGAACTGGCTGCGAAAGGTGGGCGGCCACGTCGTCGACACGGGCGTGGGCACATGCCAGCGCTCCCTGTCCAAGGCGCCGCCCGAGCTCGACTGGTTCATCGTCAGCGCGGAGATGTTGGGTAGGGTCGTGGCCTGCAAGCGCCTCGACATGACTGGGGTACGCCAACCCGTGCAAGCAACGCATGGCGGCAAAGCTCAACCCCACCTGCTACGGGGACCTCGGCCAGTCGCACACGGTCAAGGGCCCCGCGGCGCTCCCCGAGCTGCGGCCCTTCGGGCCGCTGCAGGAGAAACACTGAGACCGCAACTCTGTGCGGACGCAGATCGACCAGGGCGAGGACTTAGAGGCCATGGCCGACGCCTACCAAGGACTCTGCGCAGGAGTCGAGGACGAGCTCGCCTGTGAGGTCGATCCCTGCCTTGGACGCGGGAGTCCGCCCAGCTTCAGCCACGGCTCGCAGGCGCGTGGGAGGCCCATTAAGGGCCCCAAGGCTAGCTACAAGGGCAAGCGGCTCATGCACCTGAGCGACTATTTCACACAGGTACGGTCTCTCACGGGAGTGCCCGTGCACGACGGCCGCGGCCAAGATGCGGAAACACAGCTCAACCTGGATCCTGCCCGCCGGGAGGCGGGGCGTCTGCAGGCCAGGGCGCCCAAGCGCTATAAGCGCCCTTGTCCGCCGGGCGCGCAGCTGGGTCTCTAAACCCAACGACCCCAAAAAACAACGAGGACGAGGCAGAGTGGATGGAGAAGTGCGTGCCCTACACATTCCGCAGGTTGGAGCTGCCGATTCACGCCGCCACGGGCCTGGCTCATGACTTCGAGGGCCGCATGAGCACAACGCGCGACGTGCGCTCGTCGGCATGGCGTCGCGGGACCCCAGGAAGGACGGAGCTGGTTCGGCTCCTTCGGCAGCTCGGCACCACCCATCGCGTCGACTGGGAGGAGGAGATCCACAGGACCGTTGACCACTACAAGGAGTCCAAGCGCTGGCTCGAGGAGCGGGGCGACTACAACAGGCCTTTTCCTGGCGCCGCGAGCGCCGCGCCTGCCGTCTACGGGGCCCGCGGCGACTGGGGGCCCCACCTGGGTCAGGGGAACGTGCTCGGCAGCCAGCCCCCCGAGCCGCGGGCGCCTGCGCCGCGCGCCGCGCTGGCCCGCACCGCACCCGACGTTGGTTGGAGCGCCATCGAGGTCGGGGTGCAAGGAGAGCGGCGGACGCTCGTGCGCCTGGGCCGAGGTTGGCCCCCCCGCATTCACGCCCCCGACCCAGTCCAGGACCGCGAGGAGTGGATGGATTGCACGCACAACGCGTTCGCACGCCTCAGCCAGCACGAGAGCGATGGGGCGGCGCAGCAGGGGCAAGGCGAGGACGCCGAGAGCCCAGGTCGGGCAATGGGCTGGGGGCCGCATCTGCGGAGTGGGACAGCCCTGACACCAATCCAGGCCCGCCAGTTCCTTCGCAGCGCTCGCAGCAGCGGGCGTAGGAGGCCCAGCACTTTCGATCAACTATGCATTGCCAAGCGCGGCCGTTGCACCTGCAGCTTCATCGGGGGCTGGAGCAGGAGCCGCACTCGCGGAGGGTATCAGCGAGATTCCAATCAAGCCCACGCAGGCAGTCGAGCACCTGGACGGCGGAGAGCGCGGCGGCAGCGCGAGGGGGGCCAGCACGGCGAGGCCCTTCGCCGAGCGCGCAGCCGCCCGCTGGGCACGCGCCGCGGAGCTGCGCGAGGACAGCCGGGCAGGATCAGCACCTGTTCGCGATGAGCACCACCGCAGAATGAGCGACCTGGAGTCCAGCAACCCTGACGCGTGGGCCGTCGCCGAGGACGAGCATTACGGTTGCATTCAGGCCGTCAAGCTCTCCATGTGGGAGCGCGGCGGCCTGCCGACGGACTCCATCGACGCCAGCGACGACGGCAGCAACGGCAGCGGAGGTGAAAGCGGTGGCAGAGACCGCCCAGGTGCTACACCGCCGCGCCCCCCCTCTACCGCGGGCCTGCCCCTGGGCGCGCAGTGGGCGGCGCCCGTCGCGCTGGCTGGGGGCTGCCCCGAGCTCCTGCCGCTGGGGGAGAGGGCGGCGCAGACCATGGGCGAGGCTGAAGCCGAGGGAGCTGCCTTTGCAGCCGTCCGCAGCCAGGGCTTGAAGGAGTGGATCCACAACTCCCTGATCGCGGGTGCTGGGGGTCTGCGCGCCTTATCGGCGAGGCCCCCGAGGCCGGGCACCTGGCGACGAGTTTCATGGCGCCCCTGCTCACGGCCCCGACCGCGCCAAGGTCGCGGCGGCGCAGTGGTCCTCAGAGGTCTGGAGGGCCCGCCAGGGCAGCGACCGCTTCCGTCCTCGGCGACCCCCGAGCGACGTCGAAGCGCTCCCCCGACCCACGGCCGACCGCGTCCGCAAAGCCGCCAAGACCTTCAGGCGCAGCACGGGAGTCGGCAATGACCGACTCAACCCCAGAAAGGTCGCCGACCTCGGCGACCAGCTCCTCGAGGCTGTCATCGACTTCGGCATGAAGTGCGAGGAACTGGCAGGATGGCCCGACGTCATCACCGACTCGTTGGTGGTCATGCTTCCGAAGCCCCAGGGCGGCTTTCGGCCCGTTGGGCTGCTGGGATGGCTTCCGCGCCTCTGGAGTCGTGTCCGTCAGCCCGAAGTGAGGCGATGGGATTCCCAGATCGACCCAGGCGTCGCGGGCTCCTTTTGGGGCGGCCGAGGGCGCGCGGCCGAGGAGGCCGTCTGGTGGCAGGCCCTGCGGTAGGCCGCGCGCGCACGAGGCGAAGGAGCAGCTGCCGCCCTCATAGACCTCTGGAAGGCGTACGAGCTGGTGGATTGGCGATCATCCAGGAGCGGGGCATCTTGGCAGGTTACCCGCGGGGGCTCCTCGGGATGGCCCTCACGCTCTACTCAGGCGAGCGGCGGTTCATGCTCGACAACAGCGTCTCGGAACCCTTCCTGCTGGACGCGGGCCTCATTGCTGGCTGCTCGCATGCGGGGAGGCTTCTCAAGTGCGGCTTGCTGGTCCTCGCCGACGAGCACGCGCGGCTTTGGCGAGTGCTGGAGCCGCGCGTCACGCTCGCGATCGCGTTCGACGACTGCTGCGTGGGCTGTCGCGGCCCTATGGCACAGGTCGCGGCATATGTGGCCTGGCTACTCAAGCTGTGGTCGCGCAGCTGGCGGCGCTGGGCTGTAAGGTTTCGGAGTCCATGGGCGAATTGTTTGGCATCGCTCGTGGCCAAGCAGATGGGCGGCCAGGCATTGCCCATCGCGGGCTCGGTCAAGAACCTCGGCGTAGACTACTGCCTCGACGGTCAGGCCTTCGTCGTAGAGACACCCGCTGCGGTGAGGGTGGCGAACACGGGCCTTTGGCCAGCTACGCGGCACGGCCTGGGCGCGGTTGGCTGGCCCTCGCCGCAGCTCACCAAGTGGCGGAGGCAGGTGGATGCCGTCCACCACGGCAAGGGCCCTGGCAAGAGTCTTAGCCTCAGTTTCCTCCCCAGCAAGCACCTGGCCAGCGACCCGCTCCTGGACCATGCCTCGCAGCCAAACGTGGCGCGGGCCAGGGCCGCGCAGTTCAACTCGGGCCGCGCCGACCTGCGGGTCCTCGGCAGCGCGTTCGCGGGGGCCTTGGCAGGCAAGGAGGAGGAGGGCATCGAGGCCCTGGCGGGCCGATGGCCTGCATCGGCTTGCGCGCTGGCGCGCCACCGCTTGGGCTGGTCTGCTGTTCGGCCAGGGCTCTTCCTCAGCGGCCTGCAGCAGCCCATGGACCTGAAGACCCTGGGCTCTTCTACATTGGCAAAGCACATTGCTGCGAGCCACGAGCGGCCCCTGTGGCGGGACGCGGCCAAGCACCCTGGCCTCGAGCACCTGGCAGGAGGGGGCGCACTCTCCAGCATGAGGCGCGTCCTGCAACGCAAGAGGATGAGCAAGCAGACGGCCAAGCAGATGAGCTGGGCCAAGAACGCGCTGGTTGGATGTCTATGGCCAGTGGCTCGACGCTTCGAGGCTGAGCGTCCGCCGGCATCGTCGCCTTGGTGCCCCTGAGGATGTCAGGCACACGGCACTGCGCGGCGCCTGGCCTGACAGTGCCCCGCCGCGGTACTCGGCCGCGCCGAATGGGAGGCCCGCGAAGACGGCGACGAGAGGCGACCGCCAGACGACATCCGCTTCGGGACCATCGTCGACATGGGTAGCACGAACGAGACAGAGGATCCTCTGCGGTCGCAGGCGCTCGCACCAGAGCACAGGAGGTCCCCCCCGCTGCCCGCGGAGGAGAGGACGGCTCAAGGAGGGCCGCGGCGACCTGGCGGGGCAACCCCTCCTGGGCGACCCGTTCACGGACGGCAGCGTCCTGGGCCCGAGTTTTGTCTCAGCTCGCGGCGGCTGGGCAGTGGTCGTCATGGGTCAGGACGCGGAGGCCGTCAGCATCTTCGGCCCGCTGCCCTGGCCATGCCCTCAGGAGTCGGGCGCGGCGGAGCTGGTCGCCGCCATCGAGGGGCCCCAAAACTGCATTCCCCCAGTCAGGATCTTCACCGGTTGCCGGCTGCTCGTGGACGGCTTCGACGCGGGCAAGGCGCGGCGCCTCCTGTGGCAGAGGCCCTACAGGGAGCTCTGGGTGCGCCTATGGGCGGTGGTCGAGGACATCGGCATCGACATCATCACCATCCACACGGTGAAGGCCCACGCGACGCTGGCAGATGCGCGGGCCGAGCGCGCCACCGCGCGGCAGCGTCGGGGCAGCCACAGCGCCGACGCGCGCGCCATTCAGGGCGCGCAGCGTCACCCTTCGGACGACGCCGTCCGCGCGCGCAGCCTGCGCCAGGATCGCCCAGTCAGGAAGGTCTTTCGCTGGCTGAGAGCTGCCATGCGGGAAGGCGACGCCGAGCTGACGGCGGAAAACGGCTGACGGCCCAGGCATGGCAGCAGTGCGGCGCGGCTGGCGCGGATGCAAGCTGCGCTGGAGTAGCCGCTGCAGCTTCCGCGATTGCCCAAAGAGGACGGGCGGTCGGCGCGGCGCGTGGCTGGAGGTCGGCAGAGACACGCTCTGGGCTTGCCAGGAGTGTGCTGGGCGCGGCGAAGCGATCTCGGGCTCGTGGACCTCGGGCGCAGAAGACGCCTCGGACTCTGTCGCAGCTGCCGCGGCGATCCTCACCGCGAACGCCGCGCTCCTCTCCAGCCAGGCCAGCGGCGCGCGCGGAGTGGCAGCAGATGATGGTGAACGCCGTGAAGGCGGCGGCGGTGGCGCCTCGGCTTGCAGCGGCGGCGCGGCCGCGGCGGCGCGCGCGCGGCCTGCTGCGCAGCCGCCGCCCCCGCCCCAACCAGCCCTTCCACCGTGGCGGGGGCTCGACCCGCACGTCTCACGCGAACTATGGCGTGCAGGCAACCACCCCTTCCGCGTCAAGTGCGGCTACTGGGCGCAGAGACGCAGGGTGGCAGGCTCGGCGAAGGAGTGCCCGAAGGCCCCCAAGAGCGACAGGCAGAAGGCGGCCCTCGGTCGTCTCAAGCGGGGGCTGCAACCAGCGGGGCAAGGCAGCGCTGGCGACCCTGAGCCCTTGCGCCGCATGCGCAGGCGTATGGGCCGCTAGTCAGCCTTGCTTATCTTGAGCCAGAACCATGTGCGTAGGTTCGCTTGCGCGAAGGATCGGGCCCGATGCCGATGGCACTGCAACAAGTCCAAGCGTGAGGCATAGGCCATCAGGATAGTTGCGCTGCTGCCGGCTAGGTCGCTTCGACGTTGCTCACAGTTTGCTTCTCGCGTGTGCATGGCATAGGCTCGGTGCGCGCGCTTAGTTGCTCGCGGCTTGCAGCGTGCGCTAAACCAAGTGGAGGTTCGCCCACGCGCGGGATCGGGCTCCGTCGCCAGCGGCACCGCAACCAGTCCAGCAGAGTGCTGAGGGGCGGGATGCGATGCTGCGGGCTTCCTCTCTCTCTCTCTCTCACGCCGCGTCCGTCTGCACAACTACCACTACTATACTACACCTACCGAAGGGACCCACACGGCCGCGCCGCGGGCGGCGCCGAGTCCAGAAACGCCCGGGCAACCGCCATGGCGACCTTCACGCTGACCAGCGTGCGCCACCGGGCGCCCCAGCGGGTCGGCAGCACGCCCCGGTCCCTCTGCCTCTGCGAGGCGAGGACCGCGAGCTCATCCAGAAGCCCAGCGAGTCTGCCGTCGATGTAGCCCCACGTCTCAACCGCACACGGTAGCACGGACTTCCCAGCGGTGGGCCCTCACCTCTCCTCCTTGCACCGAGCTCCCTCTTCAGCGGCAGCCCCTGGGGTGGCAGCTGCAGCGCTGATGATGTGGTTTGCTGCTGGATGGCGAACCGTGCCGTCCAGCAGGCGATCCGGCGCTGTGGGGTGACTGAACAACTCTACATCACGGACAGCTTCTTCCAGCACTACTCTGCCGTCACGGCGGCGCTTTTTAAGGCCGAGCTCAGGGACCACCTGTTCGAGCAGCGCCGCGTAACCGGCATCTCGGCCTGCCTGCGCTAAGATGCCATTGAGGGAGCTGTGCCGCGCGGACCAGTAGGGCCCAATGTTGCAGGAAACGGCGTGGTCGCCGAAGACGTCCATGTCCATTCCGCACACTTCTGCTGCATCCTTTGCCTTGGCGTGCGCGCACCGGGCGCCAGCAGCATAGATGGGCATGCCGATCCTGAACTTGATGGCCATGATGAAGCTATCGTCTTTCACCTGGGGCCACCATGAAGCCGGGAACTCGGTGAGCCATCTGCCGGAGACAGGGCCGGAGCAGCACGGTTCCGTGCTCGGTGCTGCCTCCACCGCAGCTCGGCTGCCTCTCTCGCGTGGCAAGCTTCAGCGGAGGCGGGCCCAGGTGCGTAAGTTCACCCACGCACGGGATCGGGCTCTGAACCCATTGGCATTGAAACCAGTCCGAGTGTGTGGCCAGGAGCCGAGGGGCGAGTTGCTTTGCTGATGATCTATCGTCTGTGCTGCGCGCCGCTCTTGCTTAGCCCAGTCGTGGCACGTGGTTGCCTACAGGCTCTGTCGCACGAGCGGAAGCTGAACCAGGTCTGTCAGTTCGCTTACACATAGGATCGGGCTCCGTTGCCAACGGCGGTGCGACTGTCCTACTTGGGCCCGCCCCAGGGAAGCGCTGCGACGCTGGTGGTGAGGTGTTGTCCTGCGGCGTGGCGCCCGACGCGCGCTTGTACCGCCTGGCTCGATCTGTCTGGCGCGGAGCGCCATTTCATACCAGCAGCACTACCGCTGTGCTGCACCCCACTGGCAGCAGCAAACTGCCTCCTTTTTGCTACTGCCGCGAAGCGCGCCTTTCCGTGCCTGCCCTGAGCGGTAGCTTCGGAGGCTGACCCAGGAGTGAAGGTTCGCCCTCACTCGGGATCGGGCTCCGCGCCATTGGCAATGCAACCAGTCCGTCTCCGTGGCCAGGAGCCGAATCGACGGTTTGCTCTGCTGATGGATCTCAGAGGCGCGCTAACCTTCGTACCGCGTGCTCGCACGCCGTCTGTTCAATGTAGCTTCTGGCGCGCCGTGCGCGACAGCTGCCCGCACGTCTGCCGGCGTGGAGGGCGACCCGGGAGTGTAGGTTCGCCCACGCTCCGGATCGAACTCCGCAGGCCTGAGGAGCAACCGCGTCTTCGAGTGGCCTGGCGCCGTGGGTTGGGTTGCTTCTCAGGTGCGGCGTACAGCAATGCTGTGTACCAGCCCGCTTTTCTGCGCAGCGTGGCCTCTGCTAGCTGCCGCAGGGGCTGACTCGTTCCGACTGCTGGGATCGGTCATCCGCTTGCCTCGTCTAAGGCGGCTGGTTGCTCTCGGCGCTCGGACGAATCTGCGAGCGTGCGCCGAGGCGCGCGTGACCGAGCGTTGCCACCGCAGGGCCAAAGGGAAACGTCTCGGTCCGAGGGACAGTACGAGCTACGAGCTCCTGTCCCTTTCAAACGCGGGGATCATCATCATCATCATCATCATCATCATCATCATCATCATCATCATCATCAGCATCATCATCACCCTCATCAGCATCATCATCATCATCATCATCATCATCATCATCAGCAGCATTATTATTATTAGTATTATTAGTATTATTAGTATTATTAGTATGATTAGTATAGTACGTTTATGTTATTATTATTATTAGTAGTATTCGTATTAGCATTATCATTAGTATTGTGATTATTAATATTAATAGTGTTATTGTTATTTGTGCTATTACTATTGTTATTATCAGTATGATACTTACTACTATTATTATCGTGATTAGTACTACTACTAACACACGATCATTGTTAGCACTAGTACTACGAGTCGTAGTATTATTATTTCTTATTGGTGTTACTAGTATGGTTGATAGTTTTATGCTTCGGGCTATTAATATTAACATTCGTATTACTGTTCGTGCTGTCAGGATTTAGTAGTAGTAGTAGTAGTGTCATCATCATCATCATCAGCAGCAGCAGCATCATCGTCATCATCATCATCACCAGCAGCATCAGCACCATCACCCCCTCCCTCCCCCCATCCTTCCATCCATCCACCCCTTCCTCCCTCCTCACGCCCCAGGGCCGTGCCGAGCCTCATCAGGTCGTGCCACTTACCCTGGTGCCAGTCCGCCAGCAGCTTCTCCGCGTGCCCACGCTCGAGGGTGATCCTGGCGGCCCCCCGTGGCCGCACGGCCGCGCGGCGAGGGCGGCGGCTGCTGCTGCTGCTGCTGCTGCTGCTGCTGGGGCTGCTGCTGCTGCGGCTGCTGCTGCTGCGGCTGCTGCTGCTGCGGCTGCTGCTGCTGCTGTTTGCTCCGCCTCCTCCTCCTCCTCCTCCTCCTCCTCATCCTCCTCCTCCTCCTCCTCCTCTCTTCTCCTCGTCCCTTCTCCTCGTCCTGGGGGGGGGGTGCAGGGGGGGGGGGGGGGGGGGCAGGGGAAGGAGAGGAGGAGCAGGAGGCGGAGGATGCAGAGGAGGGAAAGAGGGGAGAAAGCAGGGGCGGAGAGGGAGCACGAAAGGCAGACGAGGAGGAGGAGGAGGAGGAGGAGGAGGAAGGAGGAGGAGGAGGAGGAAGGAGGAAGAAGGAGGAGGAGGAGGAAGGAGGAGGAGGCAGAGGAGGAGGAGGAGGAGGAGGAGGAGGAAAAAGGAGGAAGGAGGAAGGAGAAAAAAAAAGGTAAGAGGCGTTGAAGGAGCGGAGGAGGAGGAGTCAACGGAAGCGGCCACATGTCGGCGCGGCGGGCACCACGAGCCCTGCACGGCATGCCAGCGCATGTGTTTGAGGCAGCGCCGTCTGAGGATCTGGCGCACGGAGGACCGCTGCGGACCGAGGAGTGCACGGAAGGCGGGCACACTGTGCCTGGGCCCTCCGAGAGCTCAATGGAAAAAAGGCAGCGAGAGATCGGCAACGCCTGTACAAGCCTCTCCCCTAACAACAACGCTTCGCTGGAGGGCTCGAAACATACAACAAGAGGACCGCAAAGGAGGCCAACGGTAAGGACGGGGAGCCCGTGCCGCGCCCACCCAATGCCGACAGCTGCGTCGCCCGGGACTTCCTCGCAATGGATTCAGGAACCGTGCTCTCGCCTCAATGCTGGCTACATGCTTGGTCCAGGCGGCCATGATCCCTCGTAGAAACATGCGCCGAGGTGCACATTACCGTGCCCAGACGGTCACGACCCCCTGTGAAAAATATGGCATGGTGCCCTCCTCCTCCCCCTCCTCCTCCTCCTCCTCCTCCTCCTCCTCCTCCTCCTCCTCCTCCTCCTCCCCCTCCTCCTCCTCAGCCTCCTCCTCCTCCTCGTCGTCCTTCTCCCCCTCTCCTCCTCCTCCTCCTCCTCCTCCTCCTCCTCCTCCTCCTCCTCCCCCTCCTCCTCCTCAGCCTCCTCCTCCTCCTCGTCCGTCCTTCTCCTCCTCCTCCTCCTCCTCCTCCTCCTCCTCCTCCTCCTCCTCGACCCGCACCTTCTCCTGTGCTGCTTTGCTGGGCCGATTTTGCCGCAGCGGGGGCGCGCCGCGTGGCCAGTGGCGCACGAGCCGGCGGCCGCCGGCACGCGCAGCGGGAGTGTACCGCAGGTTTGCGTCGTGTCGACCCAGGCGATGGTTTTTGACACCGCGGGATATCGTTCAACCTTGAATGATCGGCCGCTTCCGAAACGCCACATCGTCGAACATCGATCGATTCTGGGTCGCCGTCGGCGTTCAACATTGAACTCCGGCGGCGGGGTCGCCGCTGGTCGACACGACACGAACCTACCGTAACGGGCGTCGCGGGTGGGTCGGGAGTGGCTGGAGGAGAACGGGTGCGGAGAAGGAGAGCGGAGGGGGGGAGAGATGGATAATGACAGAGACAGGAGGTGGAGAACGAGGAGGGACGGCTCCAGGAGACCCCAGGGGCCCTTGAGGCGCCCCCGCGAAGCCCCAGGAGGCCTCCGCGAGCCTCACGAGATTCTCCCAACGGGCCCTCATGAGGCCACAAAAAGCCCCCCGGACGCCCTCAAGAGCCCTCTACGGGGCTCGACGGAACGGCGCAAGAAACTTGAATAAGAGGTGGAGGATAAGGAGGGTGGGGGGAGAGAATAATGAGAGCCTGAGAGGGGTGGGAAGGTGGGAGGAGAGGCAAGAATTGTTCAACGCCCCAGTGCTGCTTGACCCCCTCGCAAGGGGGCCGTCTGCTCTATCTCCCTACTGTGCCGTCCAGGGAGACGGGAGAAAACTTACATTTTTCTCCCTCTTGATCTGCCGTGGGTGCTTGCCTTGCGAAAAATACGTCGAAGCAGTGTGCCCAGCCCCCGTCTTCGACGGGACACAGGGGGCACCCAACTTTATCACACGGCCACCTGAACTGTAAAAGCCACACCGACGACAGATACAGAGGAATGAGCCATCCGAGCAGTCAACGACCGCACATTGGTGGCCGTTCTACTCGATCAGACTAGGGCTGAGCCTCAGCGGAACAACACATCGGCCAGGAGAAGGGCGAAGGGTGCCGCTTCTTCCTCGCAGACATGACGTGCACTGCCAATATTCTCCCGTCCAGGCCCAGTCGTGGGCCGCGGACTCCGAAGGACTCGCGTTTTTCGGAGGCCTAACGAATTCCGCTTGCGAGACATCGAGGCGAGGCCACTTCGGCAGTAGCTTCGTAAAATCACAGATTTGGCAATCTTCACAGCGCGATCGATTCGCTGCAAGACTTCAGGCTCCGCCTGAGGGTGAAGACCAGCTCCTCTCTTGGCCGCTGTGTCTGCATGATGGTTGCCAGTTCTGCGCCATCGCTGCCCCGCAGAAATGCCATCCTCATCCAGATCTTTGTGAGCCGAGACTTTAACCAGGCCTTCTAAACGAGGCCCAGCTCCCGAGGGGCTTCAAGCACCGAGCCAGCGTAGGCCCGCTGCCCCCCGAGGCGGTCCCGAGGATCCCGAGAGGCCACGGAAACAACAGAGGCGCAATCAGAGTACAACACAGACTGCCCGTCGAGGTTGACACCCGCGGCCGCTATACTAGAGAATTCTCCCGCTTGTGGGGTTTGGGGCAGGTGGGCCCAAACGACCACGTACACGGGCCAGCATGTGGCCTTAATCGGATAACATCACAAAAGCTCAACCAGCCCTGGAGAGCTCGCGTATTTTGGAGTAAAAACAATTGCCGTCTAGAAACATAATTCCTTGGTGCTTTACAGACTCGGGCCTAAGATACTCCAAACCAGAGTCCAAGAATCCTTGTTGGAAGTGTTCAACAGTCACGCCAGCCATTTCATCTTGCTTGAACGGGGGCGGGACGAGGTCGCCAGGGTGAGCGAAGGCACCGATGAGGAAATTGATCAGGTCGGGGGCGTTATTCTCAAGGGCCTCCTTGGCCCACAGAATCAGATCAGCATCTACCAACTCGGCTCGCTCGTCCTGGCAGGCCTCGCACTCCCAGATACGGTGAAAAACGCTGTCCACCTTAGCTTTACAAAGAGCACAAAGGGGACTGACCTGGTAGCCGCACCTCAGCGCACGCGAGTTGGTCCAGATTGCATTGCAGACTGGGGCTCTCAGGGAGCCCTTTTCCCAGGCGGTGAACTTTTTCGATAGGAGGAGTACCGAGAGGAGAGGGGGAGGCGTCGGGCACATCGGCCATCCGCCATCCCATCCCCATCCCCATCCCACTCGCCTCTCCCTTCGGGATCCCTCCCAAGCCGTTCCCTCTGGTCCCTCTCCCGATTCCGCACCCCTCTGGGACTCCCCTGCTCTCCCCCCTCCACTTCTACATGCCCCCTGTGTCCTCAAGAAGAGATATCTGTCCCTCCCATTCCCTCGCTCTACCTTCCTTCCACTCCCCACCCACACCGCCGTCGACCCGCCAACCATCCACATCCCCCTCCCCACTGCATCCCATCCCGCCCCTCCCGACCCTTTCCCTCCACCTCTCCGGAGACTCCAAGAACACGGCGAGACCTCCATCCTTCTCTTCCCCCTGCCTCTCCTCCAAGCTCCGCCCCTCTGCGGACCGGAGGACCTCCGCTCCCCGGAGGCCCCGAAAACGCCCCCCAAGAAATGATGCTACCAGAGCTCCCCACATGAGCATGTCACACTGGGGCCTACGTGGGCAGCATGGTGGGGCCTCTGCGGGCGCGCTCGGGGCCTTGTCGAGGGCCTCAATGGCGCTCTGGCGGGGCCTTCCTGGAGTAGCGGGAGGGGCACG
Organism: Prorocentrum cordatum; assembly: GCA_963575745.1. Taxonomy (NCBI): domain Eukaryota; class Dinophyceae; order Prorocentrales; family Prorocentraceae; genus Prorocentrum; species Prorocentrum cordatum. The sequence continues at coordinate 33,246 of CAUYUJ010009780.1, forward strand.
AAACCGTGTAAAGAATATAAATGTTCGATACCCTCCTCGCTCAGGCGGGGCCTCCCTGGAGGGGCGGGAGGGGCATGAAACCGTATGAATAGTATGGTTCTCCGATACCCTCCTCGCTCAGGCGGAGCCTCCCTCGAGGAGTGGTGGGAGGCGCAAAAGCTTGTAAAGTGCATGGTTCTCTGATTCCTTCCTCGCTCAGGCGGGGCCTCCCTGGAGGGATGGGAGGGGCACGGGCTCGAAACCTTGACAAGCGTATGGTTTTCCGGTACCCTCCTCGCTCAGGCGGGGCCTCCCTGGAGGGGCGGGAGGTGCACGAAACCTTGTCAAGAGTGTGGTTCTCCGATACCCTCCTCGCTCAGGCGGGGTCTCCCTGGAGGGGCGGGAGGGGCTCGAAACCTTGTCAAGCGTATGGTTCTCCGGTAGGAGGGGCGGGAGGGGCACGAAGCCGTATAAATACGATGGTTATCCGATACCCTTCTCGCTCAGGCGGGACCTCCTTGGAGGGGTGGGAGGGGCACGAAACCGTATGAATAGTATGGTTCTCCGATACCCTCCTCGCTCAGGCGGGGCCTCCCTGGAGGCGCGGGGGGGGGCACGAAACCTTGTCAAGAGTGTGGTTCTCCGATACCCTCCTCGCTCAGGCGGGGTCTCCCTGGAGGGGCGGGAGGGGCACGAGACCTTGCAAATTGTATGGTTATCCGATGCCCTCCTCGCTCAGGCGGGGCATATTGGGAGTGGTAGTAGTGGTAGTGGTGGTAGTAGTAGTAGTAGTAGTAGTAGTAGTAGTAGTAGTAGTAGTAGTAGTAGTAGTAGTAGTAGTAGTAGTAGTAGTAGTAGTAGTGTAGTAGTAGTAGTAGTAGTAGTAGTAGTAGTAGTAGTAGTAGTAGTAGTAGTAGTAGTAGTAGCAGTAGTAGTAGTAGTAGTAGTAGTGGTGGTAGTGGTAGTGGTAGTGGTAGTGGTAGTGGTAGTGGTAGTGGTAGTGGTAGTGGTATTAGTAGTAGTAGTAGTAGTAGTAGTAGTAGTAGTAGTAGTAGTAGTAGTAGTAGTAGTAGTAGTAGTAGTAGTTGTTGTTGTTGTTATTATTGTTGTTGTTGCTGTTGTTGCTGTTGTAGTCGTGGTCGTGTGGTAGTGTGGTAGCAGTAGTCTAGCAACAGCAGCGGAAGAGGAGGGAGGAGGGAGAAGGAGCCGGTGCTGCTGGAAAACAATAGCCCTACTGAGGATGTGGGGAAGAAGCGCAAGTCCCGTGCCAGGGACTGGCGCCTGGCTCCATCGCGCCCACGAGCCGGCGCCAAGAGCCCTGCGAGAGCGCACCGTTCCCGGGCCGAGCGAGCGAGTTGCCTGCGACCCGCGCTCGACCCTTCCCCCCCTGACACTCCTCCCGCTGCCTCTCCAGAAGCAGAAGACAGACAACGGCACAAACACTATCGTTCGAGGGTCCGCACAGAGTCCTTGGATCGGCGCTGGACACCCCCCTCCCTGGCGCGCGGAACGCGCCAAGTGCGGCGTGCGGCGCCGGAGGCGCCGCCAGGTGGGTCTCACGCGGATCCAAGAAATCCGAACGGGCTTGAAAGTTTTACGTCTGTGCCGTCTCTGTGTCTTCTCATTTCTTGTAACTATCTTCGCTCCGCATATGAGTATCATTCTTTATCTTATTGATACGCATGGTGCTCTCAATCTTCGTATTCCTATAAACGTATCATCATGCGAAATGTGAGGCTTCGCATGGTTTATCTTAATGCAACTACAGTGCTCCGCGATCGTGCAATTATTGGTATGTTTGTTCTTCATGCCATAAATGTTAAGAATGATGCTTACTCCACAAGCCAGAGCTTGCACTTAGGGGTTTTCTCTTGTTTTCGAACAATTTGGGCCCGAATGCCCGTCTGGCGGTTATATTGTCGCCGTCGCCGCCACGTCGCCGCCACGTCGCCGCCCGTCGTCCGGGCCTGACTTTCGGTTTGGCCGCTATGCTGTCGTCGTCGCCGCCCCATCGCCGCCTCGTCGCCGCCCGTCGTCTGGGTTTGATTGTCGGTTTGGTGGTTATGTTGCCGCCGTCGCCGCCACGTCGCTACCTTGTGGCCGCCCAGCGTCTGGGCATGGTTGTCGGTCTGGCGGTTACGTTGTCGCCGTCGCCGCCACGTCGCCGCGTCGTCGTGGCCTCGCACTAGTGCACCACATAGAATACACCACATGGTTCGCCCAACATGGATTCTCCTTTCTGTAAGAGCATGAGGATTACACACAGACGCACACACACACCAGGGATTTCACCGCACTGCAAATTGCATACGATTCTGCTCCAGCGTCCATCCTAAATCTGAACTCGTATCATCTCCGGCAAACCGGTAACGTTTCCCTCTTTCATTCCCTGGAAAAAATTTCGATGCACGCGCACTCGTTCATCAAAAAACAACAGTTATTAAAACGGCTTTTGCAAAATCGGGACGACGTGCACGCGCGCGCGTCGTCGCGCGCGCATGACACATCGATCCAAAACCTTAGGTTGCGCAGGGAATTCAAAATCGAGAGCCCCGAAAACATACATATATAACACGCAGGGCTTTACAACAAAAACTCCCCCAAAACCAAAAACTGCGATCGGGCTCTGGCGATATATATATATAAAAAAAAAAAAAAAAAAAAAAAAAAAAAAAACGTTTCTCAACACTTTCGCAAATTGCTACCAGACGGGCCTCCCGCGCGCATGTCGGATTCTCTCGAACGCCGTGGCGCGCGTACTGTCGCAAAAACCCATTGCAAAAAATGGGACGACAAGCACACACGCACGTCGTCGCGCGCGCATGCCGACATGTTTCAAAAACCCGGGGGGGGGGGTCGTAATGATTTCCAAAATGACTGCCCCGAAAACATACAGCAACAAAAAGCACATGTCTTTGCAACATCAATTATCAAAAAATGCCTGCGTTCGGGCTACTGCGAATTCTTCAGAAAGACCCATAGGTTTTTCAACATGTTCATTCAATTTGGCCAAACGGGCCCCGCTCGCCGCACGCCGAAATCATTTGAACGCCCATGCGCGCGTGCTCGGGGGGCACGATCGGTGTTGAATAACGCCATGTGGGTCCCGTTTTGGCGAATGTATCGCGACAGACCTACGTAAGCGCCGGCAGCGCGCGCACGTTGAACTCCCCCCAAAACCTTCATCACCGACGCAAGGCGCCGTCAACGTCGCCGTCGCGATCAGCATCGGCGCCGTCACTGGCCTTGCCATCGTCGTTGCCATCGGTGCCACCACCATCGCTACCATCATCATCGCGTCTAACGGCGTCGACGTTGCCATGATACTGCGCCCGCTCCAGTCGCCGACTCGGACTGAAGCGCCCGCTGGGAAGTCCCCAGCGGTCAGCGCCACCGCGGCCGCGTTGGTAGCGCCGCACTACCTGGCCGCTGCGCGCGCGAGCATCTGTTGGCCAGCGCGGCCGCAAAGACGCACCAGCCAACGCCAAGCACTCATCGCAATCGCCGCGCAAGGGCTTTGCAAACTTAGATTGCGGCGGGTGGGTGGGATGATTGCGCGAGCACTGGACTGGACAACTCACTGCGAACGGAAATGAATTCTTGTACAAGGATCCACCACCACAACCACCAACCACCCAATTTGACCGCCTGCCTTTTCGTATTCCAATTTACATATGTCCCATCGTCCATCCAAAATCTGAACTCGTACCATCCCAGGCAAGCCGGTAACACGTTCCCCCCTCATCCTCTGGGAAAATATGCGCACGCGTTTGTTTATCAAACATCATCAGTTTTCAACAAAAAACAATGCACATATTTTGGTTTGTTTATATGTATGTAACGATAGAAAAATGCACGCGCGCGCGTCGTCGCGCGCGCATGCCGAAATACCTTCGAAACCATTGGTTTGGTACGGATGTCAAAAACTGAGTGCCCCGAATACGTGTAAAACACATGGTTTCGCAACACGGATTTTCAGGATGAGAACTGCGTTCGCGCTCCTCCAGCTCCTTGCAGAAACGCCGTTTTGTTTTTCTTTTTCAACACGTTCATGACATGCTACCAAGCGGGGATTTCGCGCTTATGTCGAAATCATTCGAACGCCCTCGAACACGTACTGGCGCAACCAACCTTTGGACAACAAACAAAACATACACGCGTGCGCGACGCCGCGCTCGCACGCCGAAGTCCATTCGAAACTTCAAGCGTCGTAGGAATTTCAAAACCGAGTGCCCCGAAGACAGATTAAAAACACATGCTTTTGCAACATGAGTGAAACAAATCCGCGCGCTCTGGCGACTTCTTGAGCAAACCAAAGTTTTCAACATCGTCCTCAGGGGCCTCTCGCGCCGCACGTCGAACTCACCCGAACGCCCTTGCGCGCGATCGCGGAAGGGGGGCACGATCCGCGTCAAGTTATTCCATTCGGGCCACTCGCGCGCGTCGGCCACGCGCGCATGTCGAACTCCTTCCAAAACTTTCACCTACATCACCGACGCGACGACATCGTCATCGTTATCGGCGGGCATGATCAACATCGGCGCCGTCATTGGCCTTGCCGTCGTCATCGCCACCATCGTCACCTCATCGCTACTCTCATGATCTGTCGTCGGCGTCGCCATGATACCGCGCGCGCGTTGGCTAGCGCGGCAGCGGAGACGCACAGGCCAACGCCAAGCACTCATCGCAATCGCCGTCGCATGAGTTTTGCAAACCTAGTTGCGGGCGAATGGGTGGGATGATTGCGCGAGCAATGGAATTGACAACTCACTGCGAGCATTGACGGAATCTTCTTCCAAAACGAATATTACAATCGACCTCCCAATTAAAAATAGCGATCCAACTTGTCTGCCACATCGCCCACCCTAAATATGAAATCTTGCCACCCCAGCCAGGGCGTCATCGACGCCCCCCGCCATCCTGTGCAAAACATACGATGCGCGCACTCTCGCTCATCAAAAGTCACAAATTTTTCAAAACAGAATATCAGCAGTTTGACGACGAAGTGGTCACGCGCGCGACGCCGCGCGCGTGCCGAAATCTTTGGAAAACATCCCGTTTCGTAAAAACTAATCGAGTGCGACGAAAACATGTAAAAAACAAATGGCTTCGCAGCAAGAGTTCTCAAAACCAAATGCGGCCGCGCTCTTTCGAATTCGTGAGAAATCCATAGGTTTCCCACATTCGTCTAGATGCGCGCCTCTCGCGCGCGCGCGTCGAAATCGTTTGAAGAACCTTGCGCGCGCGCTGTTGCAAGGATCCAATGCAAAAAACTGACGAAATGCACGCGCGCGCGTCGTCGCACGCGCATGCCGCAATGTTTGCTGTAGGTTTCGTACGGAATTCAAAACCGAGTGCCCCGAACACATATTTAAAACAGACGGTTTTGCAACATCAATGTTCGAAAAAAACCCTTCGATCGTGCTCATGCGGGCTCTTAAGAAAACATAGGTTTTCCCACATGTGCTTCAGATTCTGCCAGCATGGCCTCTCGCGCCGCATGTCGAACTCATTCGAACGCCCTGGCGCGCGTGCTGGGGACGGGGGAGCACGATCCGTGTCAAAAAATACCCAGATGAGCCACTTGCGCGCGTCGGCCGCGCGCGCATGTCGAACTCCTTCCAAAACCTTCGTTGCCAACGCGAAGACATCGTCATACTTATCGGCGGGCGTGAGCAACAGCGGCGCCGTCATTGGCTTTGCCGTCGTCATCACCACCTCGTCAACATCGCTACTCTCATCTCTCATAGTCGTGTCTACCGTTGTCGGCGTCGCCATGATACCGAGTCCGCCTCAGTGACCAGCTCGCACTGAAGTGCCCACTGGGAAGTGCCCAGCGGTCGGCACCACTGCGGCCGCGTCGGTCGCGCCAAACTAGCTGGCCGCCGTGCGCGCGAGCATGCGCGGGCTAGCGCGGCCGCAGAGATGCACCAGCCAACGCCTAGCACTCATCGCAATCGCCGCCGCATGGGTTTTGCAAACCAAGTTCCGGGTGGGTGGGTCGGATGTTTGCACAAGCATAGATTTTTTTTTCTTCAAAAAAATACTCAAAAACCACGATGCGGTGACATTTTCTGTTCTAACATAGCACTTGTTGCACGAATCCCTTGCAAACAATGAAACGAAGTGCACACGCGCGCGTCGTCGCGCGCGCATGCCGAAATCCTTCAAACACTTTCGGTGCGGGAAGGATTTCGCAATCGACTTTCAACAAAAAACATACAAAAACACATTGTTTCGCAACACAGAGTTGCTAAAAAAACGCTTCCGCGCGAGCTCTTGCGAAATCTTAAGAAAACCATAGGTTTTTCAAGATTTTCACAACATGCTACCAAACGGGCTTCGCGCGCGCTCATGTCGAAATCTGTAAAACGCCCTTGCGCGTGTGCCGTCGCAGGAATCCTCTGCAAAAAACAGGACGACATGCAGTCGCGCGCGTCGTCGCGCGCGTACGCCGAAAACCTTCAAAACCCATCGGTTTCGGAAGGATTTCAAAATCGTGCGTCCAAGAAACCTACAAAAACACAAGGTTTCGCAACACGGATTTTCAACAAAAGCGTGCGCGCGCGCTCTTGCGTCGTCGTCGTCGTCGTCGCCGTCCTCCCTCCTCCCGTGAGGTTGTCGTCGTCGTCGTCGTCGCCTACGTCGTCCTCTGTCTTTCCTCGTGTTCGTCGTCGTCGTCCTCTTTGGCGTCGTGGTCGTTTCCGTCGTCGTTGTCGCCGCGGTCGTCCTTCCTCCTCCTCCTCCCTCGTCGTCGTCGTCGTCCGTCGTCGGCGTCTCGTCGTCGTCCCTCCTATTTCGTCGCCGTCGTCGTCGTCGTCGTTGTCGTCGTCGTCGTCGTCTTTCCTCCTCCCTCGTCGTTGCCGTCGTCGGCGTCGCCGTCCTTCCTCCTTCTTCGTCGTTCGCGTCGTCGCCGTCCTCCCTCCTCCCTCGTCGTTGTCGTCGTTGTCGCCGTCGTCGTCCTTCCTCCTTCCTCGTTGTCTTCGTTGGCGACGTCGTCGTCGTTTTCGTCGTCGTCGTCGGCGTCGGCGTCGTTGTCATCTTCGTCGTCGTCGGCGTTGGCGTCGTCGTCGTCGCCGCCGTCGTCGTCGTCGTCGTCGGCGTCGTTGACGTCGTCGTCGTCGTCGGTGTCGTCGTTATCGTCGTCGTATCGTCGTCGTCATCGTCGTCGTCGTTGTCATCGTCGTCGTCGGCGTCGGTGTCGTCGTCGTCGTCGTCGGTGTCGTCGTCGTCGTCGTTGTCGGCGTCGTCGAAGTCGTTGGAGACGTCGACGGTGTCGTCGTAGTCGTTGTCGGCGGCGTCGTCATCGTCGTTGTCGCTGTCGTCGTCGGCGTCGCTGTTATTGCCAAGTGCCATGTGGTACCCACCGTCACGGTCTTAAGAGATTTTGCAAACCAAGTTGCGGGTGGGTGGGTGGGATGTTTGCGCGAGCAGTGGAGTGGACAACTCACTGCGAACAGAAATTAAGTCTCCTTTCTAGACTCTACCCCCCCCCCCCGGACTTATCGGTTCCCCCTGGAACAATATGATTTCATACATTTTCTGCACACTCGTCCATCCTTAATATGAAATGATACCATCCCAGCTAGGCCGGCTTCCCCCCCCCTGAGGTTCCCTTGTACAAGAAAACCTATGCGGTGCCTTTTTTGTTCTCACATAACACTGTTTCACGAATCCCTTGCAAAAAAAGGGACGAAGTGCACACGCGCGCGTCGTCGCGCGCGCATGCCGAAATCCTTCAAAAACCTTCGGTGCCGGAAGGATTTCGTAATCGAGTTTCCAAAAAACATACAAAAACACATGGTTTCGCAATATTGATTTCCTAAAAAAGTTTCCGCGCGAGCTCTTGCGAATTCTTAAGAAAATCATGGGTTTTTCAATATTTTCACAAAATGCTACCAAACGGGCTTTGCGCGCGCTCATGTCGAAATCTGTCGAACGCCCTTGCGCGTGTGCCGTCGCGATAATCCTCTGCAAAAAACGGAACGAAGTGCAGACGCGCGCGTCGTCGCGAGCGTATGCCGAAAACCTTCAAAACCCATCGGTTTCGGAAGGATTTCAAAATCGTGCGTCCAAAAACCTAACAAAAAAAAAGGTTTCGCAACACGGATGTTCAACAAAAGCGTGCGCGCGCGCTCTTGCGTCGTCGTCGTCGTCGTCGTCGTCGCCGTCCTCCCTCCTCCCGCGTCGTCGTCGTCGTCGTCGCTACGTCGTCCTCTGTCTTTCCTCGTGTTCGTCGTCGTCCTCCTCTTTGGCGTCGTGGTCGTTTCCGTCGTCGTTGTCGCTGTGGTCGTCCTTCCTCCTCCTCCCACGTCGTCGTCGTCGTCTTGGCGTGTCGTCGTCGTCCCTCCTATTTCGTCGTCGTCGTCGTCGTCGTCGTCGTTGTCGTCGTCGTCTTCCCTCCTCCCTCGTCGTTGTCGTCGTCGGCGTCGCCGTCCTTCCTCCTTCGTCGTCGTTCGCGTCGTCGCCGTCCTCCCTCCTCCCTCGTCGTTGTCGTCGTTGTCGTCGTTGTCGCCGTCGTCGTCCTTCCCCCTCCCTCGTCGTCGCCTTCGTTGGCGTCGTCGTCGTCGTCGTCTTCGTCGTCGTCGTCGTCGTCGGCGTCGTTGTCGTCGTCGAAGTCATCGGAGACGTCGTCGGTGTCGTCCTAGTCGTTGTCGTCGGTGTCGTCGTAGTCGGTCTTAAGAGGTTTTGCAAACCAAGCTGCGGGTGGGTGGGTGGGATGTTTGCGCGAGCAGTGGAGATGACGGCTTCAAGTTCAGCAGAGTGGACTGCACCACATAGATCGCACCACACATGTTGCTCCAAAGATAACTGCACAACACAGACTGCCAGGAGCACAGTGCTGGGGGCCGGCGCTGGCCCATACTGTTATGTATACGGTTCGACTCGTCCCCCCTTGAACAGAACGGAGAGGAAGAGGAGGAGGAGGAGGAGGAGGAGGAGGAGGATGGGGAGGAGGAGGAGGAGGAGGAGGAGGGGAGGAGGGGGAGGAGGAGGATGGGGAGGAGGAGAGGGGGAGGAGGAGGAGGAGGAAAGGGGCAAGAAGCGCAACCTGTTTGGTTTGCGGCCGCAAGAGAGTCAGACGGCGGTCGGAGAGCGGCGGGGCGCGCCGGGGCACAGCGGGGCACCAGGGGAAGAGGGCGCGACGGAACGCGAGGGGGCCGGAGGGGCCGGGGGGCCAGAGAGCCACACTCGGGCCATGAGTGTCTTCGTGGGCGCGCCGAGGTGCATATTGAGGAGGAGGAGGAGGAGGAGGAGGAGGAGGAGGAGGAGGGAGAGGAGGATGGAGGAGGATGGAGGAGGAGGAGGAGGAGGAGGAGGAGGAGGAGGAGGAGGATGGAGGGAGGAGGAATGGAGGAGAGGATGGAGGAGGATGGAGGAGAGGAGGATGGAGGAGGAGGATGGAGGAGGAGGATGGAGGAGGAGGAAGAGGAGGAGGAAGAGGGGGAGGACCACCCCCCTGGGGGGGCCCCGTGGGCACGCACCAGAAAGATCACTGCGGCGAAAGGTCGCTCTTACGAGTTTGCCTGTGGCCGCCTGGCGGGCTGCGCACGGACACACCCGCCCCCCCCAGGTAGCCACAGCTGGCGCCAGCAGGCCCCCCGAATAACTGGGGCGGTGTCAACACCCAGGAGGAGGAGGAGGAGGAGGAGGAGGAGGAGGAGGAGGAGGGGGGAGGAGGAGGCGCTGGGAGCGCCCCAGGATTGCGGTGTTGAGATCGCCGCAGGCTGCCTGGGGGGCCTGTTGAGACCAGCTGGGAGCACTCGGGCGACCTGGTATTGCCAGCCGAGATTACCCGGGGGGGGCTGTCCGCGCGCGACCCGAAGCCTACCACGAGAGAGAAGACTTGGACTTCGGGCCACAACTCGGGTCTCCGGCGGCCGTTCGGGCCGATCTGGGCTCCGCCAGAAAGTTCTGGGCGAGGTGCAACTGCTTGAGGGCCTCCCGAGGCCGGAAAACCTCTGGGAGCCTACGAAAACGCCCGGAAAGCTCGAACCTCGACCGCACGGCTACCACGACGAGATGCGGGTGGGGATCTTACTTCCCCTCGCGCCCCCCGAGCGGAGCGGCAGGGGACAAGGAGGGGGCGAAAACCTCGTAGGAACCCGACAAGATGGGCTGCCAGGAATCGCTGCTTCGACGATGCTGGGAAAATTACAAGACCAGAGGGCCAGCCTACAGAGCTGACACTGGGGACTCGTACCTGCCAGCTCTCTTCTGAGCCACCTGGTCTCCAAACTCTCTCCTTTCGTGCGCCAAAAAATTGCGAACTTCGAAGAGCGACCCCCGAGCGGAGCGGCGGGGGTGCAGCGAGTGCAGCGCGGCAGGAAAAGTCGGCGGCGGGACAGGGGGGGGGGAAATGAGAAGGAGAACGCCTTCTCAGAAGCGGCGGGAATTCTCCGAAGGGCTCCAGCCTTCTGAGAAGTCTTCTGCGTCCCCGGGGAATGCTTGACGAACTTCTCAAGAAGGCCGGGGGACGTCCGAGCCTTCTGAGAAGGCCAGCCCCTCCTCACTTCCCCCGGGGCCCGCCGCTTAGGTCGGGCGTGTCCCCCTACAGGCGGATTTTAGTCGAAAAATGAACGTGCTCAAACATAGCCAAAACATGCTAGACAAATCGTCCCCAGACTATGTTTGGACTATTTCTGAATTTTCCCCCTGTAGAGGGACAGGCCCGGAGTCCGACCTAACCCGCCGCCGAAGAAAGGCGAGTGGGCGGCGGGGCGGTCCACTGGTGCGCCTTCGGCACCACCTCCAGCTGGCCCGCCTGCGCCGGGGCAGGCGCTCTGCCCCCGGGGTGCACGGCAAGCGGGCAGCAGCGAGCGGGAGCGGCGGGGAGGCAGAGGAGGATGAGGAGGAGGAGGAGGAGGAGGAGGAGGAGGAGGAGGAGGAGGAGGAGGAGGAGGAGGAGGGAGGAGGGAAGAGGGAGGAGGGAGGACGGGAGGAGGAGGAGGGAGGAGGGAGGGAGGAGGAGGGGGAGGAGGAGGAGGAGGAGGAGGAGGAGGAGGAGGAGGAGGAGGAGGAGGAGGAGGAGGGAGGAGGAGGAGGAGGAGGTGGAGGAGGGAGGGGAGGAGGAGGAAGGAGGAGGAGGGAGGAGGAGGAGGAGGAGGAGGAGGAGGAGAGGAGGAGGTAGGAGGAGCGCGGGAGGGAGGCAGAGGTGACAGAGGAGGTAGGGAGGCAGGGGAGGCAGTGGAGGAGAAGGATGATAAGCAGGAGGGAAGGGAGAGGAGGAGCGCGAGAAGGCGGCAGTCAGGATGGGGGGGGGGGAGAAGGGAAGGGGGGGAGGAGGAGGAAGAGGAGGAGGAGGAGGAGGAGGAGGAGGAGGAGGAGGAGAGGGGAGGGAGGAGGAGGAGGAGGAGAGGACGAGGAGGAGGAGGAGGAGGAGGAGAAGGCAGGAGGAGGGAGGAGGAGAGTAGGAGGAGGGAGGAGGAGGAGTAGGAGCAGGAGAAGGGGAAGGTGAGCAGTGGAAAAGAGGGGAGGGGTGAAGCCGGGAAGGGGGAATGGAAAGGGACAAAAAGGAAAAGAGGGGAAAGCTGCAGAGGCATCGGGCACATAGCTGCAAAGGCGACCGGCTTCGAAGGCAGCCTCCCCCCCTCCCTCCCTCCCGATCCTCCCTCAAACTCCCCCGTTGCCCTCCTCCTACTATGACTGCTCTTCATCTTCCTCCCTCCATGCCTCCCTCGCCCCGTTCATCCCTCACCCCTCGGGCTCTGAACCCGCGGCCAAGGCACTAGACCCGCTTCAGGTCTGGCGTCCGCCGTGGCCAGGCGTGTCGGCCAGAAGTCCCTGGTACAGCACGGCCTCGTCCTCCCCGGTCTAGCTCTGGGGCTGCACCTTCTCCCTTCCTTCCTATCCTACCCCCCCCTCCTCCTGCCTCCTCCTCCCTCCTCCTCTTCCCCTCCCTCCTCCCTTTTCCTCCTCCTCCTGACTCCTCGTCCTCCTCCTCCTCCTCCTCCTCCTCCTCCTCCTCCTCCTCCCCCCTCCTGCCTCCTCCTCCCTTCCCCTCCTCCTCCTCTCCTCCTCCCCTTCCTCCTCCCCCTCCTCCTCTCTTCCTCCTCCTCCTCCTCCTATCCTCCTCCTCCTCCTCCTCCTCCTCCTTCTCCTCCTCCTCCTCCCGCAGCAACTTCGGCTCAAGACGGAGCATTCCTCCCGTGCCGACTCCAGAGGCTCGAGGCCGAGGTGGAAGGGCAGCCCCTTCCAAGGGCGCTATCATGGTGATGATCCGCCTGTTGGTGACAATCGTTTCACGTACAACCCATGGGTTTGGAGTGGCCCACGTGGAGGCGGCCGATGGAGACGCAGGCGGCATGCAGGCCGCCCCCTAGCTGGCCACTTGGCTTGCAGCAAGTGTGGTCACTGGGAGTATGCACACCATGGCCATCCCTGCTGCTCTAAATGTCACGGCCCCTACTTCGGTGCGATGGTCAACATTGCCAAAGCTGCCATGGAATACGATGAGGTTCCGCCAGCAGTTCCAAAGATGAAGTTCGCAAGGCCACTGTTCTGCTACTCGGAGTCCGACCTGATTTACGAGGTGCTCTTGAACCACTGGCTGCTCAGCCTCCACTCGTTTCTGCAGAGTGGCGTAATCTCAACTTGATGCAGGTGCGCGTGAGGAGCGCACCCGATTCGCAAAAGATGCGGAAAGTACCGCGCGGTCTGAACGCATCGCACATCAGGAGATCATCTTCAAAGAGGAGAAGTGCAACAAGCTCCGCAACCAGCTTGCCGAGGCCGACGCAGCTCTGGCTGCGGCTACGGCGGAGCTCGGTGCAGCAAAGTTGGCCAGACAGCAGGCGGACGTGGCTCTCAACTCGTTCAACCCTGCTGCCTGGAAACACTCTTAAAGCTGAAGAAATTGCCCTTGCTCGTGCTCCCCATGTCCCTGGGGCTCGGGTCCCCGCTGAAGGAGCAGGAGGAGCTGCAGTTGGCGCTGCTGCTCAAGGGCGTGTTCCTGCTGCGGGAGACGGGCGCGCTGCTGCTGCTGCTGCTGCTGCTGCTGCTGCTGCTGCTGCAGGGTCAGGCGGAGGAGCTGCCGGCGCTGCGGCACCTGTTCCACCTGATCTGGTCTCAATCTCTGATGCTGATCTTCGTGAATGGTGTAAGAAGTTCGTCCAGTCTTACGACTACTGGACTGTACTACGTGATATGCAACGAGTCGTACAACAGGCAGGACATCCTGATGACATGTCCGACATGGATTCGGTTGTGGGCGAGCCTGGAGAGCTTGCCACTGAGTTGGAGGGTCTTCGTAAGAGGTCCCTGGTGCAGGCTCTCACCAGCGATGAGTCCAACCGCAAGGAGAAGCTCATGTCCCGCCGCGCCCGTAAAAAAGGCGCCAAGCGCATCAAGGCCGTGGCCACGAACGGTGAGGGCACGTTCCAGCGGGTGCTGGCCCAAGCGGGATGGCAGGCCTAACTGGGGCTTCAGCACGCGACGCTTGCGCACTGCACGTTCCAGCAAGGCTCTGCCAGAACGTGCTGTGCGCCGTCCCCTCCCCGGTGGTGATGGCAGTGGGGGTGACCCAGCGGCAGTGGCTCACTCGGTGGAGCTGCACTGCAACCCTCCTGTCGGAATCCTAAGTGGAGATGCCGCTGCTGCTGACCCCGCCACCGCCACCCAGGGGATGTGTGATCAGTCTGTCATAACGTTCCTCTTTGCTAATGTCACTTCCTGGAGCTCTCTTCCGAAGGGATTTGCGGCCCGTGCTCGGGCCCTTCGTGATGGTTGTTTTCATTGCTGAGCATCACCTTCTTGGTGATAAGCTCAAGTGTTTTAAAGAGGATGGGTCCCAGATGGAATGGACGCCGAACATCCAGTCCGCCTTTGCCTCCCCTGGAGGGGGAACCCATGGTGGACTTGCGGCTCCTGTGAGCCGAAGTCTCTGCCCCGGTCGCTCCCTTGCTTTGGAGACCAATGTCCGTGACATGGGCTCTGGCAAGGGTTGGCTACTCCTGGAGCTTAAGACCCAGGCCTCCTGCCTGGCAGTCGGCGTCGTGCACACGGTCTCTGATTTGGGGGCTGCGGGTGAGAACCTTGAGAAGATGCAAGTCATACCCACTTTCCTGAGCACTCTTGATGTGCCACGGCTGCTACTGGGAGCTGTTAACACCGATGTAGATGCCATGCACCCGTCCGGCTTGTTAGCTCTCGCGCGTGCTCGCCTGCTCCCTCCGAGTGGCTTGGAGAGCACATCTGGCGGCGCGCACAAGGGGCCGGAGGGAGGGGGGAGGGCTTCTTAGAAGGAGGCTACTCCTTAGAAGGCGCCGGCCTTGCATCTTTAGACAAGGCCCGCGCCTTCTAAGAAGCAGGGGTCCTTCTAAGAAGCCCTCCCCCCTCCCCCCACCCCCCTCTGCGCGTGGCTGACACATGCACTCAAGGTTAAGCTTCTCTCGTCCACTATGTCCTGGCCAGCGGAGACCTCGGATCCTGCGTGTGCGTCTCTGGGTTCGAGAGCTCGCCCGTTCAAGGCGCGCGCTCGTCTCCAGGTCGGCTTGAAGGCAACTGCATTCCATCGGCCCGTGCGGAAGCGATGTAAACCTGCTCCGACTCCAGTCTGGCTCGGTCCCGATCTACCTTGGGAGGTCTATCTTGGGCGTGTTTGTGATCCTGGACCCCTCGACCTTTCTGGGCCACTTGGGGTGCTCTGATGCCTCATGTTCTGGATCGTCATTCTCCTGGGCTTGCGCACGTGTATCGTGCTTGGTCTGCTGCTGCGGAGCTCATGTCGAAATCTTGGGCTATCGCCTGTTGCGCTGACCACTCTGCTTCTGACATTGAACGTGGGGGTTACGTCCAGCTTGAGCGTACTACTCTTGCTAGGCGCGGTAACCTTGGCCAGTCCTTCCAAGCTCCGTTGCTCTGCTTCTGGTCGCACCTTTCACGGAAGCTGGTGGAGTTCCAACTTGCTCTTCGCAGTCGTGGGCATGTTCGTGCAGGTGTTCTGCGCCGGCAGATTGCTGGGCTCGCGCCCTCCTTCGACAACATGATGCCAGCTGGTGCTCCTCGCGATCCTGCTTGGTGGCGGACTCAGGTAGCGTCCCTGCCAAGCGATGATGGCCCACAGATTTCCGTTCTTCGCGATGCCTGCTCTGCTCACCTTGAGTTGGCCTGGTCGGCCGCTCGTGCATCAGCTAAGGCGGGGCAGAAGGCATGGCTGCTCAAAGCCCCCCCTTTATGGCACTAAGAAAGTGCATGCTTGGCTCAGGCATGACACCGTTGAAGCGATTGAATACCTGGCCACCCCCCAGGGTGTTGAGCAGCTCCCTGGGGACCTCATGCAATGTCGTTCCGAGTATTGGGACGGGCTTTGGAGTGCTGACGATTCTGGACGATTGACCCTGAGTGAGGATATGAATGACCTCCGCCTTCTTGCCTTGGAGGCCGTTCAGCACATGGACCCTCTCACCTCTGCCGAGGTCGCCCAGGGGGCTTCTGTGTTTTCCAAGGGGACTGCGGTAGGGGTTGACCATTCGGCCCCTCGTGCTATCCTGGACCTCCATGAGCGTGCGAATGCTGCGTTCGCTGACATGTTGAGCACATGTGAATCGGCCACGATGTGGCCTGCCCAGGTTTTCCTGGGGGTTGCCGCCCTCCTCCCCAAGACTATAGAGGAGAGAGCGTGATCCACCGCCGCTTTACTGTGGAAAATTCCGCCGCCCTCTTCCTCTGGAACCCGGCTGTCCCACCCCCTCCGAAAATCCCCCCCCCTCCCTGCTGGACCCCCCCCTTTCCTGGAAACCAGGGGGGTTCACTACCGGTTAGAACCTCGCCCTCCCCCCCCTCCGGAAAACCGGGGGGGATCACTACCGGTTCGAACCCCCCCACCCCCCCAGAAAACTGGAGGGGGGTCACTACCGGTTCGAACCCCTTCCCTCCCCCCCTCCAGAAAACCGGGGGGGTCACTACCGGTTCGAACCCCCCTCCCCCCCCCTCCAAAAAACCGGTGGGGGGTCACTACCGGTTCGATACCATCCCAAACCCCCCCACGCTCTCCGCCAGCAAACGACTCCCGGGTCCCTACCACTGGTCCGCACCACATCCCCCACTGCTGCCCCCAGCACCACTGTCCTCACCACCACTGTCCCCACTGTTCCCACCACCGTCCCCACTGTCCCCACCAGTGCCCCCACCACTGTCGCACTGTCCCCACTGTCCCCGCCACTGTTCCCACAACGGTTCCCCTCTCCCCACTTTCTCCACGGCCCCAGCCACTGTCCCACTGTCCCCACTGTCCCACTGTCCCCGCCGCTGTCCCACTGAACTGTCCCACTGTTCCACTGTTCCCACTGTCCCTACCACTGTCCCCACTGTACCTCTGTCCCATTGTCCCACCGCCGTCCTCGCCACCGCCCTCACCGCTGTCCCCACCACCACTGTACCCTCTACTGTCCCACTGTTTCAAACACATTCCCACCGTCCCCACACCTCTGTCCCCACCACAACCGTCCCAACCACTGTCCCAATGTCCCCACTGTTCCCACCATTGTCCCCGCTGTCCCCACCAGTGCCCCCACCAGTGTCTCACTGTCCCCACTCGCCCCACCATTGTCCCACCACGGTCCCACTCTCCCCACTTTCACCACGGTCCCCACCACTGTCACACTGTCCCCACTGTCCTCACCACTGTCCCACTGTCCCCGCCGCTGTCCCACTGTGCTGTCCCACCGTCCCCACTGTCCCCATCACTGTCCCACTGTCCCCACTGCCCCCACCACTTTCCTCACTGTACTACTGTCCCGCCACTGTCCTCACCACCGCCTTCACCACTGTCCCCAGCACTACCGTTCCCACCACTGTCCCACTGTCCCCACCACTGTCCCGCTGTCCCCTCACCACTGTCCCCACCACCACCGTCCCCACCACTGTCCGCACCACTGTCCCACTGTCCCCGCACCACTGTCCCCACCACCACCGTTCCCACCACTGTCCCAGCATCCCCACCATTGTCCAACTGTCCCGAGGAGCGGGAATCGTTTGCCGGCGGCGAGGGGGGGGGGTTCGAACTGGTAGTGACCTCCCCCTTTTCATGATGGACTGGGGAGGGGGGGGGGAGGGGTTCGAACCGGTAGTGACCCCTCTCCGGTTTTCGAGGGGGGGGGGGGACGGGTTGGGAACCCCCAGTGACCCCCCCCGGTTTTCCGCCAGCAGCGGCAGAACACGCTCTTTCCTATAGAGTCTGAACGGCCTGTCTGTAGGTGTCCCACCGCGTACCGCTTCTATTGCCGCATGCGCGGCCACGGCCTCGATATCTGGACGGCCCAGCACGTAGAATTCCGGGACGATGCGACAAGAGGTAGCCGTGCCCTGCAGGCGGCTCCCTTGCGTGAGGTTGGACACGAGGTGACCATGCGTGTTGAGGGGGGTATTCGGCTGCCCTCCATTGGAACCTCACCAAGTTTTTCGACACTTGTAATCCTGCTCGTCTGATCCACTTCGGGGTTAAACTAGTGTGCCCCCTGCACCTCCTTTACCTAGGGATGTTGGTGCACACGTCCCCGCGCACCATTGACGTTACTGCCTACACTACTGACATCATCCCTGCTGGGTCTGGCATACTTGCGGGTTGCACTCAGTCTATGTCCCGGGTCAAGATGTATATTTATGACCTCATTTCGTCGGCTCATCGGAACCATAAGTTTGTGAGTCTCCGCTCTTGCGTTGATGACTTGTCGCAGTCCGAGCAAGTGGCTAGTGAAGAGGATGTTTGTAACTTCGATTGTTCCTGCTGCCATTGAACTCTGCCATGGGCTTGAGGCCCTTGAACGTGTGATATCTTCCAAGGGCGGTTTTGTTGGGTCGCACTCGTCACTGCGTGATGAGCTCTCTGCTAGATTTGAGGCTGCGGCCATTCCGATCCACCCTATGGATGCTGTCAAAGACCTTGACACTATGACGACGGCCGGGTGTCGTCGTGACACTTCTAAAAGGTCAAGGCTCGTCGGAAGGCGGCCTACAAGAAGGCTAAGAAGGTCAAATACCTTAGCAAGCTCGTGGGGCGAGCGTCTAAACTGTACAAACCCGGGGTCCTCGCCGTCGGATCGTGGGGGCACCAGGTCCTCGGATTGTCGCCAGCCCAAGTGCAGTCTACACCCTGCGAAATGCTTAAGAAATCATGGGTTAAGAAATTCATAGTCTCAGAACTTGACAAAAAACCCAAAATTTCTATTCAAATCTTAGGACTTACGTTGAAACATTAAGAATAATCGAGACCCTGGCCGAAAATTTAAGTTTTCTTAAGCATCGCCTGAGGTGTATGCGTGCCCAGGCTGCGCGTTGCTCGGGCCGGTGGTCTCCGGGAGCCTGCACGACGACCACGCTTTCGTTGGCGCCTGCGCCGCGGGACGACCCCCAGCTTAGGCTTCGCCTCGAGCAGCTGATGTCTTTTGCCCAGACTTGGAATGACCTGTCCCACCGCCAGTAGGGGAACAAAAAGTGACATAAACATAAAAACTCGGAGGTCCCCGCGGATTTCTCGGATCGGCGCTGGACCCCCCTCCCTGGCGCGCGGAGCGCGCCAGTGGCGGCGCCGGAGGCGCCGCCGGGGGGCCCCAGCGCCGATCCGAGAAATCCGCGCGGACCCCCGAGTTTTTATGTTTATGTCACTTGTTGTTCCCCTACTGGCGGTGGGACAAGATTTTGCACCGCCAGAGACATGGTGTTGCCCGAGCGTGGGGCAAGGTCTTGCATGCCTTCTCGTATATCCAGCGAGTAGCCGTTCGAGAAGGGTCAAAGGCCCACATTGCTGCCACGACTCTGCGGTGCTTCTCGACCTCTCCCAGTGGTGCCCCCGCTCACTGGTTTCTTGGACCGAATGTGGAGCTCCCGATAGAGAGCTTCGCATCACTGACCCTAGCTTTCCACATGCTTGTTGGGGCGCTCTGTTTGATTGTTGCCAAAAGCTCTCTTGGGAAAGGGCTGCTGACCACTACCTGGGCGAAGGCTCCCAGGGTATCCTCAAGGTAAAATCCAAGGATGGTGAGGCGGAGTCTGCAGGTCTGATTCGCAATCTCGCCTCAGGTGCCTATTGGACGGAGTCCCGATTGGTTGATGCTGGGTATTCTTCTAGCACCAATGGTCTTTGTCCCCGGTGTGGGTCAGCTAAAGAGATCCCGCTCCACAGGGTCTGGCAGTGCCCGTGCAACTCAGCCGTCCCAGATC
>CAUYUJ010009780.1:59882-127382 GCA_963575745.1 Prorocentrum cordatum
TGCCTGGCCGACCGTTCCCGCTGGGCACGAGCACGCCACCACGGAGCCACAGTGATGCGAAACGGGCCAGCGGAATGAGCGAAGCGATATATAGAAGTTGATTAACTATCGTCGCCAGGGTGGACAACGGCCCTAGCAGCGAAAAGATCGCGTTCGCGATGGACTCGCCCGTTCTTCGAGACCCGTGCTCGGGGAGACGAGGGCACCGCAAGTAGTGGTACCCGAGAATGCAGATCCCAGACGTGCAGGCACCAAGAATATGCATGATTCGCGCTTTACTGCCCATACCGAAGTGACGAAGATATTCGTTCCTTTTTTCGCCGCGGCCGACAACTGTTGACCACTTCAAAAGCTCTGAATCGGGATCGCCTGCACGGCAGGCGGCACGAGCCTCTAGCAGCTCCGCTGCCTCCAAATTGAAGCCCCGTAGGGAAAGAAAAGGAAGGCGGAGAGAGCGGAAGGACGGTGGGGCCGCTAAAAACTTGAGCCATTACGCATACGGATGCATACAAATGTGTCGGCATTCTTCGTACTGCTAATCAGTCAAGAGCGAGCTCTACACATGATGTACGCTGTACTGCCCATGCCGAGGTGACGAAGATGCTCATTCCTTTTTCGCTGGGGGCAACAGCTTATGACTACTTCAAAAGCTCTGAATCGGGATCGCCTGCCAGCATGCGGCACGAGATTCTAGCAGCTCCGCTGCCTCCAAACTGAAGCCCCTGCCCACCCCCAAACAGTGCATTGGCCTGCTGACTGATCGCTTTCGCAAGCACGGTACAACGGGCGGCCGGATAGGGACAGGCACGGGACGTCCAGAAATTCCCCTGGGAGTCCTTGCCTCGCAGGGTGATGCGCCTTTTTCCTGAAGCACTGCAGCGGGCTTGCGTACCTGAGCACGTGAGTCGATACTCGTCTAATTCTGGCAGGTTAAAGGTCAGAATAATCGTGGCTCTCCGCCACGGCACGTCGCATTGACAGTAGCCAACACGGTGGAACTTTGCCTCGTTTACATGAGTCAGCCCAAGCAATTGCGTCTTTATCCAGAGCCTAGACGAGGCAGGGTTCTCAATGAGCACGAAAAGGCCAGAGGCGATGGCTTCCTCGACCAGGCTCCGGATGTTTGTGGACATAGCGCTGGCACTTTCTACTTTTTCCTGATCGGCAGGCGCAGGGGCAGGCTGGCCGAAAAGATGCTGTTCAGTGCGCAGCGGGGGCGGCCCGAGCCCATCGCTCATTCTGGCCCTGGACCACGTCTTGCAATCTAGGCCGAAGTGCAGACCGCACAGCTCTCTCTGGCGGATGCGCTCACGGGAAAAATCAATCACTACGCGGCTTTCGAGGTCGGCTGCCGCCCCGTCGATGTAGCCCCACCCATCAGCCGATGGGCCACACTGGCCAACTGCGGCTGCGAGGTTGGCGGGGCCGCACATGAGCACGGCAAAAGGCGGGGTGCCTGAGCCGAGGCCGGGCGTCGGCCCGGAGCGGCGCGGAGGGCCTTGGGCGTCGGGCTGACCAGGCGCCCTGCAGGCACCCTGCAGGCACCCTGCAGGCTGACCAGGCACCCTGCAGGCACCCTGCAGGCAGCCTGCGCCACCTTTGCCTCCCTAGGCACGCCAACATCACTCCATCGAGCCCGCCTGGAACTTCTCGGGCCCGCGCGGACTTGAAGGGGACGCCGAGGGCCCTGAGCGCGCTGCTCCAGGCGTCGAGGGGCTGGCGCCCCGCGGGTCCGAAGAGCGGCCGCTCGAGCCGCCCCGCCTTCATGCTCTGGAGCGCTTCGCCTAGCCACGGGGCCCGCGCGAGGTCCAGCAGGAGCGACTCGTCGGCGAGCTGGCGGCGCCCAGTCCAGCCCCACGGGCCCCTCCGCCTCGGACGCACGACGGCGCACCAAGAACATCGCGAGCACCGGCAGCGTCGCCATGGGCTGCTTGGCCCTCGCGATCAGGACCTCGGTGATTCGAGCGACCATCGTCGCCCCTGGACTCGGCGGGCGGGGGCGCCATGGGTCGAGCCACTCCCCCGCCCGAGGCGCCTGCAAACGCCGCGGCTGGCGGCGCCCACCGCGTGGGAAAAGAAGGCGAGGCCCTCCGAGGCGAGGGCCGCGCGCGCCCGCAGGACCGCGCCGATGTCGAGCCACTAGGCCCAGGCGAAGTCGGCGTAGCTCGTCAGCACCAGGTCGGCTGCCGTCGGCGACCTCAGAGAGAAGCGGATGGTTGCGACGACCAGCCTGAGCACTGCCCCGCGCTCCGCGTAGATCCCCTGGGTCTCTTGGGCGAGCGCGTCCACCTCCAGGAAGGACTGGGCGCCCGCGGCGACCTTCTGGACCACCCCCGCGGCAGCGGCTCTCCTCGACGGTCCTGCTACGCGCGTGCGGCCCCCGAACAGGCGACCGCGCCGCTGCTCCGCGCTCGGGGCAATCTGCGCTGGGCCCGCACTGCGCGCGGGCGCTCGACGCAGGACCGCGGTCTCCGCGACCGCGCCCCCACCGGCGTGAACCCTTGTCCAAGCGATTGAACTCCGACGGGGCCCAGCGGTTCTCGAGCCGAATATTGGCTGCGACGGAGCACGCCGCCTCACGGCGGCAGCACAGGAGCGTACCAAAAGCAAAGCAACGGCCCCGAGACAGCGCCATGGCGGCGCCCAGATTGTCACCCAGCTTCAGATGGCGCTTGCTGAAGGCCCTCGTGGACCGCCAGATGTGCCTAGAGGCCGCGTTACTTCCCCCCCCCCCCCCCCCCCCCCCCCTCCAACGCAGCGATGCTTTCCGATGCATGGAACGGGGCCGCGAACACTTCGGTACAGGCCTCCTCGCCAAGCACGCTGTGCGGGACCTCCTCGAAGTCTGGATTGAGCTCCCAGGGGCCCTCCTCGTGGCTGGGGCCCTTGCAACCCAAGACCGCGCCGACGTCCCCGCAGACATCCAGCCCCGCGGTGCACTCGCTGAAGTTGGCCTCGCACGGGCCCCTGCTGGTGTCCAGCGCGGCCCCGAGAGCAGACCTCCTCGCAGAGAATGCCATGGGCACCCTATACCTCCACCCCTCACTCACTTTCCCGATGGACGAGACGACTGACAGACGAAAGTGGGTTGTTGCCACGGCCATCCCGCTGAGACAAGCGTCACTGGCCACCGCCGCGAGGCTCCACGGCAGTCTCAAATTACTGAACATCGCGCGGAGCAGACACCGGCACTGAGCCACTTCTGCCGCCGCCGAGGGCCACGGGCGCTTTCTCTCGTTGTAATACGTTCTGACAAAGTCATAGAGGGACCTGAGGATACAGAGCAGCTCTCTCCGAAGCATGATGTGGTCGATAACGTGCCAGACAAAGCCATCGACCTCTCTGCCTGTGACCCTCGGCCTGCTCTCAAGCCAAAGGCAGGCTCGGCTAAGCCTCTCCGCGCGTTCTGGGAGTGAGAAGACCATCCCCTGCACGCCGCCGACCAGGCGGCCCGGGCTGGAGAAAGTGGCTGGGGCTCTCACGACCTGTTGAATCTCGACGCCGAAGGACGTCCAGCTGGAGATTCTGTCATCCAACGTGCGGTCGCACTGCCGCGGGTCGGTCCCGACCACGTTAATGTCACCACAATAAGGGAGCAGACGCGGCAGGCCCCCCTCCAGAGTTGGAACTGGACCAGGGTCCGCGAGCAGGCGCTCAGGACCGACCGAGGCGGCCTGCAGACATCGAAAGACGTTGCAGCACTGCCCCAGCCAGAACGCCCAGTTCCACCCCATCGGGACCACGGAGAGGAAGGGCCCAACCCCCGCGCTCCGCCAGAGGCGAGTCCAAGGCTTCACACCCCCACTGTGACAACACCGCCTCAGGCACCGGCGGGAGCGAAAAGAAAAGCCCGAGCCCTCCCTCAGCCCCAGCGCGTAGAAATAGTTGCGAATGTCCGCCTGGGCGCAGTACAACGTCTCGGTGAAACTGCCGTCGTCGCCGACGTCGGTCCCCAGGTTGCTCCTCCCGTAGACCGCCGAGGTACCCATGCATTGAGGCGGCGCGTGCTTGAAACGTCTGTCGGGGATGCGGGCGCCCCAGACCAGGCGCCGCTGGCCATTCTTCTTTGATGCAAAAGACGGCGTGACCATGTTCTTAGGGTTGACGGTGAAGGACACCACACCCGCGGCCACAATATCGCTCACGAACAACACGTAGGCGTCCTGGTGCTTCCGCAAGTACTCGTCCATGTACGGGGTGATGGGGGGCTCGGTCTCGACGGTCCTGGCCCACTCATCAGCAGGGCGCAGCATGTGCACCTCGTAGTGCAGCAAATACTCCCTCCCGATTGGGTCGATCACAGCCTCGACCCGAGGCGCTGACGATCCCACTCTGGGAAGGTCTACTCGGGATCTGTCATGCTGCACAACCGGACTCTTAGCCTCCTCGCCTGTGTACGAGAGGTTGGTAGCCAGAAGCTCACGAGCGGCCTCGCGGCGGGCGCGCACGGCGCCGGCTTGTGGGGCAGCCTTCACCTGGGAAAAAATGGCCCGATGAACCCCCCTCTGGGCTGCGTTGGCAGGTCCGTGCTGCGGCGCAGTAGGGTGTAACAAGTTGATGCCGTCAATCACCTCACTGCACTGGATCTGGAGACGACGGCGTCGGGCCAGCCGTCGGCGTATACACTCAGAAGCCCCTTGCCTCGTGGGTGCGGCCACCTCGAACTTCGGCAGCGGGAAGACATCGCGCTGTCGGTCAGGCAGTGCTGTCAAAACTGCGGCGGGACCTCCCCGCTCTCAGGCCTGCTGTCGGCTGGAGGGCGGCCGAAACCTCCAGCCTGAAGAAGTCATGCCTCGCTCCCCCCAGTTCCGCCTGGGGGACGCCTGCCTGACTTCCGCAACTTGGCCTCCTCTCTCCCTTTGCGCTTCTCCTTCTGGACGGCGAACTCACCCTTCGGGCTGTCGGCGCTGTGCTTCTGGAGCTCTGGCACGGACGAAGCGTCGTTCCTCCTCGTCGCCTGCGCCACGTAGATGTAGGCTGCATGGTAGTCTTGGTTCGGCGGAGAGCACCCTCGATGAGCTTCAGCCGCCGCGCGGGCAGCTCGCCCGACAGCAGCGCTCCCACGTTATCCTGGTCCACGGTCCCAAACGCCTCCAAGATCCGATCGATCACCTCAAGCTCAAGGTCCGAGCGGTCCTTGTATGGGGGTCATCGCCGCTCGGACACAGCTCTCGTGGTGAGTGACCGCCATGAGCCCCGAGTCGCGCCAGGAACGCAATGGGGGAAACGCCGTACGCTGGCCACGCACCAGCACACCACCTTCAGGCTCGTCACCGACCTGCTGATCGACGGCGTCGGCCAAGGGGCTCCTCCGCAGACCTCCGTCGCTGAACTTGTTGTGCAGGCCCCTACCGTCGTCCACGGCGTAGCCCTCCAGGTCCAGCCGATCACCGAGGGGGCCAGAGCCGATCCCCGCGGGCAGCATGGCCACCACGCCGTCACCGACGACCAGAGAGCCGTCGAGGAGAGGGAGCGGGAGCTCCAGCCCGCGGACGTCGCCGTGGTACAGTCATCGGCCTGACCTAATTGACCTAATGAACGAAAAATAAGGAACGAAGCCCCTTCTTTATCCTAAGGAATAACGCACAAGGAACGATAAATAATAAATATCGCATAAGGAACGATGACTAACGCATGCAAACCTAAGGAACGACCGAGCCCCTTTTGAAAAGTAAGTGTTCGTTATTCAAGCCGCTCACTGTAGCCCCGCTCCAGCTGCTCCAGTGTGGCCTCATTAGGCGGGTACTGCAATCTGTAAACCTTCGCCGCGTACTCCCCTGGAGGGGAGTCTCTGGGCAGCGCACCCCACTTCACCTCGGCCGTGTCACCGTTCTGCTGGCTCGGGCCCTCGGCATAATGGTCACCATCGACCGTGAAGGTGGCGACCAACGAGGGCTGCGCGAGAGCCACCCCCTTGACAACCCGCTCGTGGTACATCTCTACACCAGGGACATCATGTCGTATCAAGCCCCAGTTCCCAGGGGAAAACATCCCACGTATGCAGCGGCAGACGGGGCCTCACCAGAGCACCTGCGCCCTCGCGAGCTCCCCCAGGTCGTGATCCACCTCCTGGCCCAAGCGGCGCCGACGGCGACACAAAGCTGAGCCGGCAGCCTCACGCCCCCCCCAGTCCAGCGACGCTCCCGACGACGAGCGATACCACGTCGAAGCCGAGGACGCTGCCCTCGGCCTGCAAGGGGCACACAGTCGTGCACGAGGCGTCGACGACGGGCGGCAGCGGGCACGCGAGCTGCACCACCGTGGCGGGGCAGGTGAGGTTGGCCACCGCGCACGTGGGGCGCGTGAGATTGGCCCCTGGGCGTCTCAGCCTGCAGTCTGGGCAGGACGGCACTCCGTGCGAGAAGGCCAGGCACTGGGCGAACAGGTCCGCCCCCCTTCCAAGCCCCCGCTCTCAGGTTCTCCCCGATCGGAATCCCTTGAAGGGTGGCCGCGGGGCCGGGAAGCATGCACGGCGAGGAGAGGATCCGCCGCTAAAAAACTTGAGCAAATACGCATACGGATGCATACAAACGTGTCGGCATTGTTCGTACCGCTAATCCTTCAGGAGCGAGCTCTACACATCACCACCACCACCACCACCACGAACACCACCACAACCAACACCACCTACATTCCTCCTCCATCCCCTACCCTCCTATGCCTATCCTCTTTCCTCGGAGAGGGAGGGGGTGAGGGAGGTGGTTGTGGTGGTGGTCTATGTGTTGGCCCCATAAGACGGGTTCCGCATAGGGAAGGCTGCGATCCAGCCCCCGTCCGGATCTAAAAGCACCAGGACGCCAAGACGAGGAGGGTTGTCGAGCGCAGCCCCAAATGCTCCCTAGCCCACCCGTTCGACAAAAAAACTACCGTGCCCCCCTGAGCCGCGTGGCTACACGGGTCAGAGGGGTGGGACACACGAACGTGTTAGAACACGAGTGCCTGCGTCGATGCCGAACCAGCGGAGGGAGGGAGGGGGAGGAGGAGGAGGAGGAGGAGGAGGAGGAGGAGGAGGAGGAGGAGGAGAAGGAGGAGGAGGAGGAGGAGGACGACGACGAGGACGAGGAGGACGAGGGGGACAAGGTCGACGAGGAGGAGGAGGCGGAGGAGGAGGAGGAGGATAATGAGGAGGAGGAGGAGGAGGAGGAGGAGGAGGAGGAGGGCGGCGGCGGCAAGGGAGAAGGGAGGGATGGCGGAGGACGAAAAAAGAAGGAGTGCGAAAGAGAGGAGAGGGAAGGGAGAAGTACGAAGGGAGGAGGGAGGAGGGCGGAAAGAGAAGGGATGAGGGAGAAGAAGGATGATGGTAGGAGGGACAAGCGGGGAGGCCCAACATCTCAGAGTAATAATCAAAGGTGGCCACCGCTATCGCCGGACGGCCAGGCCGCGGCAAAAGAAGAGCTCAGGAGGGGGAGGTGGAATAGGAAGAGGAGAAGAAGGATAAAAAGAGCAAGGAGGAAAGAGGAGGGGGAAAGGAACCTGGAAGGGAGGAGGGACAGGACATTGATATTGAGCGGACCGATTGCGGGTTAGCCAGCCGAGACAAGGAGAGAAGGAGGGATGAGGAAGCAGGGAGGAAGGAGGGAGGGCTTAGAGTGGGGGACGAAGGAAGACGAGGAGGCGAACGGCGACCAGGTATGGAGGAATCCGTGTTTCCTCATCACCACCACAAGAACCATTAGCACCATAATATTGTCCTTTCCTGTTCCTCCTCCTCCTCCCCCTCCTCATCCTCCTCCTCTTCCGCCTGTTCCTGCTCCTCCTTCCCCTCCTCCTCCTCCGCCTCCTCCTTTTCCTCCTCCTCCGCATCATCCTGCTCTTCCTCCTCCTCCTCCTCCTCTTCCTCCTCTTCCTCCTCCTTTTCCTCCGCCCTCCCCACCCTCCTTTTTTCTCCACCCCCTGCCCCTCATCCCGATCCTGCGACCCATAATTGTGAACCAGCCTTCCTTCCGGAGTCGTCGCCGCAAAGACAACATAACGGCATGTATTACGCAAGACCCGTGGCCCCCTCGCTGCAGTACTTGCGCAGATCTGGCCGTCGCCTCGTGAGTTCTGCAGGCGACCGTCGAGTCCCACCGCGGCGAGGCTGCCAGCACGGCGTGAAAGCACAAGACTGGCGGGTACACCGATCGTGTAAATAACTCGGGGATCGCCACGCTCTACTCGCCCCTGCCCTTCCTTCGTGTCCCCCCCCTCCGCCTGTACATGCGACCCTGCTTGCCTCACTCTCCTCCTACTTCATTCCCCCCCTGTGCTCCTACTCCTCCTCATCCACCTCTTCCTCCTCCTCCCCCTCCTCATCTTCCTCCCCATGCTCCGCGCCCTCCTCCCCGGAGCATCCCAGCCGTCGCCGCGAGCCCGTCTCGTCGCGACTCCAACCCCCCCTCCAGCCGAGCGCTCGTCCGCGCCCTCCCTCCCCAACCTCAGGGTCGGCGGCACCGGCCGCACGGCCTTCGCAACCACTCGGGGGGCAAGAAAGCAGCAGTCACGGCACGCTGTCGCGGGGAACCCCCCAGCGTGCTGGATGAGGAGACGGCGGGCCTTCGGAAGAGTGGCGAGTGAGAATATGAACGGTGGCGGGCTGCCAGCGGCGGCGTGTCACGGGTGCCCATTCCCCCTGCCGGATCACCTTTGCCAGGGACAGGTCGGAGCAACAGCACAACAAATCACAGGGGACCGTGGAGGAGGAGAGGAGAGGAGAGGAGAGGAGAGGAGAGGAGAGGAGAGGAGAGGAGAGGAGAGAGAGGGGAGGATAGGAGAGTGAGAGGAGAGGAGAGAGGTAGGAGGGAGTAGGAGAGGAGAGGAGGAGGAGAGGGGAAGGAGGAGGGGAGAGGAGAGGAGGAGGAGGAGGAGAGGAGAGGAGAGGAGGAGGAAGGAGGGAGGAGAGTGAGAGGAGAGGGAGAGGAGAGGAGAGGAGAGGAAAGAGAAGAGAAGAGAAGAGAAGAGAAGAGGCGAGAAGAGAGGAGAGGAGAAGACAGGAGAAGGGAAGAGAAGAGCAGAGAAGAGGCTATACTATTAGAGAAGAGAAAGAAAGACGAGAAGCGAAGCGAAGCGAAGGAATAGACGAGACCATAAGAGAAACGAACATACTATAATATAGGACAGAACAGACGAGAAGCAATGATACTATACTAGAAGGAAACACGAAGCTAATATAATATACCATGAACAAATGAGAAAAGAAAATAGAATAGGATATACTATAATATATATATATAATATAATATAATAGAGGAGAAGGGATGACAATGAAAATGAAGAGACGATAAGAGAAGCGACTGAAATAACATATAATACAACGAACACACCAGAGACAAGTACAATATGAGAGAAGTGAAGCGAGGATAAGATAATATGAGGAAATTAAACGAGAAGAGCAGAGAGGATAAACAAATGAGAGAAGTAAAGAGAAGATAATCGAATCTAAGATACGAGAAGAAATATATATATATATATATATAATATACTACAGTATAATACAACATACCAGAGGAGAGGATAATATATGATAATACAAGTGAAGAGACGATAAGAGAAGCGACAGTAAGAACATACAATACAACACAAACGCAATATACATATCTAATGTGAGAGGAGAGAAGAGAGGATAAGAGAAGAGAAGATAAGATAATATAAAGAGAAGAGAAAAGAAGATATGTGAAGATAAGAGAAGATATGTGAGGAAACGAGAAGGTAAGATAAGCTAATAAAGGAGAAGAGGAAATCCGCCGGCCCCCTTGTGGGGCCATCCAGGCTGCGAGGGTCAGGTTTCAGTACCCTGCACCATTTCCAGTTTCCAGACTCCAATGCTACAATCCTGCTTTCTGGTTCCTACTGTAAATTGTTGAAGTCCACGCGGGGGGGGGGGAGCTGAAAAGCGTGCGGCTACCATCCACGAATCGCGTGCTCTGAATTCCTGCGGGGCCCTGGGACACGTAAAAATACATCGGTCTCGCGCTCCCAACGCAATCATGCCTTGTAAATTACGCTGTATTCGCACCCCCGAGGCCACGATCCCTAATAAGTTGCGAAACATTCGCGTCCGCGACACCACGATCCTTAAATACACCGCATTCGCGTCCCTCGCAAATTGCGCCACAGTCGCGTCCCCATCCTTTGTACGATACGCCATAGTCGCGCCCCCGAGGCCACGGTCTTCCGAAACTTACACTATATTCGCGCCTCTGGGGCCACGACCCACCAAACATTACACCACAGTTGCGCCCCCAAGGCAACGATCCCTTGTAAATTATACCATGTTCGCGTCCCCGAGGCAAGCAACCCTTGCAAACAAATACTATTATTCCGTCCCCCAAGCAACAAACTATCGAAACTATGCAATGTCCGGGTCCCCGAAGCCATTAACCTTCTCAAAGTATGCGATTATTGTGCCCTCGAGGCGGCAAATCCGAATACATAACTCAAGTGTTGCGTCTCCGAGGCGACAAGCCCTTGTAAATTACATGATATTCGCGTCCCCGAAGCCAGAATCCTTCGCAGAGGATACAATATTCGCGTCACCGAAGCCACAAACCCTCGCAAATTGTTCAAAAGTCGCGTCCCCGAAGCCAATGTAGATTACCCCAGTTTCGCGCCCCCGAGGCCACAAACCCTTGCAAAGTGCAACAAAACCGCGTAAATTATTCAATAGTCGCGTCCACGTGGCAATCAACCTTCGCAAATTCGACCAGATTATTGCCGAGGCCAAGAATGCTCCAAGCCACCCAGAGATAATTCCCAGACGGCGCCAGAGGGCCCCAAGCGGCCCCAAGAGCGCTCCAAGAGGCATCCCGAAGCCCCAAGATGCCAGTATCGTCGATGTTACAACAGTTTTTGAAGGAGTTTGGGATTCTTGCATTTTCGGCTTTCCGACGCTCAAACATAGCTCAAGAAGCGCCCCAAGACAGCCCAAGACGCCTCCAAGAGGGCCTCAAGAAGGCCCGAGAGGGCTCCAAGATGACTTAAGAAGCGTCCCGAGCCCCGAGAAGCCCCAGGAGCCCCCAAGAGGCGCCCAAGGCGCGCCAAAGAGGCTTCCAAGAGGCCCAAAAGATACTCCACGAGGCCCCGAGAGGCCCCCAAGAGGCGCCGAAACCGCCTCCAAGAGGCCCCCGAGAGGCTCTCCACGACAACCCAACACATATACAAGAGGCCTCAGACCCACAACCTAGACACGGTGGCGGGATGGGCCGAAGGCCACTAGGATCCGCCGCCCCCTGTGGTCTTGCCACAGGGGTGCACGGCGTGCTGGATGATTCAGGTTTTGGTTTTGGTTCTTTTTCTAAAAGAACTCCCCAGTGGGCTTCGGCCCGTCCCGCCGGCCACCCGCAAATTTCCCAAAATCCACCTGTCATTGCCAAAAACGGCCGTTTCGCTCGGGACGTCCTCAAAAAATCGCGAAGATGGCCCAAGATGGCCTCCAAGTCCGCCCGAGATGGTCCAAGACGGCCTCCAAAACGGCCCAAGAGAGTCCAAGACGGCCCAAGACGGCCCAAGAGGCCCCCCCAGAGGCCTCCCAGACGGCCCAAGAGGCCTCCAAGAGGTCCTCCAGGAGAGTCCGAAGAGGCCAAAATCATTGATTTTCCATTGGTTTTTGAAGGATTTTGGCATTTGCGCCTTTTCGGCTCTCCGACGTCTCAAGACGGCCCAAGAAGCCCCCAAGATCGCCCAAGAGGCCCCCAAGAGAGCCCCATGATGGCCCAAGTGGCCTCCAAGATGGCCCCTAGAGGGCCCCAAGAGGGCCCAAGAGGCCTCCAACACGCCCAAGATGGCCTCCCAGACGCCCAAGATGGCCTCCAAGACGGCCCTGGAGCATTCCAAGCGGGCCCCAAGTCGGCCCATAGAGGCCCCCAAAACGGCTTCCGACGGCTTCAGACGTGCCAGGAACCCACCAAGATGGCCGAAGTTGGCTCGAAGCTGGCCCGAGACGGCCCAAAAAGCCCCAAAGATCGCCCAAAGCTTGCCCAAGAGGCCTCCAAGACGGCCAAGATGACCTTCAAGATGCCCACGTTTTCCCCGAAGGCTTTCCAAACCGATTCGGGGAACACGTGGTCCGATAGCTTGGCAGGTCTGGCCTCAACGTTCGGCCACATAAAAAGGCAGGCTCCCGAAAAAAAAGCAGGGGGGGGGGGGGGGGGGGGACCGGCCGGTGATTCGTCGTCGCCTCGCCGTTAAAAGAAAAAAAAAAAAAAAAAGTCGTCTTCGATCCGCCGACCCCCTGTGGTCTTGCCACAGGGGTGCACGGCGGTTGCTGACCATTCAGGTTTTTGGTTTTGGTTCTTTTCTAAAGAAAACTCCCCAGTGGGCTTCGGCCCGTCCCGCCGGCCACCCGTAATTTTCCCAAAATCCGTCTGTCAATGCCTTTGTTGCCCCAACTTGGCCCAAGATGGCCTCCAAGACGGCCAAGATGGCCCAAGATGGCCTCCAAGATGCCTCCCAGACGGCCAAGATGGCCTCCAAGACGGGTAAGATGGCTCCAATATGCCTCCAAGACGGCCCAAGATGCCCTCCAAGACGGCCAAGATGGCCCCAAGATGCCTCCAAGATGGCCCAAGAGGCCTCCAAGACGTTCTCCAGGAGAGCCCGAATAGGCCAAAATCATTGGTTTTCCTTAGGTTTTTGAAGGTTTTTTTTTTTTTTTGCGTTTTCATTCTTTTCGGTCGGTCGGCTTCCGACGTAAGGCCCAAAAGGCCCCCAAATCGCTCCAAGAGGGCCTCCAAGAATGCCCTATGAACGGCCCAAGATGGCCGGGCAAAGACTTGCCGCGCAAGAAGTTCTGCAACCGAGACGGAAACGGCGCCAAGAGAAGAGGCCTTCCAAGGACGGCCCAACGGGCCTCCCAAAGACGGCCCTGAGCGCCCCAAGAGGGCCCGCATCCCAAACGGCCGCAGATAGGCCCCCCAAGCCGGCTGTTTTCCGCTTCCAGAACGGCGTCCATTGACCGGACCAGGGAAACGCCCCTTAGAAACCGGGCCAAAGAGACCCCCAGGAAGCCCCCAAAGGCCCCCAAGAGGCCCAAGGAGGCCCCAAGATGCCTCCAAGAGGCCTCGAAGAGGCCCCCAAGAAGCCCCCAACAGACCCCAAGGGTGCCCCAAGAGACTCCTAACAACCCTCATCCTCCTACTCTATTTCTTCCTCTTCCTCTTCCTGTTCATAATCATTTTCTCCCATGTGTTCCCCGAAAGCTTTCCAAACCGACTCGGGGAACTCATGGTCCGATAGCTTGGCCAAGCTCTAGTCCAACTTTCGGCCACATCGGCGTTTCCAAAAAGGCAGGGGGCGGCGGTGATTCGCCGTAGGCGTCTTCGATCTGGATCCGCTGCCCCCTGTTGATTTATCACAGGGGTGCCCGGCGTGCTGAATCCTTTCGCTTTTGGTCTTGGTTCTTTTTCTAAAAGAACTCTCCCTGGGTTTCGGCCCCGCCCGCCAGTGTCCCGGAATGGCCCGGAAAGGGTGGTTCGGAAAGGGTGGTTCCAAAAGAGTTTCCTGCTCCAGATGCCTCCAAGGTGGCTTCCAAGATGGCCAAGATGGCCTCCAGGTTCGCCCAAGATGGTCCGACATGGCCTCCAAGACGGCCCAGGAGAGTCCAAGATGCCTCCAAGTTCGCACAAGCAACCTCTCAGACGGCCCAAGACGGCCCCAGAGGCCTCCAAGAGGCCTCCAAGACGGCCCAAGAGGCCTCCAAGAGGTCCTCCACGAGCCAGAGGCCTCCAGCCTCCAAGACGCCCAAGACGGTCTCCACGACGGCCAAGATGGCCTCCAAGATGCTTCCAACACGATCAAGATCAGTGTCAAGACGGCCAAGATGGCCGCTACGACGGCCAAGATGGCCCAAGATGGGCCCGAGATGTTCCAAGATTGCCCCAGAGAAGTCCAAGAGGTGCTCCAGGAAGTCCATAGGTGTTTGAATGATGTTTGTTCTTCCTCGGTTTTGATGTTCCGACCGCCTAAGACGGCCCAAGGAATCCCCGAACTAGTCCCAGAGGCCTCCCGGAGAGGCCTTGAAGCCAGCCCCAAGAGGGCCCCAAGACGGCCCCAGAGGTTTCAAAAACAGCCAAGATGGTCTCAATGATGCCGAAGGTGGCCCAAGAGGCGCCCAATATGCCTCCAAGACAGCCCAAGATGCCTCCAAGACGTCCTCCAGGAAGGCCCGAAGAAGCCAAACTCAATGATTTCCCTTAGGTGTTTGAAAGATTTTCGCATTTGCTTATTTTCGGCCTTCCGACGACCCAAGACGGCCCAAGAGAACCCCAAGATCGCCCCAAGATCGCCCAAGAGGCCCCAAGATGTCCCCATGACGGCCAAGACGCCCCCAAGACGGCTCCCAGAATGGCCTAGGAGGCTTCCAAAACGCCCAGAATGGCCTCCAAGACGGTCCTGAAGCGCCCCCCAGAGGGCCCCAAGTCGATTCAGAAAGGCTCCCAAGACGGCTTCCGACGGCGTCAGACGGGCCAGCAACGATCTAAGGAGGCCAAAGAGGCCCCCAAGAAGCCCTCAAGAAGCACCCAAGAGCTCCCAAGAGGCTCAAGGAAGCCCCCAAGAGGCCCCCAAGAGGCCCGAAGAGTGCCTCAAGAGGCTCCCAAAACGCCTCCTCTTCCTCCTGCTTCTCCTCCCTCTCCTGATCCTCCTTCTCCTGGTCCTCCTCCATCTCCTGATCCTGGTCACTCGGTGAACGCGTGGCCCGATAGCTTGGCCAAGCTCAAACCCAACTTTTGGCCACGCAGGCGCTTCCAAAAAGGCAGGGGGCGGCGGTGACTCGCCGGAGGCGTGTATGATAACGCCAACGTCTCAATATGCGCTGATGATTCCTATCCGCCCCCGCATGCTGTTGCAAGATGCGCCAAGGCAGCGCCGAGACGCACCGACGCGACTCTGATATATCCCACTATGATAGAGAGGGGACTGGCGGCAGGGGGTGAAGCCCTTACGGACAATTTGCGAGAGAAGGGAAGAGAAGATGATACAACATCAGAGAAGATGATAAAACATAATAGAAGAGCAGAGGAGACAATATCATAGAAGGGAAGAGACGTGAATATAAACTAAAAGAGAAGGTATGGTAATTTAGGATATTTGAAAATCAGAGAGGAGAGGAGAAGATAAGAGAAGATTGTGGTGTGTGGTGGTGGTGGTGGTGGTGTGGTGCTGGTGGTGCTGGTGCTGGTGGTGGTGGTGCTGGTGGTGGTGGTGTTGGTACTGGTGCTGGTGCTGGTGGTGGTTGTGGTGGTGGTGGTGGTGGTGGTGGTGGTGGTGGTGGCGGTGTGGCGCGGTGGTGGCGGGCGGATGGGCGCGCGAGAAAAAGGCCCGCGCTGGGGCGAGAACGCCATCCTGAACGACGGAGGCCAAACACCGATCCGAAAATGAGGCCCACGCTGCAGCGGGAGCACGATTCGGAACGATTCGGGAGCAGAAATGAGGCCGGCGCCTCAGCGAGAGCAGCATTTTGAAAGAAACGCAGGCGAAAACCCGTTTCCTGGGAATCCTGTGTGTAAAAAAACAGTACGCGGGGGGGGGGTCGGCCATCTTCGGGACCGCCATCAGGGGAAGAGGGAGAGTATTTTTCTTATTGTGTAATTTAGAGGAAGAGGAATGAGAAGGGGAGGAGGTGGAGGAGGAGAGGAGGAGGAGGAGGAGGAGGAGGAGGAGGAGGTGGAGGAAGGAGGAGGAGGAGGAGGAGGGGGAAGGAGATGCAGGGCAGGAGA
Organism: Prorocentrum cordatum; assembly: GCA_963575745.1. Classification (NCBI taxonomy): domain Eukaryota; class Dinophyceae; order Prorocentrales; family Prorocentraceae; genus Prorocentrum; species Prorocentrum cordatum. The sequence continues at coordinate 75,575 of CAUYUJ010009780.1, forward strand.
AGGAGGAGGAGGAGGCTGAGGAGGAGGTGGAGGAGGAGGTGGGGGAGGAGGAAGAGGAAGAGGAGGGGAGGGGAGGAGGAGGAGGAAGGTGGAGGAGGAGGAGGAGGAGGAGGAGGAGGAGGAGAAGGAAGAGGAGGAGGAGGAGGAGGACCAGTGTAAACCCAAGAGTCATCAACGATGTTGTAATCAACCCTCCCTCCAAGCTCCCTCTTCATAGGTCCCTACGACGGTTCATTTGCATTGAAAGAACTAACTGCGTCTTTGGAAGACAACCGTTTGAAAACCCTGAAACATGCCAAAACATTGTGCTCGGGGTTCCAGCGCCACGGAGCAACCTGACTGTAGCGTCTTGGCAATCCCAAATCGTGCCAGAACGCCATTCCTGGGACTTCAACACAACGAATCAACATGACTGCTGCACCCGCATAATCCCGAATCCTTTCGGAACATCACTTCTGGCACATTGGTGGTGGGAAGCCGTGAAATGTTTGCAAATCTTTGAAACGAAGGTTCGCCGCGCTAAGGCGAGAGCCACATGTTGAAAAAGAACCGCCCTAAAGCCGTGAAGCTCTTGCTGTTTTTTACCACGAATCTGTGCCGCGCTAGGGCGATAACCACAACTTAAAACCACCCGCCCTCAATCCGTGAAGATCTTGCAATTTGCTTAGAAAAGAATCTGCGCCACGCTGATGCGAGAACCGCGTTTTGAAAACGACCCGCCCTCAATCCGTGAAACACTTGAACTGTTGAAAAGGAATGTGCGCAGCGCCAAGACGAGAACCACATGTTGAAAACGACCCGCCCTCAATCCGTAAAGCTCTTGCAAGTTGTTCAACGCGAATGTGCGCCGCGCTAGGGCGAGAATCACATTGTGAAAACCACCCGCCCTCAACATGTGAAGCTCTTGCAAGTTGTCAAAACTTTTTTTTTTTTTTTTTTTTTTTTTTTTTTTTCTCACGTCGACCACGGCGGCTGGATGCCTCGACAACTTCGCATGGCCACTGCCCCCGGACATGGAGGGAAGCCGGGCTGCGTGGGCAGCCGACCACCAAAGAATACGGAGACGCTATCAGGCACGTGGCAGGGACAGCGAAAGAGCACCCGAGACAATTATTGCCCGGGGGCCAGGACGGAAATGTTACTTAAGACCGGGTTTTTCGAGACCTGCGGTCTGGCGAATGCGCTGGCCAACACGGGCCTCCCGATACGAATTCCCACTTAAAACGTATCTGTCAAAACGGGCCGTAGACTGGTCATGCCCCAGCGCTCGGGAATCCCCCGCGAGCGCAGCTCCGGTGGAGCGAATCAAACGCACCAACACGCTATCATAAGGGGGAGAGGCGGCAGCGGCGGCAGCGGCACGGAGGGAGGGAAGGAGAGAGAGGGACGGACAGAGGGAGGGAGGGGGAAGGGGAGGCCGAGGGGCCGGGCAAGCAAGACAGGCCGAGCCCACTAGGGCTACGGCGGCGGACGGGCACCCACATGCGCGGACGCCACTGTGCGCGCGGCGGGGCGCCCGCGAACCAACTCCAGCGCCGCCTGGCCTAAGGCTGAGGCGGCGGGCGCCGTGATGGAGTCCGCATGCTGCCAGCGGCAATGCAATCTATACACGGCCGCCGTGCGGACCGCCATACGGACGAATATGTCCCGGCCGAACCTCTGCACGGGGTGCGAAAGCACCAAAAACTCAGAGAGTGCGAAGGGGGAAGGAGGCAGGGCGAGGTAACGCCAGGCAAATTCCTGCACAACTGGGCACAGGGAGTAATGCTCTATGGAATCTTCGGCGGGACAGCCAAAGATGCAGGCACAGCGTTGCTGGAACCGGCGCCCCGTGCACCACCCGTTGAACCAGGTGCGCATCAAGGCAGCCCTGACCCGCGGAGGCAAAGCTGATCGCAAGAGGTGCAAGATCTCCTGGGCCCGTTGGGGGCGCGCCGCAGCGGGCAAACCGATCTGCCAACGAGCGAGCCTACGGCGCCAGAAGCGCTCACCTGGCTCCGGGCGCGTCCGCTGGAGGATGTCGAGGCTTGTCTTCTGCCACGCCCTGCGGCACCTAGCCGCCTGGGCGGGAGCGTCGTCGTCGGTGCCGCTCCTCAGGATGTGCGCCTTGACCCGGGCCGGCGTCCATCCGAGCTCCCCGAAGTGGTCGAGGGCATTGTCCAAGTGGAGGATGACGGCATCTTGGAACCATCGGTCCCACGAGCCCCGCCTGTACAAGAACTCGCTCTGCGTCATGTCCAGCCGGAGTGCCCTCGCCCTTGATCGCACCTGGAGGCCGCCTTCGTTGGACGCCTCGTATGTCGCCACCCGGAAACGGGCCGCCAGGGACAGTAGCTCAAGATCCGGGAAGCTGCCAGAAAAGCCGATGGATCGGGGGTCCCGAAAGACCGATGCCGATAACCACCCGCGGGGGCCTGGGAACAGCTTGGCGATCGCAGCGCGTTCGTGGACAGGCCAGAACTCGGGCGCCGGGAGCAGTTGAGCCACGAATCCGAGCACTGAGAACAGGTAGACCCGGGTCGCCAACAACGTGAGCTGGAATCCGCAGCCCACCTTGCCCCAAAGCTCGGCCCTCTCGTCGAACTTCGCGAGCGGTTTCTGCCGCGAGCGCCCCCCGCTGTCGGGGCCGAGGGTGAAGCCGAGATATTCGGCAGCATAATCGATCTTCATGGCCCCCCAGCGCGGCGCCAGCGCCGCGATTTGGTCCCGCAGCACGGCCAGGTCGGTCTGCCACAGCGGCACCACCACCGTCTTGCCCATGTTCAGCTCCATGCGCGAGATGAGGGCGTACTCGTGGAAAAGGTCCGCCAGCGACGGGATATCGCGCAGGAGCTCCTGCGAAACCAGGGCCAGGTCGTCGGCGAAGGCCCTCGGGGTGGCGTCGGTGACAAGTCGTTGCAAACGACGTAGTAGGAGATTTGCTGCAATTGCGAACAGCAGGGGCGAGAGCGGACAGCCCTGGCGCACCCCAGCCGTCAAAGCGAAGCCCTCGAACCGTTGCCCCCCGATGCAAATCTGGCAGAAGTTGCCCCGGTACAGCGCCGCGATGAAGTTGAGCATGGCCGGCGGCGCGCCGATCCAACCCAACAGCTCCATGATGAAGGACTGGTCGATCGAGGGGAAGGCGGCCGCGAAGTCGAAGAATATGCAAGCTCCGCCTTCCTGGGCCAGGGCCGTCGCGCGCATCTGAGTGTCGATGTCGACAACGTTGGCTAAAAGTGAGCGCCCTCCCACAAACCCACGCTGAATCCCCGAAATCCAATCCTTGAATATGGATTCGAGGCGAAAGCGAGCAGCGTTGGCGAGGATCCTGTTGTCAAAGTTGACCACGTTGATTGGTCGAACCTTGTCGGCGTCGTAATAGTGGCCGACCTCGTCGTCGAATCCAGACTCCTTCTTTGGGAGGAGGTGGAGCAAAGAGCTATTGAAGTCCGGCAGGTGAAGTTGTTGCAATTCCTCCCCGTCGGGGCCGGCGAGGCGGCGAAAAGCTCCGAATAGCACGTCGACGCCCAACTCGCCCAATTCGCAATAGGCCGCCGCCGGAATGCCGTCGGGCCCCGGGGCCGACGAGCCAGAGCATCGAATGGCCTTCTGGATGTCCTCGCGGCGGATTTGCCACTGCGGCGAGTCCGCCGGTGGCAACGGCGCGAGCACCTCAGGGGTCAGGTCGTCCTGAAACCAGCGTCGTCGCAGCGCCTGGTCGGTCGACTTCTTGGCAAAGACCTGCCTCCAGTGTGCCCGGAAATCTGCGGCCATCTCGTCGGGGCGCGTGTGGAGCGCCCCATGCTTGTCTCGCGTGGCCGAAACAAACTTCCCCTTCCCAGGCGACAGCTTTGACAAGAGTCGAAGGTTCTTCTGGCGGGCGCGATGCTTGAGCTCCTCAGGGAAGTCCGAAGGTGCTTCTTGAAGACGCGTGAGCTCCGCGATCGCGTGCTCGCGAGCAAGCTCGACTGCGTGCTCCCTGACCGGGGCGAGCCGCCTTCCCGTCGCCAGAGACGGGTCGTATGGGTTGGGCACCAAGGCACAGAGGTGCGGATACCGTTCGATCGCCGCCGAGATCGCGTGAGTGGAATGGGACTCCACTGCTCTGATGAACGCCATGGTACGTCCCAGCTTGTCGTCCGGTGCCTCTGCCAGGCGGCTAGCGCAGGTCGCCTCGAAGGAGATGGATGCGTCACGTATGGCCCGACGTAGGGCTGCGAGTCGTTGCACCTCGTTCGCGTCGGCCATTCCCTCGAAGAGGGAATGAAATCGAAGTGCCACGGCTTGAGACCAGCCTGGATGTCGAACCAACTCTGAAGAAATGGGCCTGGAGGTCGATGGCCTTGGCGGCGGCGCCCGGCGCGAAAGGAACGCGGCCCTGTGGTTGGACAGCTGGAAGTTCCAGTCGTCCACCCCAATTGCGACCTGTCGATCAAGCAGATCCGTGGCCTCCATGTTCACGTAGATGCGGTCCAGGCGCGAGCGAGCCTGGGCGGAACTATGCGTCATGCATGGTTGGTGTACTTCGGCGAAGCCCGGCAGGAGGCGCGCCCAGTGCACCTCCTCCTCGTGGTCCCGACGCCCCGTGGCAGCCCCGGTGGTCTTCGAGATTCTGTCCCGCTCCTCGGCGACCCAGTTGAAGTCTCCAGTGATGATGGTGAGGGCGTCGTGGGACGGCCGCGTGGATCGCGCTATGGTGGAGCGAAGCTGGCCGCGTTGCTGAACCAGGGGGACAACGTCCAGCACCTCCATCTGATGGGCCCCCGCGTGCTCAGCTACGGGGCCGGCGAAGTCAGCGGAGGTGCCCGTCTGGAAGTACGACGCGAAGATATCCATCGAGCCGCGCGGACCACCCAGTCGGAGTACGGCGGCACGCCCAGGGTGAAGAATGATCCAGTCCCGGATGGGGAAGTGCTGCAAGAAGGAAACGTTGACAACCACTCCGACGCCTCCTCGGCGAGATGTGCCCGGGGCCCACCACGCCATGGTGCCGGGAGGGGCCTGGGCTAGCTGCAAGGACTCGCTCGTGCCGTGGGACTCGGTGATCGTGACGACGTCGTGGTCCCGCAAGAGGTGCAACAACTTCCCCCACTTCAGGCTGTGGCGGACCGCGTCTTTGGCGAAGAGTGCCTGCGCGTTCCATGTGCAGATGGAAAAATCTCCTCGAAACGGATGCTCCGCCACCTCCGATTGCGGCACCGGCGGGCGAGTCCTCGGTGCGGCAGGCCTGGGACCCTCGACAAATGTCGGTGGAGAGACGCCCAACGCTCGTCGAACGAGAGCTCGTTGAAGAAGAGATGGTGGAACATCATGGTGTTGGCGGAGCTGTAGTGCTTGCCCGTCTGGAAGGGGAGGCAGAAATGGAGGAAGACGATGGGGGACAGCAGCACTAATGGGGTCTTGCAAGTTGTCAAAACGAATGTGTGTCGCACTAAAGCGAAATCAACATGTTGAAAACGACCCGCCCTCCATCTGTGAAACCGTTGCCGATTCTTGAACTTTAAAGTCATATATGGTCAGGAATATGCTCCTCCTCCTCCTCCTCCTCCTCCTCCTCCTCCTCCTCCTCCTCCCTCCTCCCCCTCCTCCTCCTCCTCCTCCTCCTCCTCCTCCTCCTCCTCCCCTCCTCCCTCCCCCTCCTCCTCCTCTCCTCCTCCTCCTCTTCTCCTCCTCGTCCTTGTCCTCCTCCTCCTCCACCCCGTCCTCTCTCCCTCCTCCCCTCCCCTCCTCCTCCTCCTCCTCCTCCTCTCCTCCTCCATGCTCCTCCTCCTCCTCATCATCTCTCCTCATCCCTCCTCCTCCTCCTCCTTCTCCTCCTCCTCCTCCTCTCCTCCTCCTCCTCCTCCCTCCTCCTCCTCCCCCCTCCTCGTCCTCCTCCTCCCCTCGCCCTCCGCCTCCTCCTTCTCCTCCTCCTCCTCCTCCTCCTCCTCCTGCTCTCCTCCTCCTCCTCCTCATCCTTCGCATCCACCTCCTCTTCCTCCCTCCTCCTCTCCTCCTCCTCCTCCTCCTCCTCCCATCCTCCTCCTCCTCCTCCTCATCCTCCTCCTCCTCCTCCTCCTCATTGTCCTCCTCCTCATTGTCCTCCTCCTCCTCCTCCTCCTCCTCCTCCTCCTCCGCCTCTCTCGTTTCTCCTCTCTCCCCTCTCTCCTCCCTCGCTCCTCCTTCCCCGACCGACGCCGTGTTTTTTCATGACGTGGACCCCCAATGCCTGAATACATATCCAGGGACATGTTCTTCATCCTGAGACGTGTTTTTGTATGACCCGCCCACGGTGCAACCCACGGGGTAGCTCTGGGAAAGCCCCTGGGGCCCCGACGCGCACACGGGGGCGACGCAATCTCCTTCGCCCTCGCGGGGGCTCGCCTCGACCTGCACGCGTGCCACGCACGACACGACACGAAATCGAGATCGAAACACTCCCTCTCGTCGTCGTCGTCGTCCTCCTCCTCCTCCCCCTCCCCTACTCCTCCCTCTCCTCCTCCTCCTCCTCCTCTCTCTCCCTCCTCCCTCCTCCTCTTATTCACCCCCCCTTCTCGTCTCCTCCTTCTCTCCTCCTCCTCCTCCTCCTCTCTCCTCCTCTCCTCCTCATCTCGTCGTTCCTCCTCCTCCTCCTCCTCTCCTCATCCTCCTCCTCCTCCCCTCCTCCTCCTCCTCCTCAGCCTCCTCCTCCTCCTCCTCCTCCTCCTCTCCTCCTCTCCTCGTCCGTCCTCTCCTCCTCTCTCCCTCCTCCTCATCTCCTCCTCTCCTCCTCCTCCTCCTCCTCTCTCCTCCTCGTCTGCCTCCTCCTCCTGCTCCTGCTCCTGCTCCTCCTGCTCCTCCTCCCTCCCGTCCTCGTCCTCGTCCTCGTCCTTCCCGTCCTCCTCCTCGTCCTCCCCCTCCTCCTCCTCGTCCTCGCCCTCCTCCTGCTCCTGCTCCTGCTCCTGCTCCTCCTGCTCCTGATCCTGCTCCTGCTCCTGCTCCTGCTCCTGCTCCTGCTCCTCCTCCTGCTCCTGCTCCTCCTTCTCCTCCTCCTCCTCCTCCTCCTCCTCCTCCTCTCTTCCCTCTCCTCCTCCCTCTCTCGTCCTCCCTTCTCTCTCCTCCTCCGAAATGGCCAAGCATCCGCCTGCCGGGCCACGCTCGAGCAGCGCCGTCTGGTCCACCGAGAGCGCCTCTTCCTCCTGTTCCTCTTCTTCCCAATCCGTGTGGGTGCGAGGGGCACGCGGCATCGTGCCGCGAGGCCTCACGGATTAACCTCCGCTGAACGCGATCCAGGGCGGGGGAGCGTTGCAACATCTGGGCGACCGGCATGCTGTGAAGAGGCATCATCAGCATCATCCTCAGCATCCTCAGCATCATCAGCAGCAGCATCACCATCATCACCAACATCACCAACATCATCACAATCATCACCATCATCATCAGCATCATCATCAACATCGTCATCAGCAGCATCATCAGTATCATCAGCGTCAAAATAAACATCAGCATCAACATCATCATCATCATCGTCGTATTCGTCGTAGTCGTCATCATCATCGCCGTCATCAGCATCATCAGCATCATCATCAACAACATCATCATCATCGTCATCATCATCATAATCACGACCAGCACCATCATCATCATCATCATCATCGTCATTCGTCATCATCATCATCATCACCAGCACCACCACCATAATCATCATAATCATCATCAGCATTATCAGCATCACCATCATCACCACCATCATCATCATCATCAACATCATCACCATGACCAACATCCATATCATCAACGTCAGCGTCACCATCAGCATCAACATCATCATCAGCATTATCATCATCATCAGCATCATCATCATAATCATCACAATCATCATCAGCATTATCAGCATCACCATCATCACCACCATCATCATCATCATCAACATCATCACCATGACCAACATCCAAATCATCAACGTCAGCGTCACCATCAGACCATCAGCATCAGCATCATCATCATCATCATCATCAGCATCATCATCATCATCATCATCAGCAGCATCAGCATCAGCATCAGCATCAGCATCAGCATCAGCATCAGCATCATCATCATCATCATCATCATCATCATCATCATCCTCGCCCGGTAACGAGCAACCTGCAGCCTGCGTGCCCAGACCCGCGTCAGAATACAACCGCAATCGCCTTGTACATCAAAAGCCGCTGACCACTGCACAGATGTCTGAAAACTGCGCCGGACAAGCACACACAAACATCCAACAATTCTGCGTGCTGCCCGCCAACACTTTCGAGGAAAACGCCACATCGACAGACGTTCGCACATTTCTTGGACCACTTGGAGGCACCGCTTTCTGAGCCGAAGCCGGCACGGAAACTGCGAGTGCGAAGGCCTGGGAAACTCCCAAACTGGGGGAATCATCTGTTGCGCCGGAGAACCCTCACATCCGACGTTGCAAAAAATTGCAACATCGCACAAATTCGCGACCAGGGCCCCGGACCCATCTTTATGCGTAATTCTTCGGGCTGGATCGATCTGCGAGGGTCCCAGGACCCGGGACTGGGCGAAAACGCCCGTTGTGAAAAGATGGCGGCGCCAAGATCTGAGGGGCCCCCCCACCCCTTAGCCAGCTGTTCTCCTCTGCCATGCTGACGACGCGGCGAAGCCTCCTAATCGGCCGCTCTCCTGTGAAGCTCCGAGGCCGGTGGGCGTGACAATCGCACGATGGTGCTCCGAGAGCAGAAGCAGAGGCCCCCAGACCGGTGCGCCCACACGTGGCGCGGCTGGCCGCGCATTGCCGCCTGCTCCTCTGCTTCTGCTTTGTCGGGTGCACGCAGCACCCACTCCACACGAATAACTACACCAGAGAGAAGCCCCAATCAATGGATGGTTTTGACTCGTGAGATCGATAAAGAGATCGACACGGAGATCGACTGGGTACCCGGGAACCCCGAACCCACCGAAATCGGACCAGAACCAGTAACCAAGAACCCGGGAACCCAGAACAGGGAACCCGGGAATCCAGCCGGCTGCCAAAATCGGCGGGACACCTTCGCCACGTCTTTCTGTCAATTTCCGCGACGACCCCTTCAGTGCAAGAATTTGATGGGGGAACTATCTGCATGCATGTGCGCGTGCGTGCATACCGCGACGCCGCCCCGCGCCGCTGCCAGGGGCTGCCCCGCAGCCTGGCCGCCCCGTGGGCTCCCCGCGGCGCCGCCGCGCGAGAGCGCCCCCCTCCCTCCCTCCCCCTCCGCGGCCGCCCTCTTCTGGTCTGGCCCCCCCCCCCCCCTCTTGCATGCGGGGCAACTCGCCACGCCGCAGCCCGGGCTGCTCGACGCGGGAGCGGATCGCCTCTGCCGCGCCGCGACGGGAAAAGCGTGCATACCGCTTTCTCTGCACGTGTGCATACGGCTCCGCCAACTCGTGGCACCTGCCCTATCTCGGTCCACTGCTGCGGTTGAATTTCAACATCTTCTTGCCTGTGATGTTCTGGCCGGCTGCTCAACGACCTCGGTGCCGATGGCAGACCCCCACTTCCAAGGCCAAGTCTTGAAAGGCGGAGCAAGAAGCCTTCGACGGCCTGGCACTGAAGCCCCATACCCCATACCTCGATCTAAATGTCTGATCGTCCTCCATTTCGCCAAGCTTTGTAACCCGTGGTTTTTCAATCAAGTGCGGTCCGGCCAACAAACAATCGTTCCAATCATCTGCATATCTTTCGAACAGATATGGGATATGGACGCCCAGCTCCGGAGCCGACGGGCACTGAAACCCATGCTCCACACCTCACTGTCTTGATATCACTGCCGTGTGCTTCACTACCCGTTGGACATTTTGGTTGTGAGAACTTCTCTGACGCCGCCTCCACACCTGTGGCGTGCGTGCGAAGCTGCGCGCGAGTTCCCCCAGGCCGATACGGTGGATGGCGGTGATATCACATGTATGTAGACATTCTTCCACAAATTTGAGGGCATCACCCAACGACTTCACGGCGTGAGTCAGCAGAATACCACCAGACACGCCGGAAATGTCACACGACACTACGGCAAGAGCGCGCGTGCGAAACAAGGAAGGGGAACAACAGGTAAACAGTGAACGGCAAGCAGGGGGCAGCAACAAAAACACAACCAACACGAAGCAACGACACGAGGAAAGCACTACATAGCAAGCAGCAGCGAGGACAAGACGAGACAACACAACGAGCAAAGCAGCAACGGATAACGGACGGGGCGAGACTTTCAACATCACGGTAAATACTCTTAACGGAAGGGCGAGAGCACGTGAGTGCGGAGGCCAACAGCGTGAAATGGGAGAGCGGGCAACAGCACTGTGCACTACGTATACATGCTCTGCCTACATCAATATGTATACAGATATTCAAAGTTGTATGCATGTGTAAACGAACTGTGCACACACGCAATGTTACCGAACCTTGCGGGCAAAGGGCGCCTGGTGTCTCGCCAATGTCTCCTTTGACGTCGGGATGCGTCGAGGGCCGTGGTGCTGTGGTGTTGTAGCAGACCACTTCACATCATCGCACCAGAAAGGCTGCATGTCGTGCAAAAATGCCGTCGGCCCCTCGTTGGAGGACATGTCGAACTGATGTCCTCAACGCTTATCGGCTGCAGACTGGTCTGCTGCGTGCTATTTGCTTATGTCGCTCCCCCCAGGAGTTGTCGCGAACACTTTTAGTGGGCGACGCATGTATCACATGATTCTCCCCTTCTGCTCCCTGCCAAAACGCTGCGCCTGCAATTGTTCGACGTCGGCTCATCGGATGGCCACGCACGTTCTGTCCAGAACACACCACGCCAGCACTCCCGTTGGACTCTTGTGCTCGGCCCACTCGTCTGCCCTGGCCTCCATCCCCGAGCCCCCGGCGCATGCCCGCACTGCCCCCATGGCGGCCCGGTCCCAACGGAGAAGCTCCGGGGACTCGCGACGGCGCCCCGAGGGCCTCGCCCTCGGGGGCAGCAGGCGGGAGGCACGCCGCGCCGCGCCGACGGCCCCGCTGGCAAGTGCACCCTCCGCACGGGCATCTGCCGCAGCCCCCGCCGGGCGCGGCGAGCTGGCCCCGCTCGCCGGGCCCGCTCGCCGCCGCGGGCCGCGCCGTCCGAAGAGGGCCCCGCGTGACACCCTGGCCCTCCCGAGCTCGCCATCGCTTGGACGTCCATTCCCTGTGTTTTTTTTCGGTTTCGTGCGTGTTTTTTTCGCCAAATGATCAAGGATGCTCCTCGATGGTCCTCGCCGAGAAAAAAATGCACACGTCCGAGCGATGCCAAGCGAGGGGGGGGGGGCGCCGCGCTGGGAGAGGGGGGGGGGGGGCGCGCCCTCGAGCGGCCGCGGGGGTTGCGCGCGCCCCGCCTGTCGGGGCACGACCGCAGCAGCGCGCCCAGCAGCCACGTGCGCAGCTGCCTCCGCGCCTCCAGCTGGGCCCGCGGCAGCGGCAGGCCTGAGCAGCCCCCCCTCGCCATCACGGGGGGGAGGGGAGCGGCTTTTTTTTTCGAAGGATTGCAAAAAAAAACAAAGGATTGCAAAACAAAAAACCAAAGATTGCAAAACAAACCCTGAGGATTGCAAAAAAAAGAACCCTGAGGATTGCAAAAAAAAAACCCTGTTGCAATCCTGAGGTCACGACGAGGAGGGGGCGCTCTCCCTCTCCAGGATGGGGCCCTGTGGCCTCAGGAGCGCCCACGAGGACCTCGATCGAGGCGGTCCACGAGGCCTTCGGGGCATCCCCAAGGGAGCCATGGGAGCCCCAGGCGCCTTCCCAAGAGGGCCTCGAGGGGCAAAGATCCATGATTCCTCCTCCTCCTCCTCCTCCTCCTCCCCCTCCTCCCCCTCCTCCTGATCCTCCTCCTCCTCCGCCTGATTCCCCTGCGTCGGCTTGAGCGCCCGCTTGTGGAGCTTCCGACGCCCCAAGACGACCCGACGACGGCCCAAGATGCCCCCACGAGGACCCCAAGGCGTCGCAAGAGGGCTCCAAGAGGCGCCCAAGACTGCCCCAGAGGCCCTGAGACCGCCTCAAAAAATGCCCAAGAGGGTGAACAAGAACCGACAATTCGAGACTTCCGCCCCATGAGGGCGCAGGAGGCCCCAAAAGGGCGAAAAGAGGCCCCCAGAAGGCCCCCACGAGGGCCCCGAGAGGCAAAAACCAGTGATACCCCACAGTTTGTTCAATGCTTTGTGGATTCTCGCCTTTTCGAGTTTCCGACGCTCCAAGACGGCCCAAGAGGTCCCCAAGACTCCTCCGAGACGGCTCAAGCGGCCCCTCATAGAGCTCCAAGGCGGACTAAGAGAGCTCCAAGGCGGGCTAAGAGAGCTCCATGGCGGCCCAAGAAGCGCCCAAGGCTGTCCAAGAGGGCCCCAAGACGGCCCAAAGAAAGGCCCAAGAGTGGGAACACGAACAAAGAATTTTAGCCTTCTGTCCCAAGAGGCCCCTGGCAGGCCCCCTGCGCACCCCCTGTGGCGTCGAGGAAATGCCACGCCTGCCACGCCCCGCGAGCCTGCAGCGCATAGCGCCCCCACCCCCAGCGCACCCCTTCTGGCGCCGAGGAAATGCTACGCCTGCCACGCCCTGCGAGCCTGCAACGCATAGCACCCCCATCCCCAGAGCACCCCCTTGTGGCTGTGTCTTGCGTGTGTGCATGTGTTGCGCACAGGTGAGACGAGGAAGAGGAGGAGTGGAAGAGGAGGAGGGGAAGAGGGAGGTGTGCGTGGGAGGAGACGCGGGTGCGACGCGGCAGGGAAGAAAACCATAACCCCACCAAGCATGTGGGGAACGCCAGGCCTCTGAGAGCCGCGGTTGTGACAACAACAATCACGACGTTGGGGGTCTGGGTCCCCCGCCCGCCCCGCGGCCCGCCCGCCGCCCGACGCGATCTCCCTCGCGATCCCGCCCCGCGCGACCCTCCGCGGCCCGACGGTCGCCACGGGATGCGCACGGGGTGTGCTCATGGGAGGCGGGCGCCCGTGTTGCGGCGGCCGCGGGTTGCGCCGCGCCCGTGGGCGGCGGCCGTGGGCTGCCCCCGTGGGCGGTGGCCGTGGGGTGCGCCCGTGGGGTGTGCTCACGGGCGGCGCCCGTGTTGCAGTGGCCACGGGTTGCGCCCGCGGGCGCTGGTTCCGTTGCTCTGCGGCGCGTGGTGTCACGCCGCGCAACGACTGTTCGGTCGCTGTTGTGGGCCCACGCTGGATTCAGTGTATTTTTTTCACGCTGTCGTTGCGGCTCGTGGACCTATGTCTGCCATGAGAGATTAGTGAGCCTCGAAAGGGCCGTCCAGATAGAAGTGAGAAGAAGACCGGGGCTCTCGCACTTCACCAAGATCCGTGCCAGGCAAGCGAGGCACGGGATCTTACTACGCCTGGCCTTTGTCCTTCGCCTGCTCTCCATCCTCCTAGCGGCTGGTACTGATAGGTGGAAAAAGAGAGACAGACAGACCGACCGACCGACCGACCGACCGACCGACCGACAGACAGAGAGACAGAGAGACAGAGAGACAGAGAGACAGACAGACAGACAGGCAGGCAGGAAGGCAGACAGGCAGGCAGGCAGGCAGACAGGCATAGAGAGAGAGAGAGAGATATAGTGAGACAGGGCGAGGGAAATACAGAGACAGAGACAGAGAGACAGAGAGAGAGAGAGAAGGATGGACAGAAGGACAGAAAGAGAGAGAGAGAGAGAGAGAAAACAACACAAAACACAACAAACACATGCACATGTTTCGGTGGCGGACGTCGGAGGAGAAATGCCCGTGGACCAAAAAGGCATGAAACAAACGGCCGCACAACGGCCGCGAGCTCAAACGGCCGCACAACGGCCGCATGAAAAAAATGCCGGTGGCGCACAACGGCCGCGAGCTCAAACGCGCCGCACGGACGCACAGCGCCGTGGACGCCACACGCCCCCAAGACGACCACCTCGCAGGCCGCCGGAGGGCCGCCCCTGGCCGCAGGCGCTCCCCCGCCCGCCCCCCCCGGGAGCCCAGGGAGGCCGCGCCGAGACCACCGCCGACGGCCGCAGGGCCCTCCCGAGAGCCCTCCCGCCGACGCGGCCCTCCCTGGCGGCCGGCTCGTGCCGAGGGGCGCCCGCCGAGGCTCCGCAGGGCGCGGCCGCGCATGTCGGCCGCGCCTCCCCCCTCCCCCTTCCCCCCCCCCCTCCGGGGGCTGCGCGGGGCAAGGCGGCTGCGGAGGCAGAGAGGGGGCAATGGAGGGCTGGATGGGGGGAGGGAGGGGGGAGGAGGGAGGAGGGGGGGAGGAGGAGCGGGAGGAGGAGGGGGCAGAGGGGGGGAGGAAAAGGGAGGAGAGGGAGAGGAGAGGAGGAGGAGGAGGAGGAGGAGGAGGAGGAGGAGGAGGAGGAGGAGGAGGAGGAGGAGGAGGAGGAGGAGGAGGAGGAGGAGGAGGGGGAGGGGGAGGGGGAGGATGACGAGGGTGACGATGACGACGATGACGACGATGACAACGATGTCGACGACGACGAAGACGGAGGGGACGGCGAGGACGACGAGGACGATGATAATGAGGATGTGGATGGGGATGACGATAATGATGATGAAGATGGGGATGATGCTTGCTGATGGTGATGCTGATGATGTTGTTGTTGTTGTTGTTGTTGCTGTTGCGGTTGATGGTGATGATGATGAGAAAAAAGAAAATGAATATCATGATGACGATGACGGTGCTAATAATCATGCTTATGCTGATTATGATGATGCTGATGATGCTGCTGCTGCTGCTGATGATGATGAAGATGATGATGATGATGATGATGATGATGATGATGATGATGATGATGATGATGATGATGACAGAGGTGGTGGGGGCGGGACGGGTGGACAAGGAGGAGGAAGAGGAGAAAGAGGAGGAGGATGGGGAGGAGGAAACAAGCGTGCGACGACGACGACGTCCCAACCCGCGCGGGAATAAATAGCTTCGGCCAACGCGAACCTGAGGTCCCGCAGCGCCGGCTTCGCGGCACCCGGATCCGTTCGAAGACGGAGGAGGTCCGCGGGGGGGACGAGACGGACAGAGTGGCAAATGTGCGAGACAAGATAAGTTTTCTAAATTGAGGCGGGGGGGATGGCGCAATCGGGGAGGCCGAGTCTCTTCAGAGTGTCCGCAGAGAGAGGGCGACATCGGAGGGCAAAGGAGATGGACCATGCTGGCCTGGGGCACGGTATATCAGGTCTAACGTCGATACAACACTCTTCACAGCCAACAGTTCAAGCCAGTTAACAACGTGGATTGCAAACCTTGTGACTGGTGAGCCAGCCATGAAAAGTAGTGCGGGTCCAAGACCAGACCCAAAAAGGCGGGACCCTGGAGAGCCCCAACGCAATCACACCCCAACTCAACAAGAGAATCTGTTGGTTTCGCTCGGGGGGCAGCTCGCGCAAACGGCGCTCCAGGAGGTCAAGAAAGGGCCGAGAGCTCCGGAACCGCAAGCACGCCAATTTCGCAGCACGCTGAAGCCTGCGGGCGGTTCCAGGAGCGGGGGGGGGACCTGCAGGCATCTAAAGCGATGGGCTCAACTCGAAGCCATGTCCATACGCTGCGGCGGATAAGTTCTCAACGAACGCCGATGCTTCCCAGCGGCCATGCGACAACTTGCCTCGGGGGGGCGTGGTTGGGCGCAACTCGCCCGCGCGCAACTCAATCATTGTTCTTCATCATTCAAAGACCATGCATGCACGCGCTCGTATTCCAACAGGTTGCGGGGGGCAGATCTAGCGAGGGTCGCCGCAAAAACTTTCTCCGGCGGATCAGCGCGCGGCCCGTGAGGGGCTGGGGGGGCGGCCTGCCCCTTTGCGCCGAACGTGCCCAGTGGGGCGCGGAAGACCAATGCCAATGCACCAAGCTCAATCTGGCGGTATTCTCTCGGGGGCGGCATTCGCTGCCTCGCGCAGCTCAGCGTTGAAATTCACCGAACGGTATGCGTCGCAACAGACGAGGGGGCCGCCGTAGAGCCACGTCCCGCGGCCGCGCAACGCGCTATGCATTCACTGATGGGAGCGGCCCGCGAATCTTGCGCCGTCGCCCCCAGTTCCCGCCCGCGTTCCAAGATTTATCAATTTCGGCCCATTGCGAACGGTGCTCCGCTTTGGCACAAACGCGCCCAGGAACTCCTGCGCTTTGGCTTCTAGTTCATCCTGGAATGCGCCGGGCAATGGTGCAGTTGAGCATTTCTTGGCTTGAGTTTGGGGTGCGCAATCTTCTCGCTAGTAATCATTGCGCAAAATCGTTAAACAAAGAGCAGCAAATACTTCAGAGCGCTCATCGGCGCATGCTCGGTTGATCCCCAGCTTCGGCGCCTCGGCTCTGGCATGCTGACCCGAGAGATCAAGAGCCAAAGCAGCCGCGAACAAAGGACCAGAGAGCGCATCACCGTGGATAACGCCAGGTCGCATCCATAATGCGCGCAAGGACCCCCCCTTGGGCAGCAGAAATTCCTTCCGCAGCCTCATGCGTCACATTGGCATGTCAGGCCAGCGCCGGCGGACGCCCCATCTTCTGCATGAGCAACCGTGAGAACTGTTGCGCGCGCCTTGGAAACGCATGGCCGCATTCCAACGCACGCAGAACAAGGCAGTCGCCATCCGCTTCAGAAAGAGCCGAACGCACCCACGCCGCGACACCCACCTCCAATATATAAACGCAACAATTTCGGCCACGCATGAACCCCCGCCGATCAAGTGGAAGGAAACGCTCGAGAGGCTTCCGAATCGCAAGAGTCACAGCCGCTGACAACAACTAAATACTGGCATTGCGCAGTCCTACTACACCCGCAGAGCGGGCATCGCGAGCGCGCCCCCCCCCATCGCGATCGCCATCCTCAAAATCACCTTTTGGCGGGGGGGCTCGGGGCGTGGGGCTCTCCGTCAAGCGCAGAGAACTGCATTTCAGAATCCAGATCAACGCATCGCGCAATCATAGCAATCCAGAGGGATGCGCAAGCCACGCAGCATAACGCAACCAATCGCATCCAGGAGCCGAGTCACACGCACTCCTCGCGAAGCTTTTCGGCATCGCCACCGCGCGAGGCGGGCGATCGAGGGGGCTGGCGGGCCTCGCAAACTGATCAGCACCTTGGGCAACAGTCGTAGCAGACAACGCTGTGCGAACAAAGACCGGGCCCGAGGGTTGCCGGGGGGCCTCGACCCGATCGCGCTCACTCGCTCACTCGCCCAGCGTTCACCGCCAGCCATAATCGCAGGTGATGTCATGCACCAAGCAAGGAGGGCCCACAGTCGAGCGCGGCGCTCGGTGGTGCGAAGTTGCCGACGCAGTTGCGCGCGTCCGCCGCTGCCAAGTGCATCTTCCAATCGAGAGAGAACCGCATCACGATGAAGCTCAGCAGCGCGCAATTGAATCTCAGAGGTCCACCTCTGGGAAGACGCCGGGAAAAGAAGCTGGACCTGGCGTTCGTGAGTGCTCATGAAGTCGCCCGCCGAAGGATGGGAAGCAGGAGTCGCATATTGTCGCCGTGCCGCTCGAGCCAGAGACCGCGCCAGGAGCGGGTGCGCGCGGGGGTCGCATTGATGTCGATGCGCCGACAAGTTGTGGGCGACCCTCGAGACCTCCCGCATCAAATACTCGCCGAGTTACAAGCGTCTGGAAGGCGACGTCGCAGGAACATGGGGTTCTCGATTTCTAAGTACTGGCTGAGGACAGAATGCAAGGCTGCCGAATTGACAGCGTGCTTCGGAGTCAGCATGTCCGGGGCGTCAGCCATCCTGCGTCGCTGGAAGGTCACCTTGAGAGCAGCATGATCGCTGATCTTGCTCCTGGAGAGATCCCCCGCAGTTCCAATCGCATGAGCAGGAACCACTTGCGCAATCATCCATCTAGGCCGCGAGCACCAACATCGGTCAATCGCCGCAACAGCATCATCGAGTTTGCCGAAGTGGATCACCGACGCGGGCGAGCTCCCAATGGTATCATCAAGCGCGGGCATCGACCGCGGTGCCTGGGCGCGAAATGGACGCCGAAGTATTCGGCCTCAAGTGGCTGCAAAAACAACATTTATAACCTGGCGGAACATTATAATCTGCCGTAGGAACCGCTGGGCAGCCCACAGGGTTAGCTTCGGACTCGGCTCTATCCCGGGAAACGAGCCCGCGTGCACCCCGAACGCGCGCCGAAGTCACATCATGATTACGCACGTCACAGTGAACAAACTTGGTCTTGTCATTTTCGAGAAGAACTCCAAGAACACGGCCAGGAATCGGATCAGGGCGGGGGGCGGAGGCCCCGGGAGGGAGCGAGGGAAAGGCAAATCCATGTTGCAGGGCCCTAGGGAGGACCGCGGCAACGCCCGCTCAGACGCGAGCGGTCGTCACCACAAACTAAGAGAAATGCACGCGCTGGTGGGGGGGGGGCTGTCCCTGAGGAAGCAAGCGAGCTGGGGCTCATTTTGACGCACCTCCCAAATGCAGCTGCAGAGGGTCCAAAGCGAAACCTCGATGAGTACCCCATCTCCTTAGCGGCGCGACCCCCCTCATGCTGCAGACGCGCCCTCGCGTTCCAAGTCGCGCAACTGAGCCCGTTCTGTGCATTTTGATCGCGCGAGAACTGCATCGGAGATCGTGGCACCAGCGCCGCGAAGATGCTGAGCACGCCACCCTGGCTCCACACCGGGCTCGAAGATGCTGCGGGTAGCAGCCGCGGGGCTTGCCTTGTCCAGGCCGATCTTCCGAATAGTAACAATATTCCACAGCGCATCAGTCTTGTCGCGACCAGGATTCAGGTCGACCTTGCACGGCGCATCCCGCCAGATCAAGAATCAGCCCCGATCGCGGTCGAAAAAACACATTGGCATCTGGCAGGTGGTTATGACGGCAATATTCGTCTTGCGGCCGAACGTCTCCATCCTGATCTGGCGAGGGGTTCTTATCGCGTGAAATGCGCAACCGCGCATCGCCACCTCCAGCATTAGTAGGTACTTGGGATTGGCGCCGTTCTCCTTGAGATATGCGAAGGCCCCCGATGGCCTCGCCAACGCGACGAGCAGCCAAACCGGGTGCACCCAGGAACTTGAAAACGAACTGCTTCGACAACGGTCTGCGGAAGTGAGGTCGAACTGGTCGGCGGCCACCGCGGTCTCCTCCATCCACTCCTTGATCTTAGAATTGGCATCGGCACAAGCAACGAATTGGCCAGCACTGACGCGAATACTTGTGCCATCCGTCTCACGATCGAGCTGGGGCGCGGTCGAGATCTGGCGGCCTCGGGGGTCTGCTTGTCCGCCATGACCAACGGCTCCTCCAGAGCTTCGATCTGGGTAGACATCTGCGCCAGGAGGGCGTCGAGGCCCGACGCGCGAGAGGTATGCTCACGGAGTTGAGCATCGGCATCACCAATACAAGCGGCCAGCTCACGTCAAAGTTAATCCGTCTTCGGCAATGCAGAAGCGGTGATCTGCTCGCCCAGCTTCGCGGGGAAGGCCTTCGGGCCCCCCTGACACTTGGCAAGGCACGCGTTGAAATTGGCGGCGACAGAGTCCGAGATGTTCTTCGACTCGGCCTTGACAGTGGCGGCAGCTGCGGTTCCTACCGCCTCGCCGAACGTCTGCTGGACGTGGGCAGGCTCCTCCTTGAGAATCCCCGCGCGCACTGCGCGCGCATATTCTTCTGACATCGGCTTGTAGCCCGAGCCATCAGCATCCATCCGACATGCGTCAGGAGCGGAGAGAGCGGTACCATCCAAGGCAGAGCCAGCACCAGGAGAAGCCCGAACACGGCGACCATTTGGCTTGTCAGTCTTCCGAACACGCCTGCTGACATAGACATGAGAAGACATCGTACCGAGATCACGCTTGCCGAACGACAAATCGAAGGGTGGCACTCCCGTGGTCGCACAGGACTGGATGGCAACCTCTGGAAGCGGGAACCCAAACCCGCAATGAAGGCGCAGTAGCGCGGGTGCCCAACGACCCCGCATAGAAAGCAAACATAATCTGCCAAACTGAACAACCTTGCCCGCCGCAGTCTAACGGTATCCGTGAACTGCCACGGGCAAACGGGCATCTCGAGCCAAAATGGCTACGGCGGAGGAGGATGAGTGTGCAGGAGGAGGCGAAGGGAGGACTTGAAGTGATGTGGATGCGAGGCGCCTGCACCCATTGGCGCGGCCAGTCTCCTGGTGTCACACCCCTGGAGAGCGCCCTGGTCGCAGACGCCCATCGTCATTCATTATCAACGAGGGCAATTATCGGGGAGAAGAAAAGTGATGGTAAGGGTGCAGGTAGAGGAGATTCTAAATCCTCCCCTCCTCTGTCTCCGCCTCCTCCTCCTTCTCCTGTTCTTCCTCCTCCTCCTCGTTTTGCTTCTTCACCCCTTCCTCTCCCCCTTGCGCTCGGGATTGGGGTTGGGCCGGGTTGGGGGGAGGTGGAGGAGGGGGAGGAGGAGGAGGAGGACGAGGAGCGACCGCACCAAGAAAGGACGAGACGAGGGCAAGCGGGCCAGACGCGAGAAGAGGGCAAGTGTCCGCGCGTCCGCTTGTCTCGTCTATGGCCGCATCGCATGCAGTGCAGCAGCTAGGCACTCAGTGCCTGTAGTGTAAAGAAGCGCGGCGCGGGGCGCGGCGTGCGTAATGATACGCAGTTTGTTGTAGAAGTGAAATGAACGCGCTGTCCTGCGAACAGCTTCTGAAACTGCGTGCTCTGGGTTTGCGTGTTGCTCTGACGTCCCTAGGCCAATTCGCACGAGGGGGTCCGAGGAGAGAAAGGAACGAGGTAACGCGAGGAAGTGCAGAAGGCGGGGACAGGTGAGGTAGTGGCCGAGACGGTCTGGGCAAGCTTCGCACCCGAGCAGACACGTGCGGCGCGGTCCAAATGGGAATCGGTGGCTGGTCCACCACGCTCCCGCTAGCGTTTTAAAGACAGCCCAGCGGATGGCTGGTGCTTTCTTTGAAAGGTATTCTGATAGCTCCTTCCAGCGGGCTGGCAGGGCTGGAGGGAGCACGACTTCTGGGAGAGCCGACGAGAGGCGGCGCGCTAGGGTCTCTGCGAACTTGTCGGGGTAGAGGGAGGCGTGGAGGGCCGAAGCAAGGGTTCGCTGGGCCCTAGAGCGGCGCGCTTCGTTGGTGGCAGCGGCGTGCTCATCTGCAGCGGCGCGCTGTGCCGCGCGCCAGATGGGCAGTGAGACGGCGTATGACGGCTGACCGTCGGCGAGGTCTCGCCAGTATTCGACGATGCCTGGACTCTTCCAAACCACAGGCGAAACCGTGGCCCGAATACGGGCCTGCCCCAAATCCGCCAGGGACAGTTCTGGATTGAGCTGGTCCTGGGCCTGGACGAGTGCGCGATGCAGCGGCTTCCAGTCGGGGAGCGTGGCAGTGGCAGCGCGCCAGGCAGCTGCGAGTGAAAGCGTGACCAGTGAATTGGGGGAGGACGAGGGCGACCACGAGCGAGTACCGAGGAGGTCGACGAGGCGCCAGGAGTTGGGGGGTGCACGTAAAATTTTGTGCAGCGCGCTGCGTTCATGTCGCAGAAATGTGGCAGGGAACGGGAAATATTGCGTGAGATACGATAGCACAGTTATAACACATGTGTTATATAATTTGATGGCAACTGAGGGGCCAGGCGCGCTCGCCGTAAGCTGCACCACCCGTAGCCAGTATGTATCAAATGCGGTTTTCCACTGGATGTCTAGAGTGACGGCGGGACCGATGAGTACCCCTAAATAGCGGGCGTACTCGGCGATCTGAATGTGTTGCCACTCTGGGACTAGAAATTTGAGCAAGCGCTGAGTGAGAGATTGCACGGCAGGTGAGAAGGCGGCCCACAAGGGCACAATCACTGTCTTCTGAATCTGAAGTTCGAGTCCTGCGAGAGCAGCAATGGCCCGAAAAGGGGGAAGGAGGAAAGGGAGGGTCCCAAGGCGAGCGAGGACAAGGCCCAGATCATCTGCGCAGGCCCCGAGCTTGTTAGATCCAGGAAGAAGGTTTAAAATCTGGACGAGATGACGGATGGGGGCATCAAACGCAAGGGCCCAGATCGATCCTGAAAGAGGACAGCCCTGAAGCACCCCAGAGCCGATTTCGAACATGTACTGAAGCTGGCCACCGACGCGGGCCCACGCCCCTGAAGAATGGTAAAGCGCACGAACGACATTGAGATACCCTGGGGGGACTCCGTGAGCCACCAAAGGAACAAACAGGAATTCCCATCCTAAGGATGGGAAGGCAGCTTTGATATCGAAACTGACTAAGATGGGAAGGGCATCTAGGGCAGCTGGGGAATGGCCTGCTCCACGGGCTTCATAATCTAGCGTCAGAACGTGTTGTCCGAAATTACGGCCCTTTACAAACCCCTGTTGCGTGTCTACCGTTCTCTCTTTGACCATGTCCACTAAGCCCATGTTCGCGACGTGGGCAATCAGTTTGGCGTCGCAGTTCTTTAGGAAGAGGGGGCGAGTGGCACCTGGAGCTCGAAATACGGCATATTGGTCCTGGGGCTCATCACCTTTTGG
The DNA here is from genome assembly GCA_963575745.1 of Prorocentrum cordatum. Classification (NCBI taxonomy): domain Eukaryota; class Dinophyceae; order Prorocentrales; family Prorocentraceae; genus Prorocentrum; species Prorocentrum cordatum. Next base: position 97,990 of record CAUYUJ010009780.1, read on the forward strand.
AAGAAACGCGAAGACGGAATCGTTGAACTGAAACGGGGCCAGTCCTGTTTCGAACATCTGCATCATGAGGTCATATAAGATCTGATAGGAGCCTGGAGAGGTAGCCCATGCAGCATAAGGTATCTGGTCAGGGCCTGGGGCAGTGTGACGTACCTTACGTAGGGCTCTCTGAAAGTCCTGAAGAGCTGGAACCCGCAGGTCCGCGCAATCGAAGACGGGGAGGTGCTGGGCCAAGTACGACTGGACCGCGTTGGGGTCCACGGTCTTAGGAGGAGGAGGAGGAGGAGGAGGAGGAGGAGGAGGAGGAGGAGGAGGAGGAGGAGGAGGAGGAGGGGGGAGGAGGGAGGAGAAGGAAGGAGGAGGAGGAGGAGCAGGAGGAGGGGGAGGAGGATCCAAGTAACCCCGAGATGCATCAGCGGTGCTGCAATACACCCTCGGGTCCCAAGTCACTCAAGTTCCCTCCCGAAGAAAAAAAAACACCCAACTTTCTTTCGTTCCACTACAAGCAGCACCCCCTTGGATGACCAGCGCCCCACGCGCCTGCCACTCTGGCGTGAGCCCCGTTTTGACGAGGAGCCGCCTCGCATCTGCCAAGCGTGTAGTCCGGAAAGCGAGGAGATCTGACCGTGCAGACTCAGCACGGTGTCGCAAGATGTCCCCGTTGCGTGCAGGCCGCCCCGTCTGTGCAACAGTTGCACACCGTGACGTGCACTTGTGCTCGCGGACGTCGAGGAAAGCTCGGGCCGGGCGAAAAGGGGGAAATTGCAAAGGGGGAGGGAGAATCAGCTCACGTAGCTGATTTTCCCAGCGCCTCCCGGCGCTGGAGGCGGCTCTGTATCAAGGAATGGGCCCCTCGGTGGGGCCGAAACCAGCTGCATGCAGCAGATTTCGTACCCCCTCCTCCTTTCCTAGGGGAACAAAAAGTGGCATAAACATAAAAACTCGGAGGTCCGCGCGGATTTCTTGGATCGGCGCTGGGGCCCCCGGCGGCGCCTCCGGCGCCGCCCCTGGCGCGCTCCGCGCGCCAGGGAGGGGGGTCCAGCGCCGATCCGAGAAACCCGCGCTGACCTCCGAGTTTTTATGTTTATGCCACTTCTTGTTCCCCCGATTTCCCCATCCCCCCCCCCTCTCGTCCGGCCCGAGGAGCGCCAGCGAGAGGCCGAGCTCGAAGTGCAGCCGCCCTCCGCCCGTGCAGCTGCCGCAGCGGCGGCAGCGTGGAGCGCGCGAGGCTCCGCAGAGGTCTCCGGGCGAGGGCCCCGCTCGGGGAGCCGCCCGCCCGCCATGCCAGCGGCCTCGTGCGCTGCAGGCGGCCGGTGCGCCCGTGCGCGTGCGCGGAGGCGAGGGCCACGTTTTGTTTGTTTGTATATTTGTTATGTTTTCTTCGTCGTTTTCAAAACAACTTTTTTTCTCCATGGAACACAGCCCCATCATGTGTCAATACGAGGCGAGGGCCACGTTTTGGAAGCAGCCGTCTTCCATCCTCGAGGCTGCTGCAGAAGCTTTCGGGCGGGAGCCCGCTTCGAGAACGGGGCCGCCCTCTCCATCCTTGAGGCTGTGGTCACGCAGCACTTTTTGACGCGAGTGATCGCGGCGCTGAGGCGAGAGCCCCACTAACAAAAAGACGGCCTGTGCTCCATCCTCCCACCTGCTGCAAGCTTTTCAAACGAATGTGCGCGGCGCTGAGGTGGGAGCCCCAGGTATTGAAAACGACCTGCGCCCCATCTTTGCAACTGCAGCGAACTTCAGGCTGCAAGATCACAAGTGGTGAGGAGGCCTCAGGCGAAACGCCTGGGCTGCCCTACCGACACGTCCGGGGGGGTGCGCGAATAGCGGCCACTGCAGAGTCGGGGGCAGAGATGGTTAGATTCCACTCCAGGGCGCTCGCCAGGCGTGCGGTGCGGCATTTCAAGTCCCATCTTTTCGGCTCCTGCGACACCCGCACCACCGCGGGAAGGCTTGCCCCGAGGCGCCCGCAGGCACCCCTCAAGCATGCTCAGGGCAAGCGGTGCCGGCCACCGAGGTGCGCAGCGCGAGGGTCAGTGCGGAGCTCCGGCTGGCCTCGAGGTGCGACAGGGAGGAGTTATTTCATTTCTAAGGGAAGGGTGAGGAGGAGGAGGCGCCTTCCAGTATGGGGTCGATTGCACTGGCCGCACGAAGAAGCAGCAGTTGAATCACGCTCGCGAGCCCCGCGCCGCTGGAAAGAGCCGCACGCTCAGTCTCATGCTGCAGGGCCGAGGCCAGCTCGATCCTGCGTTTGGGGTTGTGGATGCCACGACGATGGACACCCTAACAGTCCTTTTATTGAATTATACATGTGTTTAAAATGTAGGAACCATGCTCTAAACATGATTTAAACATGTTCTAGAACATGTTTAAATCATGATTACGACATGTTTTGACGTCTGGAAATTATCTGGCAACATGCTCCCTCTCCATTGATCGTCCTGTACAAGTTTAAGGCCGCGAAGGCCCCCCCCGTTGAGGCGATGGCCTCGGCCTTGTGGCAAAACTGGCTGCCCAGGCATGTTTTAGCGTACGTGCGCAACTGGGCCAGCCAGCACGCCCACTCTTGGGCGCAGGTCGGGTGCGCTCGTGCTCACTCTTGCTCGCCTCGGCTGGACGCTACAAGAAGCTCCCGCGTGGAGGTCGCACACTTTTTGCGCTCGCTGACTTCTCCCAGCTGTGCCCTCACACCGATCTCAAGCTGTGTGGAGCAAGCTGTCCAGGCCTGGCAGTGGTCCCGGGTGGCAGCAAGCGGGGGCCTCGAGCATCTGCGAGACGGGTGCAGCTTGGCCCTCCTGCGCCGCCTCGCCTCTCGAGGGCAGCCGCCTCGCGCCCTGGCCGGAATGCCTCGCACGCTGCAGGTGAGCGAGAGAGCCCACCTCCGCAGCGTCCTTGTCAACGAGCAGTGGCCCATGCTGCGCAAAGCCGCTGTTGGCAATGCGTCCTCAGCTGCCTGCTTGAAGCGTCAAGCGCCGCGAGGTTCTCTCTGGCACCGCCACGTGCTGTGCGGGTCATCGTGGCCCGAGTTAGACATGCCTCCAGCAATTGCCAACCTTGTGCAGCGGGAAAACCTGCCTCCCGTCGTCACGCTCGTGGAAAAGTGTCTTTGGTCTCTCCCCCTCCATTCCTTCCAACATCCTCAAGACGAGCACGTGACGTGGGTCAGAGGTTTAGGAGTTGTTGAGGGGCCATCTGTATTTGTCGACGGCACGGCCTTTGATTCCCAGTTTCCAAATTTGTGCATATGTGGATGGGCGCTCGTGTCCATCAGCGATGGCCCTGGCTCCCCGCAGCAGCGTGTCAATGCCCAGGTGACTGGCCTTCTGTGCGAGCCGTTTCCTGATGTCGATGGGGCCGAGCTTCTCGCTGTCATGTTTGTTCTTTTGTTGGCTCTGCCTCCCATCCACGTTTGTTTCTGATTATGATTGTGGTCCGTAGGAACCTGGAGAAGGGCGAGGCTGCCACGACCCACCCTAGATCCGCGTGGGCCCATCTTCGGAGGAGGTTCTGGAGGCTTCTCGAGGACTTCGGAGGCCTGGGACAGTCTGGGCTCCAAGTCTCCAAGGTCAAAGCTCATGCCACCGAAGCCGACAACCAGGCTGGCCGTGTGCGCGACTTCGAGCGCACGGGCAACGCCATGGCCGACCAGGCGACCAAAGAGGCCGCGCGGCCCCACCGCGCCCCGCCCGAGTTTCTCTCCCGCTTTCAGCAATCCAATATGTTCGTTGTCAATGTTGGTCTGTGGATTGCGATGGCGGGCACAGCTGCCGCCGAGCACGGCACTACTCACAAGGCCACTTTTCAACGCTCCGCCCCCACCCTCCAGTTGTACAACCCCAGAGTCGTGCACTATGTGGTGTCCGTGGGCGGTGCTGTGTGGTGCCGTGTCTGCAGGTGCCTGGGGGCTACATCTGCGGGAGGGTGCGGGGGCGGCGTTCTCCCGAGGGCTGCCGCTGCCTCGCGGTCCCTCGCGTCTGCCGGTCGCCGTCCCCGCAGGCTCCTGGGGGTTCTTCTCTCCTCTGGTGCCCCTGCTCCCTCCCACCCCGTCGTGGCGTGTGAAGACTGTGGGTGCAGTGCCAGCACTCGTGTCCTGGGCCCGCTCCTGGCCCCGTGCAAAGGCAAGCCCAGTGAACACGGAGGGAGGACTCTGAAGCAGCTGGCCCAGGGCTTTATGCCTGGGACCCGTAAGCTGCCACCTGCTCGACCAGGGGTGCGAGCTGGTGTAATCTGTTTGCTGTTTCCCGTTCGGCGTTCATGGGTGACCATGTTCTTCTGCAGGGTCTCGAGGAGCAGGAGGTGGAAAAGGAGGAGGAGGAGGAGGACGAGGAGGAGGAGGAGGCGGTCTTGTCCCAAGTCACCATAGCCTCGCGCATATCGCGCCCCGCGATGGCGCGACAGCCTCCGCGCCACCGCGCCGCCCCCCTGGAGAAGAGCCCCCTCCCGGCACAGACTGCGAGGCGCGAGGCGCGGTTATCTTGTGAGCGGCCTGGACCTAGTGTTGGAGGAACGAAACACGGCGCAGACATAAACCTTCGGACCTCCGGCAATATATATATATATATACACATAAATAAACATCTGTCAGGACCATAGCGCGCCCGCTACGCGCGCGCTCAGGTTCTAGCGCAGTTTGTGGGCCCACTGGAACAACTTCGCCTGATCTATCATGCACATGTGCGCAATAGTCGCATTCATCCTCATGGTCATTATCATTCCTAGCGTCTTCTTCATCTTCATATTTCTCATCATGGGCAATGTCGTCATGCCACGGCTCATGGTCTTTTCACCATCCTCATTGGTAACAGTATTGGCCTGGTGCTGCTGGTAATGCTGCACGTCAAACTCGCGCATCGCAATCACCATCAGCATTAGCAACGACATCGCACTCATCCGAATCACCATCCTCATTCTCAACTCATCATCCAGACCATCATCATCACGATGGGACCCGCCACGCTTAGCGTGGACATCGTCGCAACCGCCGTCTCATACATCATCCTCGCCATCGCTCGCGCTCAAGTGCTGGCGCAGGCAGGGTGGTTGCTGCAAAACCGGTACCGGCTCGAATATGCACAAACGCGAGCCATAGTCGCTTCAATCATTCTCCCTCAGCATCATTATCGTCGTCTCCCCCGCCCTCCGCATCCTCATTATTACTTGGCGTCGCCCTGGTGTTAAGACGTACTCATACTCGTCATGGCCATCATAAGTGTTAAGAATATCACCGCCATCCTGGCTGGCATCATCGGCTCACGTATACTGGTGATGTGGCGACTTCAAAACCGCGCGTCGTCAATATCATAACCATCGTCCGTGCCCGAATCAATATCTTCATTCTCTTTCCGATCATCCTCATCATCACCATCAAGATGGAGATCACTCTACGCGAACCGTTTACGTCGTCACAGCCGTCGTCTCACCCATCACCACCCTCATCACCACTATGGTCATCAACTCTGCCATCATCGCCGTCGTCGGCGAGATGCTCCTAGAGAGGCCTCTGGGAGCATGTTGCCTTCGTGGGGTCCTATAGATACTCCCCGCCTTCCTCATCATCACTAGTACTCGGCATCATCATGATGGTAATGCTCATACTCGTCATGGCCATCATACTTTTCAAAATCATCATGATCAACACCGCCACCATGGCTGGCATTATCTGTTTGCTGATGCGACTGATGCGGCGACGTCAAAGACGCGCGTCGGCATTATCACAATCATCGTCCGCACCCGACGGATTAGCTCCATTCGCTTTCCTGTCATCGTCAGCGCCGCCATCATCATGGACACCACCACGCTAAACGTTCTGGTCGTCACAGGACCCTGCCCCTCCCCCCTCTGGTGGGAAGAGAGGCAAGACTCCGCCCATTCCCCCCTTCCCTCATTCCCCGCCCCCGTTCCTCTACTCTCATCTGCTCCCCCTCCCTCCCACGTTTTGCCCCCCGCCTCTCCCCCCTTCGTCTTCCCTCACTCCTCCCTCCACCCCCTTCTCCATCCCAAAATCCTCCCTCCTTTCCGTTCCCTCCCTCCCTGTCGTTGTCCGCGTCGTCATCCTCCCCCGTCCCTTCCTTCCCCTCCTTCCTTCGCACTCCCTCCCTCCTCTCCCGCCCTCCCCGCTCCTGCGTCCCTCTCTCATTCCCCCTCCTCGTTTCCCATCCAGCTGCCAACATCTCCATTCCCTCCTCCATTCTGCCTCGCCTTCCTCGTCCGCTTCCTCATCCCACTATGGCGATCGCTGGGGCGGGTAAAAAGGGGGAGGCGGCAGGGGGAGGGTAGGGGGACCAGCGCTCAGGAGGGTGAGGCGACTGATTCCTTTCAGGCGATCGCTTGGGGGAGGAGGAGAAGGGTGAGGGTGGTGAGGGGGAGAATTGTGAGGGCGATCTTCAGGAGGAGCAGCGAACACGATTGGAAACAACGGCTGCGATCGTCGTAAGTATTGCTGGGCTCTTGCTACGTACCCGAACGATCGTAAATGACATCCGTATCATCCTGTTGCCAGTATTGCGCTATCAGATGACGTCGCGTTGTTGACAAGGTCTGCTAACACATGAGATCAGTCACAACACAATATGGTAGCACGCCAAACACTATACCAACAAACGAGCGGTGATAACACTGTCAATGAAGGATATCATGTTATCATACCCTGATGGTTATGTGTCCAGTATTAGTGTGGCGTGTTCTCATGTCTTCATCGTGCTGGTATGTGCACCTGCCTTACCAAATACATGTGACAAACGAATGCCAACATGATACCAGAAAGGTAACGGTGAAGCTTCTTACACGACTTAGGGTAGGTACGTGATAAAGTAGCGCTCGCGACCGAAGTCGCGCGAAGCAATCCTAGAGTTTAGGCGGATACGGCGAAGAGAGTAGGAACAGGATGCGTGTGGAATGGCACGGAGGAGCGCAAGGAGAAAGAGGAGAGGGAGGAGGACGAGGAGAAATAAGGTAACAAAAATGCGACGGCGGCGAAAGCGGGGGCAACGTGTGCCGTGTGCCAGAGGCCAAAGGGGCGAGAAAGGAGGGAGAGCAGGGGAGAAAGGGGGAGAAAGGGGCAAGGACAAGGAAGACCCGGTGGATGGGAATCACAAAGCAGCTCGCCACTTGGGCCCCACCGTTAACCAAAACTGCGGGCACAGATCGGGCGTAGCCCCGTAGAAATTGCGAGGGCAAACGACTCTGAAACCCTGTCGGCTTGCTCCGACTTCGGCTTCAACCTCGTCGGCGTCGTCGTCGTCGTCGTCGTCTTCCTCCTCCCGTCCTACGCCGAAGCGAAACCTGCCTCCGAGTCCAGTCTGGTCACCTCCGTGCCAACACAACGCTCGTTGAACAATAGGTTGACCCATCCATCGATTGCGCCATACGTTCCGCTATCGGTGGCGACATGGGTTGCGCCATCCACGGATTGGCGCCATGGGTTGCGTCATCCGCGGGTTGCGCCATGGGTTGCGCCATCCATGGGTTCCGCCATCGATGAACTGCGCTAGAGGTTGCCCCTTTCACGGGTTGCGCCATAGGTTGCGCCATTGATGGCGCCATCCACGTTGTGCCATCCATGGCCTCATAGGTTGCGCCCTCGGCTGCCGAACAGAATCATGCCTGATGCTGTTGCGCCATGCGGTGCCCCGTCGGTTGCGCCGTCGACGGCCGAACATTCAACGGCCTGCTATTGGTTGCGCCACGTGTTGCGCCCCTGGCGGCCGAACATGTGACCGCCCGGTGACGGGTGTGACCAGCCAGTCAGTGCACATCCGTGGTAAGAAATTCGTGTTGCACCGTTACACCCGAAATGAAGAGGAAGATGTGGAGCCAAACACGGACTCGGGGATGAACGGGATCGGGTTAGGGAGATGGGGTTGGAGGGAAGGCGAGCATGATTCAGGCGACCCCCCGCAGAAATTGTGATAGCCAACCACTGTGGGCCGCATCGGCATGCTCGTCGGCATCGTCGTCGTTCTCCTCCTTCTCCTCCTTTTCCTCCTTCCCCTCGTTTCCCTCCCCCCATTCTCTTTCTCCTCCTACTCCTCCGCAGCAGAGGCTGCCCCCTCCAGGGCCAGTCTGGCAACATCTTTGCAATCAAATAACATGTTCAGAAATAGGTTGTCCCATGCATGGGTTGCGTCATGGTCGCGCCATCTTTGCATGGGTTGCACCATAGACTGAGCCACGGGTTCCGCCATCCATGGGCTGCACCATAAAATGGCCCGTTGGCGGCGAGGGGAACAGACGACGACTGGAGGGGAAGAGCGGGGCGATAGGGGGCCTCTCAACACTCAGAGCTAAACGCTTAGATCGACGTCAATGCTTTTCTGATGAGCATCGCCAGAACAGTTTAACGAACACTGCCGAAGCAACAGAGCAAACCATTGAGACGTAGGCCTCAGTTGCTCATGCACGTAGTAGTTGACTCAAACGCGTGTGATACGTGCACCGTTCGTGCACGTCGCACGACCTTTGGCGCCCTCTTCGCGGGGGAGCGCCGAGCCCGCGCGCTGTCCTCGACGACCCCTTCGCCGGCGAGCCGTCGCCGAGAGAACCGGGGCCCGGGCCAGCCCGAGGCGGCGCTGGACCCCGGCGGCGGAGCTCGGAACGCCGCCGCCCAAAAACCCCGCGACCGGGGCGCCGTGGCGCCACCCCTGACGCTCGAGCGCTGCTCGAGGCATTCGACGACGACGACGACGACGACGACGACGACGCTGCAATTTTTTCGCACGCCATCACAGATCGATCGGGCTCGAAACATGCAACAGAAAGATGAGGTCTCGGGCAAGTCTGGGGCCATTCAGGGCCCCTTCTGGGCCATTTTCTTGGAATCCTTGCTGCCTCCACGTCCATCCCTTGACCTGCACCTTCCGCACCTTCTGCGCGGAAGGTGCCGCCGCGATGCGGCCGCGGCCGCCGCTGCGGCCTCCGCCGCGGCAGCGCGGCACCTGCCGCGTGGAAGCTGCGGAAGCTGCCGCCGCGATGCGGCCGCCGCTGCGGCCTCCGCTGCGGCCTCCGCTGCGGCGGCCGTGGCGGCGCGGCACGCCCGACGGCCCTGCGCCGGGGCACGGGTCCCCGAGTCTCCGCCGCCCGCGCGCCAAGGGGAGGCGGGCGGCACCCGCCGAGGTGCGGCAGGGCACGGCGCGGGCGGCGCGCTCCCGGGGCGCAGGGCGCCCGCTCCTCTGCCTTGAGATCTCCTCGTGCCCCGACCCGGTGCTGTGATTTTTGTCGCCGCGTCGGAGCCTCCGGGCTGGTGCCATCGGGGCCCATCCGTGGCCAGCCGCAGACGGAGGCCCCCTGGGGCGCCGAGCTTCGCTGCCTCCAGCGGGCCTGAGGTCGGCGGAGCGTGGCCAAAGAGCCTCCCCTCGACCGGCACCTTCCGCACCTCCCGCGCGGCAGGTGCCGCGCTGCCGCGGCCGCCGCCGCGGCCGCGGCGGCGGCCACCGTCGAGGCCGCGGCGGTGGCCGCGGCGGCCGCATCGCGGCGGCACCTTCCGCGCGGAGGGTGCGGAAGGTGCAGGTCAAAGACACAACGATGCTTTTGTGTGTTGCGTGTGCCTTGATATATATATATATATATATATATATATATGTATATTGTATATACATGTACATACATATACATGTATTTGTTCGGCTTCCATCGGGCCCGATGCCAGGCCCCGGGACTGTCAAGAAACGACTCGGGGTGAAAAGCCGGTCCCAGGGAACAGGTCGATGGGGGTCGACGTTCTGACAAAGCACGGCGCCAGGGGCCCGCGCCCCCCCGCCCCGCCCCCCGGCCCCCTTTTGCGCACCGCGGAGGGTGGCACCGCAACAGGCGTCCGCGCAAGGCAGCAGGCGCGTCGCATAGAAAAGGTCTGGCCAGCGCTGGGCTCGTGCCAACAGGCTGCCGGTCGGTACAGAGGATGTCCTGGACACGCGAGGAGGTTAGCTCTAGGCGTGAAGGGCTGTGGCACACTCCCCCCTTGGCGAGCCCCACGACGCATGAGCTGTCGATGCCCCTGTTTCTCGTAACCAGTCGCTGCAAGTAAGTGGTGGACGTGAAGCGATGACGTCCGCCTCTAGGGCCCACGAGTGCAGATCGGCCTGTTCATGCGAAGGCCCCTGGACGTGCAAAAGGGCATCTCGCGGCTGGGGCCCGAACGTCCACCCGACGCAGCTCGGCTGCACGATCGCTGCACTGGCATATGTTATACGTAGCACCCCGCAGATGCGCATGAGAGTGAGGGGGCGGTGGGGACGTCGGCAGTTTGCGAGACTCTGGAGAAGCCCGCCGCAGGCGCCAAAGCTTCACAAATTATACAACGAGCCTGCCGCAAGCGCCGATTTTTTCGCTAAACCAATGTGGGTAGGTCGCGGGTGCGTCGCGGGTGGGTCGCAAATTGGTCGCGGGTGGGTCGCAGGTGGGTCGCTGTTGGGTCGCGGGTGGGTCGTGGGTAGGTCCGAGGGTGGGTCGCGGGGTGGGTCACAGGGGGGTCGCAAGTGGGTCGCGGGTGGGTCGCGGGTCGCGGGTGGTCGCGTTGGGTCGCGGTGGGTCGCGGGTGGGTCGCGGTGGGTCGCGGGTGGGTCGCGGGTGGGTCGCGGGGTGGGTCGTGGGGTGGGTCGCGGGGTGGGTCGCGGGGTGGGTCGCGGGTGGGTCGCGGGTGGGACGACGACAACAAACAACAACAACAACAGCAACAACAACAACAACAACCACAACAACAACAACAACAACAACACCAGCAACAGCAACAGCAACATCAACAACAGCAACAGCAACAGCAACAACAACACCAACAACAACACCACCAACACCAACAACAACACCACCACCAACAACAACAACAAAAACAACGACAACAGCATCAACAACAGCAGCAACAACAACAACACCAACAACAACAACATCAACAACATCAACAACAACGACAGCAACAACAATAACAACAACAACAACAGCAGCAACAACAACACCAACAACAACAACAAGCAGCAGCAAAAACAACAACAACGCAACAAACATAATATTCACCACGGATCGACACTTCAGCCACGCACCCAGAGACAATGAATGACCGTTCGGCCCCCTCACTCTGATATATATATATATATATATATACTCGGACCCGAGGGTCATAATCCAAAGGGTCATGAGAGACGATGCCGCGAGGAAGGGAATGACCAATGGACAAGGAGGAAGACACAACCGAGACCCCAACGTCATGACTGCTTCCCAACGTCGACCCCCATGAAGTCTCGACACATTCCCTAGGACCGGTCGTTTGATCCCGAATTATTCTTGCTGACGCTCCCAGGGCCTGGCGAGGGCCCCCAAGAGGCCGAAAAGAGCAACAACATTCCGTCGTGTTGTTTCGAAGCGAGGGGGTCTGGGGAGCAGATGGACAACCAACACGCAATGTCAATTCGTACTGCAAGCACGCGAACTACATGCCGGCAAGGCGACATGCCACAGCAAGTTGGCTGGGTCGGCAGGCCTAGATTCCAGGGCCGAGCACGTGCTCGCTGCGCTGCGCGCCAGAAGCACCCTCCCCTATGACGGGGACGGGGCGCGGCTAGAGGGGAGGTGAGACCTTTGGTTAGGAAGCAACTACTGGGAGGTCTTCGTCGGAAGGATTAAGGAGGATTAAGCCCCATCGGGGGGCTGTTACGCCAGAATGGGCCTCGGATTGACTGGGATGATAAGCCGGATTGAACGGGATTCAACGTGGCTGAACCGGATTACGCGGGATTCAGCCGGATTAAGCCGGATTTCGGACCAGGGCAACCTCGGAATTTGACCTCGCAGAAATTGCACCCGAACTTTCGCTCAACTTCCCAGCGGGACTTCATCGCGCGAGGACGGCGCGCTCCGGGGCGGCGCTCCCGGCCCACTCGCCAGAGACACCCGACGTCGTGATCTCTTCTCGCAGCGTGGGCGACTGGCTCCCCAGACACGATCGCGTCGAAAAACAGCAAAAATCTGGACGGAGGTTTTTGACTGTTTTGGGCCTCGGGGGCCCCTCACCAGGCCTCGGGACCCTTAGAAAACGACTCAGGACGACGAGCTGGTGGTCCTGGGGAAAGGGTCGGGACTTCCAGGGGCCCCGTACTGAAAAAATCAGGACGTCGCATGTCTGGGTCTGGAGGACTCCTTATCCGATGAGGGCGGCGGTGATATCTATGGCCACGCCTCAATTGGTGGCCCACCGGCTTTAAGACCCTGGGTTCTTTATCCAAGGGTTCGTTACCCAGCTGCCGATGGCAAGTCCAGCCACCGTGCCAGCCCAAGGAGACGCCACAGCCGCCGAGGGACCTCCAGGAGCGGGGGTGGTACACGGGGTGCCACAGAGTGCAGAAAAACGCCATGCAATAGAATAACAAAAACTGCATAAACATAAACTTTTGGCGCCTCGCGCGGATTTCTTGGATCTGCGCTGGACCCCCCTCCAGGGGCGGCGCCGGAAGCGCCGCCAGGAGGCCCAGCGCAGAATCAAGAAATCCGCGCGGCCCAGCGCAGATCCAAGAAATCCGCGCGGAGCGCCAAAAAATTATGCTTGTGGCGATTGTCTTCTTCGATGCAAACAACGGGCCGCATCTGGCGAAACCAAACGTTACCGATGCCGCTACTCCCAGGCCATTTCCCGGGGTGCCTTCTGACCAGCACTTCGAGGCGGATCCAGCGCCAGCGACGAGAAGACCTCCCAGGAGGTCGAACAAGGGGAAAACGAGGGAAGGGTATCGGTATGGGTACCTTTCCCAGACCCCCGACGTCGTGTTTTTTTCACAACGTCGACCCCCCGAGGTCTGGACCACTTCCCCGGGGCCGGCTTTTCGTCCTGAGTCGTTTTTTGACGGTCCTGAGGTGCGGTCAGGGCCCCCGGGGGCCGAAAATAGGGGAAAACCTCCCGTCGTGTTCCCCTCCTCTGAGCATCGGATCGTCGGAATGCCGGAATCGAATCGGATGCAACTGGGCGGGATCGACATCGCATTCGGGTCGGTCGGATCGAGCGGGGCCCTGCCGCAGCCACCGTGGGCGCGTGGCCCTGGTCGCGCTGCCCCCGCCACTGCGACGTCCTCGCGCACACCCGCCCCAAGCTGCTAGGCATCGGCACCGAGCCTTGGCACGATCCTGCGATGCGGAGATGGACAGGCGCGTTCCACTACCCGCAAGTCCACTACTCGCAGAGTGCCTGGGTCCGCCGCGGGGGATTTACGATGTATGGAAGAGAGGAAGACCTGTATGTTTCGGGCGTTTGCGAGTAGGCACTTTGCGAGTAGTGGAACGCGCTCGGCGAAGAAAGGAGAGATCAATCCGACACCGCGCGCGCAGCACGGTGGGCGTGTGCAACTCTATCCGATGCTATACACGGTCATGCTACGCTATGCGCTGCAATGCTACGCGATTGTCAGAAAAACGTGCTGTGCAACGCAATGCTACGTCAATCGATGCTGAGCTACGCAAGGCCCTGCAAGGTTATGCAATGATCTCGAATGCAATGCAATGCTGCGCAACGCTACGCCGTGCGATGCTCAGCAGTGTTATGCTCCACGATACACAGCGATGCAATGACACCATCTGAATGTGTAGCACCATCGCCTCACGTAACATGCGTTGCCGTGGTCCACAGTGCTATGTCATGACATTTCATACGTTGCTACGCGCTGCTATCCTGTACTGTGCAAGTCAACGCTATGCTGACCTATGCAATATTGTGCTATGCTGGGTGCGGCTAGGCTTCTGCTGTACTATACAAGTGTAATATGCATTAGCACACGCCATGCCACGATGGTCGATGCCGTGACATGCCATGCTATGCTGACGCATACTAGCCAATGCTATTCCATGCTATGACATGCAGTGGTATTTACACCATGCTATGATACGGTCACCATGCAGCGCTGTACCATGCTGCGATACGCTGCTAACCTACTTCTTCATTTGAGTGATGATGCACATCCAAACTTCTTTATTTGAGTGATGATGCACATCCAAACTGGGATCTCACCCAATTTACCAAGGCTGAGCGTTTTGGCCCACGCCGACGAACAGCCGAACACTTCACAACCCAAGATGGGGCCAAATGGGCCTTGCGGCCTCCTTCGGCATCTGACCGGACGGCGAACAAAACCTGTTATCACGGCCCGAGCACGGCGTGTAGAACCTCCTCTCGAGAGCCTCGTCTAAAGCTTAAACGCCTCTATGATGTCTCCAGCCAGCTCCGCTCAGTCCGTCGGACGAGCCCGAGACGGTACGGCAAATTCTTGTGAGCTGGTGAAAAGAACACGACACATAGTGTTGGTAGTTCTTCGAGGCGAGTCGCTGTCGCATTTTCGACGCTTGACTCCGAGACGACACCAGGGTGTTCGCCTAGATCGCCCTAGAAACACAGAACGGCCCCAAGGATGCCTCGTGGGTTTTTTTAAAGGGCCCAAGATGACCCCCAAACAAAGAAAAGCCCAAGGACGCCTTCAAGCAGGGACTCAAGACGGCTCCCCTACAGCTAAAGGTCATGGGTCTACGGTTGCGACTGAGAGCAACCACCGATGATATGGTAATGATGCTGAAGAGCATGTTAACCAGCGTGGGCCCCATACAGTAGGTTATTGCACACTCGACGTACAATATATCATGTGTTGCAATCTATGCGGAGCGTTATGGATCTGATGTCGCTGTGCTGCTAACGGTGTAAGCTATGAGATGCAAACTGTCTGATGCAACAACTGGGTGCAAACTATGTGGTGCAGGCTCGGCACACCAACCGGGCCCCACGGTCTCCCGTGAAACGCCCGCGAGACGGGCACCAACCGGGCCCCAAAAGCAAAAACTCTGCAGCTCCGACCAGCGCAAAGGGGCCCCCGCGAAGCGCCCACGACCGGGCGCCGACCGGGCACCGGGCGAAACCTTAGCAGACCCATTGGATACCCAAAGCCCCTCGCGCTGTGAACAGAACCACGACGCGAGGTTTTTTGCTATTTTCGGCCCCCAGATGTCCTTCCCGGGCCTCGGGACCGTCAAAAGGCGACGCAGGATGGAAAACCAGTCCCGGGCAAGGGGTCCAGACCTCCGGGGGTCGACGCAGCGAAAATAGCACGACGTCGGGGGTCTGGGATCGAACAGCAAGCCTAAGTGACAGGGCCTAAGTGCAAGCATTGCTCGGGGGAGCACGGGGTGCCCAGAGGATTCCCTCCCAGTGGAGTCTGGAGGTCTCCATGAACAGTGCACCCCAAGAAAGGCTGGGAACCTAAACGCTCCTGCATCTTCCCCAGAGGTCCTGGCGCCATGGTTCTTCCAGAACGTCGAGCCCTAGAGGTCCCGATCCATTCCCTGGGAACGGTTTTTTTCATTCCCAGTCGTCTTTTGACGATTCCCAGGCCCGGGAGAAGCCGAAAACGGCCAAGACCTCCCGCTTAGCTGCCCCGATAAGCAACGCGCAACACGTGGCACATTGCACGGAATTCAACACGTAGACTGAAAACGCAGGTCTGGCGCGATACGTTCGGCAACAAGTGGACCAACACGTGCCGACTGCCAACACGCAGCGTGTCAACACGGACGTTTTGAACACGGCACGTGTTGCGCGTCATAACAGGCGCCTCAGGGCAACTGAGGCCTCCCGTTGTGCTTTTCGTCGCGGCGCAAGCCCGTCTGGGTCGAACGACAAGTCCGCAGGACGACGGCGGCGGTGGCCGCGCCGACGGCAGCGGGCGCCG
This sequence comes from Prorocentrum cordatum, assembly GCA_963575745.1. Taxonomy (NCBI): domain Eukaryota; class Dinophyceae; order Prorocentrales; family Prorocentraceae; genus Prorocentrum; species Prorocentrum cordatum. The sequence goes on from CAUYUJ010009780.1 coordinate 113,673, forward strand.
CAGGCGGCGAGCGTCGGCGGGAGGTGGCGACCGAGGGGGTGTGGGTGGCGAAGAGCGACGACGTTGACGTCGGCTGCGATCCTTGAGCGGCACCGCTGGCGGCGGCGGCGAGAGCCGGGCCAAGAGCGCGACCGAGGGCGTATTGGCGGCGAGGGCGACGTCGACGGCACCCTCGAGCCTCGAGCTTCCTCCTCCTTCCCTCCTCCTCCTTCTCCTCCTCCCCCCTCCTCCTCCTCCCTCCTCCTCCTCCTCCTCCTCCTCCTCCTCCTCCTCCTTTCCTCCTTCGTCCTACTCCTCTCCTCCCCCCCCCTCCCGCCTCATCCCTTCTCCTCCCTCCTCCCTTCCTCCTGCCTCCTGCTTCTCGAAAAGCCTGCATCCTCCCCCTGTCGGCCTGGCCTGGGACCCGTCGCAGAGCGGCTGCGACCGGCGAGAGCGGCGGGCGGTGACCGTAGAGCGGCCCTCGAGCGAGGAACGATGGGCTGTGCCACCTGCCGATACACTGGCACTGGAAGAGCGGGGAGGAGCATGGGCAGCGTGGAGGGAGGAGCATCACCATGTGAGCGTTTTCTGTTCGGCGTTTCGACATTGGGAGGGAGGGGGGGGAGGAGGGGGTCTGGCTCCGGACCTCTGCTTAGTGCGCCTGTTTGCAGCAGTGCGTCCATTATCGGGGAGGGGAGGCCCCACCTGCTCGAAACAGGCGCCCAGAAACAGGAAACAGCCACCAAGATCTACTCCAGGGGGGGGGGGGAGGGGCGGGGGGGGGGAGCGAGGGTCCGCGCCGATCGGCAAAACAACGAGTAAAAAACTATCACCTCATGAAGGGAGGGGGGCCTTGACCCTACCCCGCCACACCTCGCGCCCCCAAACAGCATCACGACGGGAGGCTCCTTGGGCGATGTTTGCTCGAATCCTGGAGGCCCTTGTCGAGCGCCCCCGAGATAATCGAATGCCATGCTCGGGACGACAGGCCGGCCCTGGGGAAACAGGCCCCCCGATTGGCAACAACAGCAGCTCCCGTCTGATACTTCCCCACACATTATTCAAAATCGCGCTCCCGCTTTGATCATCCCAATCATTTGCTCAGACGCCGCGCCCTCGGCACTCAAGAATCACGCTCTCGCTCTGGACTTCCTCACGAGTCACTTGAGAATCGCGCTATCGCTAAACACTTCCTGGCGATTCATGCAGGACGCACGCTTCAACGACTCGCCCGCTCGACCCAGCTGTTTGGGCCCGCCCGCCCGACCCGCCCAGTAGGGTCCGCCCGCCCGACCCAGCCGTCTGGCTCTGCGGCTTGTTTTTCAGGTCCTGACCGTCCTGACCCCCCTCCTGCTAACCTCTCGTGCTCCATTCTCCTCCCTCCCCATTGCCCCTTCCCTCCTCCCCAGCTTTCCGCTCTCCTTTCCTCCTCGCTCTCTTGATTTGTTGTTGTTTATTATCATCTCTCTCTCTCTCTCTCTCTTTTTTTCTCTCTCTCTCTCTCTCTCTATCCTGTTTTAGGGGCTGCGCCAACTACACGTCGAGAGTGAGGAAGGTATATCCTCAAGGAGGGTACGATCGAAGACAAAAAGGGCGGGTATCGAAATATGCAGGTTGATCGATGCGCAAGAAGATAAGAACGAACAATCTTGAAATCATTGTTTTGTTGTTGTTGGCCCTCGCCACGCCCCGGGACCGTCAAACGAACAACTACTCTGTGTGGAAAACATGTCATGCCTCGGGGAACTGGGCGAGGCCTCCGGGGAAGGACATTGTGGTAAAAATCAAGACGTCGGAGATTTGGGGAGCAGGAGGACGAGCAGGAGTATGATGAAGAGCAGCACAAGCAAACGGGACTCTAGTTCGACGCTGGCCGTGCAAATCGCACGGGCTTCGGGCCCCAAGAATCGCGCGAGTCTCGAGCCCTGCTGGCGGAAGCTCTGGGCATCGGGTATAATATCAACATCCGTAGGCTGCAAGAGCCCCAACCGTGTCGTGGAAGGACGATGCACACTACCATGCAAGACGAAGGCACGGTGAAGACAACTTCGGAACGAGATTCATCAAACATCTCTAAGAGCTGGCGGGTCCGGACACCACATCGGGAGCCGAGGACTCTCCAGAGCGCTCTGGTACGCTCTGACGGCGTTCGAGGACGCTTGGGAGCAACGTCTCTTCATCCAAAACCTGTCTGAACATGTGGCGCCTGACAATGCTGTAACGACATGACATCACTTTGTAAAATAATGCCGGGAGGTGTAACCGCGATAAGTCTGTAGAACTCACCCAATAAGGGGTAACTGATTATTTTTCGGCGGCCTTGAAGGACTGGGGTCCCACCATTAGGGGGTAACTACTTTAGTTTTTTCCGCGGCATCCGCTGGAGGGCGGGGGGAGGACGAGGGGGAGGAGGAGCAGAAGGAGGAGGACCAGAAGGAGGGGGAGAGGGGGGATGAGGAGGAAGAGGTTTTAAGACCAGCCCTTTTCACCGTCGAATGAAAAGGGGTGGGGATCCAAACTAAAGACCTCCTGAGGTTAGTGGCAACAGCAGGGTAGATATCAGTGGAATCGTGGTAGCCGTATTTGAACTGATATTCGTAGATTCGCTCTACTGGCAATTGCGATTAAGAGGGCCAATCGGGATACTGGCAACCATATGTTAACAATCTTGGAAATTGTGGGGGCCACTCGAACGGAATCATCATGATATAGACCCGCTGAGACAAAGAAAAGGGAATCACAGCGGAATAGCAACGAATATGTGAGTGGTGCATCAGGAAGAATTAACACAACCATCGGCTGCATTCTACAGGCAACATCACAACGAAAAATGCGCCCGTTTGCTACTTCTGTGCACTAGTGTCCAGCTTGTCTGGCTAGTCCACCTTATCTTTGCCCGCGTCACTGGCAGGCCCGATTTCAAACCCGATGAAACAGTTAGTCTTTCACTCCAGCTTTCGCACAACATCCGAATAATGACAATATGCCCTTGGGCTGCTTCCGTACGTCAAAGTCCGGCATGTCTGGCTTGTTCACCTTGTCTTTGCCGGCATCCCTGGCAAGCGCATGATTATACTGTTCCTTCCTGAACTGGTCTGAATCAATCTACATACATATTGGAATCAATATGACCGAGACACATACACATTGGCTGTCACGGCTAGCTGCCACGGTGCGTGTAAGAGAGAGAGAGAGATCAAACAGAAAAAACACGAAAGGTACTGTGTGCTCCGACCGATGAACATCAAAAGTGCACAGCTCTAGACGCCCCTGGGCGCGAGCTCCTACCATGGAGCGAGCAATGTCCCAAGGCGCAGGTGGAGAGCCCCCCACCCCGGGGCCCTGGGGGACAGGGAGGCCAAGAAGGCGCCGATCCTGCAAGCCCTGCGCTGCTGCCCGCCCCGCCCCAGAAGCCCTCGGACGCGAGCTCCTACATGGAGCCGAGAACGCAGACATGCGATGCCCTGAATCTCCCATACGCATCTCCCTGCGATGCACGGCTGCCCCGTCCCTGGGATCCGAAGTAGCGAACACATTTGCAACACCGAAAAAAATCACGCCCAGAGCCCTAGACCCCATCTTTCTGCGTCATGCTTCGAGCCGGATCGACGTCCTGAGTCGTTTTTTCACGGTCCTCAGGCCTGGGAAGGGCCCCCGGAGGCCGAACATAGCGAAAAACCTCCCGTCGTGATCTCTTCACAGCGCGAGGAGGTCTGGGATGAAGGCGAACACGGCCGGCCCGCAAGACTTGGGAGTCGCCAGGATCTCAGGGGCTCGCTCCCTGGCTCGCGCGGCGCTCGGCGCCTGGCCCGGGGCCGCCGAGGCGCCGCCCCGCAGCCTCGAGCCCGTGCACGCGCTGCCCCGACGAGGCTGTGTCCCCGAGGGCAGCTGGCATCGCCGCCGCCGCCGCCGCCGCCGCTGCCGTCGCCGTCGCCGCCGCCGTCGCCGCCGCCGTCGTCGTCGTCGTCGTCGCCGCCGTCGCCGCCGCCGTCGCCGCCGCCGCCGCCGCCGTCGTCGTCGTCGTCGTCGTCGTCGTCGTCGTCGTCGTCGTCGTCGTCGAAACGGCCGCGGCGCCGAGGCCGACGCCAGCCGCGACGGTTGGCCCTCCTCGGGCCGCCCTCGCGGCACGCGCTTCGCCTCCCCCGCCGCCGCCGCCGACGCCGCCGCCGACGACGACGACGACGACGACGAAGACGGCGGCGACGACGACGGCGACGGCGGCGACGCCATCGCCGACGCCGACGCCGACGCCGACGCCGACGCCGGCGCCGACGCCGGCGCCGGCGACGGCGACGGCGACGACGACGACGACGACGACGACGACGACGACGACGGCGGCGGCGGCGGCGGCGGCGGCGACGACGACGATAACGGCGACGGTGACGACGCCGACGCCGACGCCCGCGGCACGCGGGCGAGTGGATAGCGGGACGGGGGACGGGGGGCCTTCGAAAGACGCCTTGTTTTCGTTCGTGACGTCGACCCCAAAAGGTCTCGACCCACTCCCCGGGACCGGCTTCTCATCCCGGATCCCTTTTTGACGGCCCTGGGGCCCGGCGAGAGCCCCTGGAGGCCGAAAACGCCCCCAGAAACCTCCTGCCGTGATTCTTGCCACGACTCGAGGGGGGTCGACTTAAAGCTCTGGGACGAGGGGGCCCGGGCGAGGGCCGCGGGCGAGGACAAACAGGTCTCCTGTCGCCGCCGCCGTCCGCCGGCGTGCCGCTCCTGTTGCCGCCGCGGGCGCGCGCGGGGGCTGGGGTGGGAGAGGGGGGGAGGGATGGAACGAGAAGGGGGGGGGGGGAAGGGAGGGGAAGAAACGGGGGAGGGAGGAGGGAGGGGGCAGGGAGGAGGGAGGGGGGAGGATGGAAAGGGAAGGGGGAGGGGGAGGGAGGGGAAGAAAAGGGGGAGGGAAGGGAGGGAAGGGAGGCAGCGCGGGGGAGAGAGAGGGGAGGGGAGGCAAGCCGGGTGCGCTCGCGCCCTATCTGCCATCCTGCCCCTCCCACCCAGCACTTCTTGTCGCGCCGTTCTGGCCCCCGCCCGCCGACGGGCGTCGCGGCGGACCTGGAACACTCCACTGGACCCCGTCGTGCCACTCGCAACACGGTGGGGGCATTGGATAAGGAACCAATGGATAGGGAATCCAGAATCTCGAATCCAATAGAACTTCGACCTTAGATTGGCCATGGATCTCACCGACGCCTTTAAGAGATAAAGAAGCCCCCGGGGTCTGAAGCCTCGTGGGCACATTCCTTAACCAACGCCCCAACCGTATGAGAGGAGGAGCCGTGTACAGTTGAGGAGGTGGTGGCGGATGAAAGAGAAAGGGGAGGGGAGGGGAAGGAGGCAGGAGGGAGGGGGGTGGGAGGAGGGAGAGGCCCTCGAACTGCACCCTTCGCGACCTGCGCGCGGCAAGTGCCGCCGCGGCACCCGCCGCGCGGAACGTGCGGAAAGTGCAGCTCGAGGGAACAGGAGCAGGAGGAGGAAGGATTTCTTGTCTCCTGCATGATGGCGCACTCTGCATGCCAGATGGAAAAGCAACTCCATCAGCACCGTGTGGCTGTTTGGGGCACCGCGCGACACCAACGGAAGAATCGAGCACACATCATGCGGCGACGCGTATCGTATCCCCATGGCTTGTCCTGCTGCTGCTTGCTTGCATGAGGGATGCACGCCGGAGCCGGAAGGCAGGATGTGTCATGCGCCAAGTCGCACGGCACAAGATCCACGGTGCACGGCAACTGGGACGCACGGCCGGACCTGAGACAGAAGAATATCCCTCAAGAACATGAGACCGCCCTCCGCTGGCCAAGCTGAAAAAATATTCGAGGGTGCCATCCCCCAGGATGCACAGGAGCGTCCATAGAAGAAGACACAACGGCACAAACCTAAACGTTTGGCGGAGCGCCGCCAGGGGGGCCCAGCGCGGATCCAAGAGATCCGCGCGGAGCGCCACAACAGTTTATCTCTATGACGTTGTTTTCTTCTTCGAGTCCAGCAAGCATGAAGAACACTGGGGCACCCCGAGCCGACCTCGCTCTTCTACCTCGGCCCGGCCGCGTGGCGTTTGGCGCCACGGGACGCGCGGGCGCGGCTTCTCCGGCGCGCGAAGGCACGGGCGCCGAGCGAGCGGAGGAGGAGAAGACACATCGGCTGCACGCAAGGGCGACCCTGGGTCCTCCTCCTCCTCCTCCTCTTCCTCCTCCTCCTCCTCCTCCTCCTCCTTCTCCTCCCCCTTCTCCTCCTCCTCCCTCCTCCCTCCTCTCTCCCCTCCTCCTCCTCCCTCCTCCTCCTCCTCCTCCTTCTCCCTCCTCTCTCCCTCCTCCTCCTCCTCCTCCTCCTCCTCCTCCTCCTCCTTCCTCCTCCTCCTCCTCCTCCTCCTCCTCCCGCCTCCCCTCCTCCCTCCTCCTCCTTCCTCCTCCTCCTCCTCCTCCTCCTCCTCCTCCTCCTCCTCCTCCTCCCTTCTCCCTTCTCCCTCTACCCTCCTCCGTCGTCCCTCCTCCTCCTCCCTCCTTCCTCCCTCCTCCTCCTCCTCCTCCTCCTCCTCATCTTCCTTCTCCCTCCTCCCTCCTCCCTCCTCCCTCCTCCCTCCTCCTCCTCCTCCTCCTCCGAGTGACCTTGAGTGCGCGGCTTTTTGGGGGCCGCGGGGAGGCCCACACACAGGAGCGCAGGACGCGACTTTCGCACCGCACTCGGCGATCACGGGGCCCCACTGGGCCCGCACCAAAGGTCGCTCCAGCGAAAGGTCCCCTTGACGTCTCCAATCAGCCCGTATCATAAGGAGAGGATGCAAGGGCCTCGGGAGGCCATGTGGACACTCTGCGAGCGGGGCGCGGTCAGCGAAAGCGGCCAAGGATGGGCAGAGGAGGCAAGGATGCAAGGGTACCCTTGGGAAGGTTGCAGACCCTCGTTCCGCGGTTTGAGTGTGGTCGACCGCACACACGGCCAAGGAAGAGAGGCAGCGGGGGAGGCCCGGGAGAGCGAGCCAGCTGGGCGGGGAGGCGGCCTACCGGCGAGGTGGGCGACGGATACTTCCCAGGCAGGGTGGCGTCGCCAAAAACAAAAATCGGGGCGAGGGAGGTTTTCGGCTGTTTTGTTCGGCCTCGGGGGAGCCTCGCCGGGCCTCGGGCCCATCAACAAAAAACGGCTCAGGAGGAGAAGCTGGTCCACGGAGAAGGGGTCGGGATTGCCAGAGGCCCCGTCTATTGAGACAAATCAGCACGCCGCACGTCTGGGTTGGCCCGTTCCAGAAGGTCTGGATCCGACACATACTGGCATCTCTTGAAAGACAGACTGTGACTGCCACTGGTGGGACAGCTGAACTCTGTGCGCCTACAGATCGACATAGTCCACATTTGTATAAACGCACAAAGCACAATTATCCCACGAATTATGCAAGTGCAATCGGATCTCGACAGAATCCACGCTGTCTGTGGAACGCAGGCGCCTCAAAAGCGCAAATGCCCGCGCGTGGGACGGGCGCAAATCTAGGGACAACCATCTCCAGGCCAAATGATTCCGACGGGGAACCGGCACACGTTCATCGTCGAAGCGTATAAGTAGTGCCGGATCCGTCAGAACATGGGTGAACGTGAGGAGGACGAGGAGGAGTCTGAGGAGGAGGAGGAGGAGGGGGAGGAGGAGGAGAGGAGGAGGAGGAGGAGGAGGAGAGGAGGAGGAGGAGGAGGGGGAGAGGAGGAGAGGAGGAGGAGGAGGGAGGAAGGAGGAGGAGGAGGAGGAGGAGGTGCGCTGCGCCTCGCGCCTCATCTGACATCCTGTCCCTCCCTCCCATCCCTTCCCGTGGCGCTGAGTTTTCTAGATCTGCGGACGCGTGTCCTAGCCGACCTGCAATCGCAAAAAGGAGAGCTGCGTGCAAAGGAAGAGGTGGCGGGTGAGCAGGAGGATGAGCGGGAGGAAAAGGATGAGGACGAACAGCTGCAACATGAACTAGAGCGGAAAGATCGGGAGGAACAGGAGGACCAGGGGAAGGCGGAGGGGAAACGAGGGGGTCGACAGCCATGAAGGAAGACTCGGATTCAGAAAAGCGGCCCGCGCTGGGGCGAGACGAAGAGCAGCAGCAGGACTTGGAGTGGAAGGAACGGGAGGAACATGCGGACAAGGGGAAGGCGGAAGAGGGGAAATGAGGGGAGACCTACACTGAAGCGAGACTCAGATCCAGAGGAGTGGCCCGCGCTGGGGCGAGAGCGCCATTCTGAACGGTGGAAACACAGCGCCGATTCGAAAGCGAGGCCCACGCTGCAGCGGGAGCACCATTGTGAAACACCGCAGACACAAGGATGGTGAAACAAACGCCAGGAACATCTTTTGACATCCTATACGTTAAGAACAGCACGGGGAGAGGTGGGAGATCGTCAGATGGTTTAACGGTGGAGGAGTGGGGGGAGGATGAGGAGGAGGAGACGAAGGGGAGGGGGACGGAGAAGAACGGAGAGAGAGGAAACAGAGGAGGAGGAGGAGGAGGAGGAGGAGGAGCACGAGGAGGAGGAGGAGGAGAAGGAAGAGGAGCAGGATGAAGGAGGGGAAAAAGGGGGTCGGGAATAAGGAGGGGCAGGGAGGAGGAAGAGGAGGAGAAGGAGGAGTAGGAGGAGGAAGAGGAATATTGAGCTCAGCCAGGCTTGTGAGGGAGACGAGGACGGAGGACGGAGGAGGGAGGAGCAGGAGAAGAGAGGAGGGAGGAGGGAGGGAGGGAGGCGGGTGCGGGAGGACGAGAGAGTTCCTGAGGTCGCTCCTTGTCGTCCTCATGGTCTGCAGGCCTGCCGACCGCCTCGGGCGGCGAGGGTATGAACCCAGGAGAGGGAGGTCCCCACCACCTCCCCCATCCTCCCTCCTCCGCCTCCTCATCCTCCCCCTTCGTCCTCCTCCTTTCACTCTCGCTCTCATGGCGGCGTCCTCTTCCTCCTCCTCCTCCTCCTCCTCCTCCTCTTCCTCCTCCTCCTCCTCCTCCTTCTCCTCCTCCTCCTCCTCCTCCTCCTCCTCCTCCTCCTACGATGTTGCACTGTTTCGCTACGTCGTATCTCAGGGGCGGTCCCGACCGCTTCCCCAGGGGTGGCTTCTCGCCCTGGGTCCATTTTCTGTGGTCCTGGGACCCAGCAGCGGCCCACGGCTTGCCATCGCTCGGACGTCCATTCCCCGCGCAATGGTTGGTTGGCTTTCGTGCGTGCGTCTTCCCCAGGGTGGCCCGAGATGCTCCAAGATGGCCCCGATTTTCTGGCGCTGGTCCCGCCGAGAAAAAGACACAGGTCCGAGCGATGCCAAGCCGGTGGCCAAGATCGAGGAAAAGCCACCGCTCTCCATAAGCATATCGTCGGAAATCTCTCTAGACTCTAGAGGCTCCGCGCCCCCGGCGAGCATAGCCCGCAGAGCTCCACGGCGAGCGCCCTCGTCCCAGACCCCCGACGTCATGTTTTTTTTTGTTTCACAGCGTCGGCCCCCCGACTTATATTTGTGCTCACAGCGCGAAGGGGTCTGAGGAAGAGGAGGAGGAGGAGGAGGAGGAGGAGGAGGAGGAGGAGGGGAGAAGGATGAGAGGAGGAGGAGGAGGAGGAAGGAGGTGGGAGAAGGGAGGGGGAGGAGGAGGGGAGGAGGGGAGGGAGGGGAGGAGGAGGAGGAGGAGGAGGAGGAGGAGGAGAAGGAGGAGGAGGCGGAAGGGGAAAGCGAGGAGGACGGAGAGAAGGAGGAGGAGAGGGAGGAGGAGGAGGAGGATGGGAGGAGGAGGAGGAGGGAGGAGAGGAGGAGGAGGAGGAGGAGGCGGAGGAGGGGGAGGAAGGAGGAGGAGGAGAGGACGGATGGGGGAGAAGGAGGGAGGGAGGAGAACCGGGAGGAGGAGGAGGCCTGGCAGGGCCCTCCGGAGGCCGAAAACAGCGAAAAACCTCCCGTCGTGAGGGGGGTCGCTGCCGGCAGACCCTCGGCGAGCCGCCCAGCGCCCCGCGCGGCAAGAGCCCCGGGAGGGCGCCCTGCTCGGCAGCGGGCTCGCGGGGGCCCTCCCGCCGTGGGGGCCCCCTGGGCGTCGGAGGCTCCAGGCCGCGGCTGGAGGAAGCCCGGCTCCTGCGCATCTTCCTTCCTCCTTCTATCTCCCCTCCTCCCTCCTCCTATCCTCCTCCTCCTCCTTCTCCTCCTCCTCCTCCTCCTCTCCCCTCCTCCTCCTCCCTCATCCTCCTCCTCTCCTCCTCCTCCTCTCCTCGCCTGGGCAGGGAGGGAGAGGGGGAGGAGTGGGGGAGGAGGAGGAGGGGAAGGAGGAGGGGAGGAGGAGGAGGAGGAGGAGGAGGAGGAGGAGGATGAGGAGGAGGAGGAGGGGAGGAGGAGGAGGAGGAGGAGGAGGAGGAGGAGGAGGAGGAGGAGGAGGAGGAGGAGGATGAGGAGGAGGAGGAGGAGGAGGAGGACCAGTGGAAGCCCAAAAGTCATCAACGATGTTGGAATACGCCCTCCCTCGAAACTCCGTCTTCATAGGCCCCATACAACGGTTCATTTTCACTGAGGGAGCTGCCTCGTTGGAAGACAACCGATTGAATACCCTGAAGCATGCCAAACTATGGTTCTTGGGATTCCAACGCCACGGATCGTCACCTGAATACGCCCTCCCTCGAAACTCCGTCTTCATAGGCCCCATACAACGGTTCATTTTCACTGAGGGAGCTGCCTCGTTGGAAGACAACCGATTGAATACCCTGAAGCATGCCAAACTATGGTTCTTGGGATTCCAACGCCACGGATCGACCTGACTGACTCGTCTTGACGATCTTGAATCGTGCCAGGACACCAGTCCTGAGACTTCAACACAGAGAGTCAACGTAACTGTTGCACCCTCATGAAAAATCCGGAATCCTTCCAAAATGCAATTTATGGTACGCTGATCGCGGGAACCAGTGGAACTCTTGCATGCGTGTGAAAAGAAAGACGAATGTGCGCGGCGCTCAGGCGAGAGCCACATTTTGAAAGAACGCCCTCAACCCGAGAAACTCTTGCAATGTTTAAAGCGAATGTGCGCGGCGCTAAGGCGAGAACTACATTTTGAAAACGATCCGCCCTCAACCCGTGAAACTCCTGCAACCTTTTAGAACGAATGCGCGCGGCACTAAAGCGAGAGAGACATTTTGAAAACGACCCGTCCTCAATCCGTGAAACCCTTGCCATGTATTCAACGAATGTGCGCGGCGCCAAAGCGAGAGCCACATTTTGAAACGATCCGCCCTCGAGGAGGAGGGAGAAGCCACGATGTGGTGGCCGCCGCTCGCGCGCTCCCCGCGCGCGCACGGCGGTGAACGAGGAGGAGGAGGAGTCGAGCAGGGGCCGTCCGGCATTCCTATACGGCTGCCACGACGTGTTCCTCGAGGACAAACACCTGTTTTCAGGGCAGCGACCATGTTATCAGACCGTGAGCCCGATGGATTGAAGCAGGGCAATCTCGGCCAGAAGCGTTCAGAGAACACTTCGTGCACAGCAGCCACAGTCCTTGGGCAAACCCTTGGGCGATCCCACGGGCGAGCCAGGACGCTTCGCCACTGCTCGGGACTCCCTCGACCTCCGTCCTCCGCTCCTTCCGCGCGCAAGGTGCCGCCTCGATGCGGCCGCGGCGCTGGCCGCGGCACCTGCCGCGCGGAGGGTGCGCAGGGCGCAGGTCGAGGGCCGGGGCCCCCGCCCGAGCACGCGCCCCCTGGGTGCCCCTGCGCGCAGGCTGGCGGCGGCCAGCCGCGCCGTGCCCCGAGACCCGACGCTGCGAGACACAGGGCGAAGCCCAGGACGAGGACGTCATCGCTTTTGTTGTTCATGGTTTCGCTGATCGATCGGCGCGGGCCCTCGCGCCCCCCCCCCCCTCCCCCCCTCCATGGAGTAGATCTTGGCTGCTTTTGGGCGCTTGTTTCAGGCAGGTGGAGTCTCCCCCACAGGACGCACGGCTGCAAACCGTCGCACCAAGAGGTCCGGAGCCAGACCCCCCCTCCCTCCTCCTCACCTTTCCGCCCAATGTCGAAACGCCGCATAAAAAAGACGCTCACGATAACATCGGGTGAGGATAAACCGAGAATCTCTGAGATCTGGCGGCTCTGGAAGATGTCTCGGGCGCCGCGGCCTTCCCAGAGCGTTCCAAAACGCTCTGAGGGTGTTCCGGAACGCTCTGGGCGGATTTATCCTCGTCCTAACCCCGTCCGAAAAAAAGCGCCACGCCGTGAGAAATCACAACCAGAGCCCTAGACGCCATCTTTCTGCGGCGTTCTTCGAGCTGGATCGGCCTGCGATGGTCCCGGGGCCCGGATTGCTGGGCGAAAGCGCCCCGTGTAAAGAAGTGCAACGCCTGGATCTCAGAGAAGCTGGCCCAGCAGTGTTGTGACCCACCAGACAGGTCCCCCCGCCCTGTGCTTGACTAGCCTTCGCCGCTCGCGACGGCAGGGTGGCGGCGGCGGCGGAGGCCCGCTTCGCGTGACGGCAGAGGTGGACGCGCTGCATGGCACATCTGTCGCCAACATCATCGTCATCGTCCACATCTGATGCCGCTGCTACCTCCTCCTTGAGCCTCCCTTCGTCTGCGCCTTATGCGAGGCGGGGATTGTTCCATATCCACCGCCTGGGAACCGACGTACTGGTGCCCCAGCGGGCGGTGGATATGGATATATGTACATGCGTACATACATATATATATATATATATATATATATATATATATCTGTATGCATGCATATATATATATATATATATATATATATCTGTATGCATGCATATATATATATATATATCGATTGGCCCTATATATACATGTTGACCCCCGGGGGCCCGAAAATATCCGAAGGACCCCGCATGATAATCTCTTTGGTGCACATGTGCGTGACAATCGACGACATTGAATACAGATTGCAGGATGCCAGGATGCTGGGACACCAGGATGCCAGGAAGCCAGGGTACCAGGACACCACGATGCCATGATGCCAGGGATGCCAGGATGCCAGGGTGCAAGGATGCCAGGCGGGCAGGATGCCTGGATGACAGCATGGCCAGATCCCAGGATGCCAGGACTGCAACGATGCCAGGATGCCAGGATGCCAGCATCGCAAGATCCCAGGACGCTTGTGCAACCTGTGCGACCTGTGGGATACGCGAGACCTATGAGGCTTGTGGAACATTGGGGCCCCGTACGACCTACTTGCGGGGCCTGTGGGACATGCGGGACTTGCACGACACGTGGGAGCTGTGGGACCAGGGCCACCCGTGGGGCGTATGGGACCAGCGAGTCCTGTGGGACTTGTACGTCCTATGCCACCTGCGGGGCCTTTGAAACCTGTGATGCCTGTGGGATCTGTGTGACCTGTGGGGCGTGTGCGACATGCGGGGACTGGGGGACCTGTGAGACTGTCAGCACTGCGGGATCTGCGCGTGAATGCCAGGGATGCCAGGATGCTCAGGATGCCACGATGCCAGGGGCACCAGGGATGCCAGTGATGCCAGGATTCGAGCGCAAAGGTAAGACCAGGGATGAAATTCTTGGAGCACGAATTGCCCGAAGTGTCTTGCAATTACATGTCTCCGGACACTCGGAGGAATCCGTCCCAGGAGGGGAATTCTGGGGGGCACGAAGAGCCCAAAGTGGCCTACGGCTGGCTCTAGACACTCGAAATCAGTCCCAGGAGAGGACTTGTGGGAGCACGGAGAGCTCGAAGTGGCATACAGCTGGCCCTGGATTTCACGAATCAATCCCAGTAGTGGAATCCTGGGGGGGCACGAAGAGCC
>CAUYUJ010009780.1:132382-157382 GCA_963575745.1 Prorocentrum cordatum
ATGGGGCCACGAACCGTGTGAGGGGTGTGCCGAAATGGGCATGCGGTGGGCGGGGTGGACGCATGTGAACGCGGCCACTGGGGCCTTGGATGGAGCTCCGTACGGGGCCACGAACCGTGTGGGGGGTGTGCCGACATGGACATGCGGTGGGCGGGGTGGACGCATGTGAACGCGGCCACTGGGTCCTTGGGTGGAGCTCCCTATGGGACCACGAACTGTGTGAGGGGTGTGCCGAAATCGGCATGCGGTGGGCGGGGTGGACGCATGTGAACGCGGCCACTGGGGCCTTGGGTGGAGCTCCCTTTGGGGCCACGAACCGTGTGAGGGGTGTGCCGACATGGGCATGTGGTGGGCGGGGTGGACGCATGTGAACACGGCCACCGGGGCCCTGGGTGGAGCTCCCTTTGGGGCCACGAACCGTGTGAAGGGTGTGCCGAAACGGGCATGCGGTGGGCGGGGTGGATGCATGTGAACGCGGCCACTGGGGCCTTGGGCGGAGCTCCCTATGGGGCCACGAATCGTGTGAGGGGTGTGCCGATATGGGCTTGCGGGGGACAGAGTGCCGAACGAGACATGCGGAAGACAGAGGCACGCATGGGAGGAGGGGGGATCGGGATCGGGATCGGGCCCTTGGGAGTTCGTCTCTGTGGCCTCGTGCCGCCCTATGCAACAGCCTGCCAGCCTTTACAGGGGGGAACTCTGGGGGGCGAATACGTTCGCCAAACCATCTAGTGCGGCCCCTGGCACACGACGGACGCCGCACCGCCCCCGCAGGCACCCCCTCACGGCACGCAACCTACGGGGGGCCCACGTTGGGGACCTGGGATTACTACCGACCTCTGCCCTTCTTACCCTTCCCCGTGCCTTTCTGCCTCGGGTGCCTCCCCTCCCTCAAAATCGTCGGGGTGGTGGAGACTCCTGGGCTATAGGCGGTGGGTACTGGGGGGGGGGACTTGGGTCCAAAACACTCTCAGGAACGATTCCTCTCCTAATAAGCTCAGCCAACCTCGAACTACCCCGCAAGTACTCGACGCTTCTGACACCACGATGGCTCGTGGAGGAACGTCTCTCGTGCGAATTCGAAAGGCGCTGTGCTAACTGACTACCGCTGCTGCTACTACCTAAGCCTTGGTGAGCTCTGACAAGAGTTTCGACGCATCCCTCTCGAGCGGGCCCCGAGGTGCTGGGCCGATCTTCCTCTCTGCCCCGACGCTCTTCAGAATGCCTTCGATCATCGACACCGTCGCGATGCCCAGAGGATGAGCTTGGTCGATCGCGTAGATGAGCCTCCCACGAGCCTGCTCGTTCTGCTGCTGCTGCTTCCCCTTGTTGCGTTTCCACTGCCAGTGCAGCACCAGACATCCAACCTCTGAGATCGTCATCTTCGAGAGCCTCTCCACCCAGAACTCCTTGACCTCCCCCATCCACCTCTCCTGGGCGACTCCCCCCTTCCCCTGTAGGCTGGCGGCCCACATCATCACCTGCGTGAAAATGGACACGTGCGGCGGTCCGCGGCTCTGAAAGTCGACCTGCTCCCCCGCCTTTTGCTTGGCCTTGAGCTCCTGCGACTGGTCGTTGTACTGCTGGCCCGCGTTCTCGTTCTCGGCGGCGAAGTTCGTGTCCGCGCTGATGTCGTACGTGGGGTGCACCGTGCTGCTGAGCTCCGCGATCGCGCGGCTGTCTGCGAGGACGAGCGTGGCCAGGATGAGCACCAGATTCTGCAATGCGTTGGCGCCTCCTGCCACCTTGCGGGCCTCGTCGCGGGCGCTGCTGCGCCCCTTCTTGGCCGCGGGGGCGGATGGCAGGCCCGCCATCCAGGCAGGCTTGGGAAGAGACCCTTCCTCGCTCATCACTCTGGAAAGCGCCCTCCTCGTGACCGTGGGCTTCGTGCAGCGCAGGGTCGACTGCCACTGGAAGATGGCTTGTGGCCAAATGGCTGCACAGGTCATTCAAGTCAGGCGCCATGTAGTCACATACCGTACACCCCAACGACGACGGGGCCTGGACCCCCGAGAATGTTACCGAACCACGGGTGGGACATGATCCGCTACGCAGGGCTCTCTGGAGGTGTTTGTATGCGTTTGACTGGCTGGCGAAGGTCCGTCGGCATACGACGCATATGTTTGTAGGAGTCACCGTAGAGCTTAGATTGTGAACTTTGTGCCTACGCCGCATGTGTTTCATGAGATCCCTTCTAGTCTGGAACCGTTGTGCACATAAACCGCCCTCCTCCGTGACCCACTCGCAGCTCCAATGATGCCCCTGTCCGTCCTCTCCTTCAGACTCCGCCGCCCGCTGTTCATCCTCCTCCTCCTCCTCCAGGTGGCCCATGGGGGGTGCCGTCATCGAGAGCTCCCGAGACCTTATTTCAGTGAAGTCCGCTCGGATCCAGAACTCGCGATGCTCTTCATCGGCGAGGTCGCCAGGGCAAAGCGCAAGGTGTGCACATACTCCTCCTTCGTCCAGGAGTTCCGACGCACGTCGAAAATCAGCTTGCATTCGAAGTAGCCACGGAGACGCTTTAGACGGGACAACCCTGCGGCCAATCATCGGTTTGCCCCCCTCGTCCAGGTCCAGGGTCCCGAATAGAAGACATAGCTCCTGAGCGTGATTGGTGGGGGAAAGGGCCCAGCTCCGATGCCATCCCAAGCGCCTCACCAGCATCTCCGTCTCCGCACTAGCTAGACGCCAATGCTGCCTCACCCTCCGATTCGACCACGATCGGATGCGTCGTTGAACGTTGACGTCGTCGGCGTCCGTGCTGCGCACCCTCGCCGCCGCCTTCCCCTGTAACGCCCTCCTCCCGCATCGAGCCATCAACGAGTCTAGTTCGCGATAATGTCGAGGCGTCAACAGCATTGGTTCTAATCCCGTCAGCGCCGCATTCTGCGCGAAGCTGAGAAACAGCGTCCGCTTCCAGCGGAACGGAACTTCCAGGGTCCAAATCTGCCCCAGGGAGTAGTAGGATTCGGCCGTCGCCTGAACCCGTCGACGGATCTCCACCGTCGCAGACTGCAACATGTTGATTTTCGGCCCGAGGTATCGCACATCCTCCTTCAACTGTCCTGAGATCTGCTCACGTCCCCGCCCTCGTGCCCACTGTCTACACTGTAAAGCCCCTGGGCCCTGAAAACAAAGCTGAACCTCCTGCTTGGAAACGTTTTGGGCGTAACCTATCTCAGCCAACTCCTCCGATAACACCTCATCAGCCTGCTTCAGGACCGAAAAAAACTGCCCCACCGTATGATGGGGAGAGGCAACGCGCGCACGGCAAACATCGTCGGCGCACAGGCAGCCCCCGACGTCCGCTCTTAATTCTTTCCAGCTGGCCACAAGACCTGCGGCTGATGGATCAAACTCCCTCAGCCTTCGAAGCCGCTGCAGGATGGGTCGCGAGAAGGTGCCCCTAAAGATTTCGACAATGAAGGGGTCCCCCATCGTGCCGCCCTCCCCCGTCTTGGTGTATACTCCTCCCTCCGCCGTCTCCAACCAAATAACACTGTTTCGAAAACGTTGGATACGCAAGTCAACATTGCGCGGCTCGGCGTGAATATCCACTGTTTGGTGTAATTCCTCCCAAGACCCACTCGCAAATGCATTCGTCATGTCCTTATACGCGCAAGCGAACGAATGGCCCGCGCGCCGGAGGCGCCATCACAGCAGCTGCACCACTAAAATGGCCCCCCTCGCGCCGTCGGCCTGAACAAAATCCGTGCTCGATGACCATTGGAGGAGCTCGAAGGAGGCCCGAGTAAAAGGCGTTCCCCAGGGTCGGGAGGGCGTGCACCGCACGTCGGCCCACTGGGCCTGGTTTCGCGTTCTTCCTGAGCTGAGCCCCCGAGCTGACGTGCCATCTCAGCGGTGTCCTGTTGGTTGCCCGAATATTCCGAAATCCTCTCTCAAGAATCTTCCCAGACAGCTTCATCTCTGGAACCTCCCGATTGCATCCTACCCCCATGTGCGCGGTGCCAATGTTGTTCGACGGGTCCATGCACATCAGTTAGAGCTCCGCTGGCGGGGCCCCCGATGGCACCACTCTCCTGTTGCTGGCAGACCGAACATATTTCCTCACCCTCCACTGGTCCTGTTGTGCAAGTTCGCAATCCTCCACTGATACGTAAGGCGTTTCCCCTGCAGGGGCTGTCTCCATCCAGGCGTCGAAATCGATTTTGCGCGCCGACATCCCTTCCTCGCAGCCCTGCTGGGCCCAGCGTTCCAGGAGCGTATCCTCAGAGAAAAGCCCTCCCCGTAGAAGTCGCCCGTCCCGTCGTTTCGGCCCGAACCGACATCTGGCTGCTTTCCTGGACAAACGCATAGCCTCGGCCATGCGGCGATGTTGCCACGCCTCCTCGATCTCCTCCAGAAGGGCGGTCCGCCTTTCCCTTTGTTTTTTTGTCGCTGCCTACGTAGCGATTGACTGAGATTTCTCAAGCGTGCTTCACATTCCTGCAACTCTGTGGAATCCTCGATCATACCAAGACGCGAACGACGAAGACGAGCCCGCTCACGTAGAAGTGCGGTACGCTCCATGGCCTCCTGCCTGCGCGTCGGGTCGTTGGACACGGCGTGGCTGGAAAACTGCTGCCCTGCACTGACCACTGTGTCGTCCATGTGCTTGAACAACTCATCAGGCCGTCCGTGCTGCAGCAGAGCTCTCCACGTGTCCTCACTATCTGACAGGCTGGCCTCGACCGCCTCCAGGAATTCAGCTCGTCTGTCACCATTTCGCAGGCATCTCATCATGTCGTCCTGGTTCCAATACATGCGGTGGAGTGAAGGTGTCTCTCCATCCTCTGATAATCTCAAGCCATGCAGCTCCATGTACATGGGGATGTGATCTTTCGGCGGGGCCCCTCAGAATGCTTGGAGTTCAGCAGCCAGCCCACGTAATGGAGAAAATCGATGGACCATGTCGATCATGCCATCGGGTACAAAGAAATAGTCAATACAGCTGCTCCCTCCCGTCGAACCGTAAAAAGTGTGCTCCAGCTCTGCGCCTCTCGAATTCACCGTGAACATGTGGTGGCGCTCATTCGCCAATCGAAACAACTCTCCCGCTCCTCCACGCCTCTGTTCTCGGGCCCGCCCAGGGCCCAAAGAGGAAGACTCCATCTGATGCCACTGCCCCGCAATACGGCTGATCCCCTGCCCGTCGCTCAGGTCCACGTACACCAGCGGCGTGCACCTGCTCGGCAGGCACTGGAGGATGTTATCGTACCACTCGGCAACCAGCTGGACGGTGGCCTTGTAGTGGGGGACGAGGCGGGCGTGACGGGGTTGCGGGGGCAGATACATCACAATGAATGCCAGGTCGAGCTGTCCATTCTTCACTCGTGCTGCTAGTGCTCGGCCTTCAGCGCCCTGTGGACTCGCCCAGGTCTGGCATCTGTGCTGTTCACGGAACTTCGAGCCCAACATCAATGCGCAGCCCGTCGAACGGTTGGTGAAAGCGCCGGCCCCTGCTTCCGCCTCAAGCACCACGCGCTTGCCGATCTTTCGGCACAGCACTTCCGATGCCCGTCTGGATGAAGCCTGTGTGCCCGCCAGCAGCACCGCATCCATGTTGCTGCAGCTCAGCGCAATCTCCTGCATCCGCTGGCCCGTCGCGAACATCGGGTTGAAGCCCATGACACGCAATACCCATTGGCCCACGGACCGCGCCATCGCGGTATCCTCGCAATCGCCGCGGCGGGTCGTGCTGGCCACCCCTGGTGGTCTCGCGCCAGGGTGGCGGCTGGAGGAGGGAGGAGGGGGAGCAGGAGGAGAGGAGGAGAACGCGGGGCGTTCTCTTCAAAACTAGGACCCGTAACAGGATTGTTGGGAACAAGCTGCAAGAGCTTCTCTGATTGAGAGCGGACCGTTTTCAAAATGTGGCTCTCGCTTTGGCGCCGCGCACCGTCGTTGTGAACATTTGGAGGAGCTTCACGGATTGAGGGCGGGTCGTTTGCAACATGTGGCTCTCGCCTTAGCGCCGCGCAAAGTCGTTGTAAACATTTGGAAGAATTTCACGGATTGAAGGCGGGCCGTTTGCAACATGTGGCTCTCGCTTTAGCGCCGCGCACATTCGTTGCACACGTTTGCAAGAGTTTCACGGATTCCAAATTTCAGCGAACCAGAAATGGTGTTTGGGAAGGGTTCAGTATTATGCGGGTGCAACAGTAATGTTGGTCCGCGGTGTTGAAATCCAGAAAATGGCGTTCTGGCACGATTTCAGATCCTCAAAACGCAGCAGTCAGGTTGACCCGTGGCATTGAAATCCCGAGAACGATGTTTTGGCATGCTTCAGGGTCTTCAAACGGTTGTCTTGCAACAAGGCAGTTCCCTCAATGGAAATGAATCGTTGTAGGGGCCTATGAAGAGGAAGCTTGGAGCGAGGGTTAATTCCAACATCGTTGATGACTCTTGGGTTTCCTCCTCCTCCTCCTCCTCCTCCTCCTTACACGCGCACTCCCGCGCAAAGACGAGGAAGGGAAGGCGAGTGGGGGAAAGCCGTCAGACCTCAGGTGGAGGAGGAGGAGGAGGAGGAGGAGGAAAAGGAGGAGGAAAAGGAGGAGAAGGAGACGTTAAAGGAGTAGAAGGAAGAGGAGAAAGAGGAGGAAGAGGAGAGGAGGAGGAGGAGGAAGAGGAGGAAGAGAGGATGACAACGACGAGGATGAGGATGAGGATGAGGATGAGGATGAGGAGGAGGAGGAGGAGGAGGAGGAGGAGGAGGAGGAGGAGGAGGAGGAGGAGGACGAGAAGCGGGGAAGCGGGTGGGGGGCAGATGGGGACAGGAGAATAAGGGAGGAGGCAGACAGGATGACAACGACGAGGATGAGGAGGAGGAGGAAGAGGAGGAGGAGGAGGAGGAGGAGAAGGAGGAGGAGGAGAAGCGGGGAAGGGGGTGGGAACCAGATGGGGGCAGGAGAATAAGGGGAGGGGGGGAGGGCACCGTCGCCATGTTCCGGACTGGAGGCCCGCAGGAGCTCTGGACCTCGCGCGCGGTCGGTTCCGTACGCCACAACGCGTCCCTTCCAGACTCGTTCTCCCGATCCCCCTTGGCACCGCCGTGCCCGCCGAGAACGCGCCTCGGCAAGGGTGCGTATGGTTGGAGTCAGCAGCGTTCCTTCCCCAGCGGCACCACAGCTCTCAGAGACGCTCGTCGACGACCAGCAACGGCCCGAGTGCGAAGGAATGCGTCAAGTGCCCAGCGTGCGGGCGCGGCAACCACCTTTCGTGGTGGAGGTGATGCAAGCACTGCCGCGTGCAGCTGCCGGCGACTTCCACTGGTCGGGATCGTAGGGCTGTTAGCAAGGATCGGGCGCCTGCTCCTGATGCTCAGTGGTGGCCGTGGAGGCAGAAGGGGCCCAGTGGGGAGGGTTCCCGGAGAAGGTCGCCCAACGCCACCTTTGAGGATGGCACCTCCCCAAGCGAGAGAGGCGAGCGGCGCAAGGATGCGGAGGCTCTCACAGAGGCGCAGCGTCTTTTACCTCTCGCCGCGCTGCTGGCCAAAGCGGGAGATGGCGACGCAGCCAGCAAGTACAAGCAACAGCTCGAGGACCTCAAACGCCATCAGCAGGAGGCCAGCATGTTGGTCGGACAGCCCAACCAGAAGGCGCAATGTGCCGAGACTGCCTTTCGCAAGGCTCTCGAGCGATGCAAACGGCTGGACCAGCAGCACCAATAAGCATAGGAGGAGGTCGCCACATGCTCAGTTGAGGTGGACGTTGCGCGTGCATTGTGCCAGTCAGCAGCCGAACAGTTGGCAACGACAGTCGTCAATGACAGCACTTCTAGACAGGCGAAGTCCGTACCGAAGGTGGATATGGTGGCACTCTTGGATGGTCGAGAGCTCCTTTTCGATGATGGAAACTGGAAGCGTGGTTCAAACTTGACGAACTCGGTGACACGGTTGCAGAAGCTGGCAAGCCGGAGTCTCAACGACTGAAGGATGCCCTTCAGACTCAATTCACAATGGCTGCCAAGGCATGTTTCGGTGAGCTCCAGGAGAGACGCCAGAGGCCAATCGAAGAAGAGCAGGCCGAGCTGCGTGAGAGGCTGAAGCCGACGCGGCCTCGCACAGCTGAACCCGAGGGGCACAACCAAACCACCGCAACAGCCCCAGCAACACCGAGAGCGCCGACGCCCACCGCTGATTCTTCCTCGCGAGACTCGCCAGCACCGCAACAAGGGGATGGGACCACAGACCTTGAGATCCGACGTAGCGAACAAAAATTTCAACATCGTCAAAAACCCCGCGTGGAGCCCCGCACCCCACGTTACTGCGTGATTTTCCGAGCCGGATCGATCTGCGAGGGTCCTGGGGCCCGAACAGAAATCGACAAGGCCCTGCTCGAAAAAATTGAGACGCCAAGATCTTAAGCGAAGGCCAAGGGCAGGCAGCCGAGGCAGGCGCGTTTGCTGCGGGCGCCGGCATGCCCGGCAGCGCCAGGGCCAAAAGAAGCACGAAGTCCTCGGTTGTGGCCGATGCCAAGGCCACGTTTGCCAGTGCGGGCTGCTCGGCCACCAAGCCTCAGAAAAGTGGGTAGCACAAGCATCGGGGGCGCGCAAACATGGATTAGCGATCCATGGATTTGGCGCGCGGTCGCCAAATCCATGGATCGGGGGAGGTGCCCTCCCCAAAATGCGACCAGTGCCGCCTCGTTCGGCGGCGGAAATCCGCGATTTTCCATGGAAACGGGACCCGTCGCTAATCCATGCCCCCTTGGTCCATGTTTGCGATCGCCTGAAAGCAGAATACCCTGGAACGTGCCCAGCATACCTCTAACTCAATTGTGCCGGTTATCCCGTGGAATGCTACATGCCTCGGGAAAAATAGCGAACACTCATGCCACATTCATCCGTCAACGCCTCCCCCTCCCCCCAATGTTCAAAGTTGGCGGCGGGTCTGATGAGTTGCACCTCGACCGCAGTCTCCCCCGCGCGTGCCGACTTTGAGTTTGGGGGGAGGTGGAGTGTTCAGTAATTGTTTACCTCTGCCGTACGTCTGAGTTCGAGGGTTGGACGAGCTGCGAGCAAGATCAGTGGACGCCATCATGCCATTCCAAGTGGGGGGCCCGCTGTCTGTGGGGACGGGTGTCAGAGCTAGGACCGGCGACTGGGTGGCGAACAGTACTTCCACTGCTCCCAACATGTCCAAGGCCCCCTTGAGTCAGCCTGGAGAGCAAGGCGAACGCGACTGCGACATGGCCGGGCATTGCATCCGAGCCCCACAGTGGTGAGAATGACGAGCACATGACCCAGGACTGCTCGAACTGCCAGCACAGAACCGATTGCCACAACTCGATCGATAGCCAGGGGTGGTGCTCAGGGGACCAGGTCAACATCAATTGCCAAGTCGACGCGGGTTTCTACGGGTGGAACACTGTCCGCGACGGCATTGATGGCACCTTCGACGCCAGCGATGCTGACGACTAGTTTCTCAGGGGCAAGACATATGAAGGAGGTTGGCCTGATGTCGGTAAGTCGCCTCGTTTTGCCGGTCGCCTCCTGGTGGCACGCACTGCTCGCCAAGAGGCCTTGGCAGAGGGTGCCGACCACTCGGGAGCAAGGTCACCACCTTACATGCTGGATCTTAACGTTGGAGGCAACGAAACCCAGAATGCAAGTCCGAGCCGCGCATCCGACACCGCGGACGCCGGGACAGAGGCAGCCTGCGGCGGAACCTGCGGTGTCGTGCCTCACCATGGTGTACCCCAGATGCGCTTGCTCATGATGAGGTGGCTGCCATGAGAGACTGGATGGAGTAGTGTGAAAATCGCGTAAACAAGTGCGTGTTGCACCCCTTGTCCCACGAGAAGCCGAAGAGAGAGGATGGTCTGAGGAGCAAATTCGGCGTTCAATGGCAACGGAGATCTGTGACGATGCATGGAGCCGCAGCATGATTGGACAACAGTCTGTACATAGAGGCTGCGTCAGGCCCCGAGAACAGCACGACGAGATCAACCAACGAGACCTGCATCAGATCGCGCTGTCGGAATCCGCGCGCAATCACGCGAACACACTCGAGAACCTGCTCAGGTCCCTGACTGCGACTTAGATGTGGCCAGTCGCAGTCACGCGCGATGAAGGTCAGGCTTTCGTGAGCTGGAAGTGCTGTGAGTTTTTCGTATTCCGACGTCTGGCTGGATCTCGGTTCTGCGAACTGTTGCAGGACGCTGAATCACCAAATAGCTGTGCCATCATCGAAGCGAAACGTAGGCCAGCGAGAGACTAGCGCAGACGGCCCTGGAAAGAGATAGAAAGAGAGGGAGGGAGAGAGAGAGAGAGAGAGAGAGAAAAAAAAGAAAGAGAGAGAGAGAGAGAGCCAGAGTGCGATATCACCATCGGTCCAGGCAGCTTGGGCTTCAGGCCCACCCGCATGATTCTGATGAGGGGACCCACGGGCAAGCAGATGAGCTCCGAGAAACACACATACGGATAGCACAACGGCCTAGGCGTGCCAATGCCAGGCGCCAATGCGCGGAACAGCTTCATAGAACGTTTGCGAGTGGCAGCCCTCCCAGGGCGAGATGAAGGCCCATGCTCGGGGTGTCCAAGAAACTCGTTTGGAAAAGGCTGCAAGCCATCCAAAGGCCCAAGCAAACTGCATGGCGCCTCATATGTCGGAGCGGGCCAGCCAGAGGAGAAAACTGGATCCACAACACGTCGGGGATGTGCAACAAAAACTAAATTGGTGAAGAGTTCGGCTTCAGTGCAGCCAGCCGGAGGCTGCGAATGACCACGAACACTCTTACAACGCATTCCACAGTGCAATTGAAGGAGGAAGAACGCGAGAGGTGGGATTCACAGGAGAGTGGCTCACGTTGGCAGCTGTAGCCACTCGCGTCAGTAGCAAGGAGGTCACCCACAAGCAAATGGGCTCGAGAGCTTCAGCGGGGGCAGAGCCCCAGCAATGATGCTTGATGCAATTGTGCCTGCTGGGGCCCTGCGGGTCACCACCTACGCCCATGCAGGTAAGGAGTGCTCTGGGGACACGCTGGAGGCCCTGGAGCTTTTGGAGGATCTTTCGAACTACTGACAGGGGTGCCACTACCCTTGGATCTTGGGAGGGGGCTCGATATGACGCCTACATCCTCGGGCCCCGTCAACTGGAGCCAGCTGCTGGAAGCCAGCATCGCGGCGCCTGCCCGTGCTAACTTTTCTGCTGGGTCAGGCACGAGTCGGCGCCTCGACTTCGTTGTGGTCTCGTGCGGCGTGGCCAGCCACATCGTTTAAATTTCTGCGCCTCGTGCGGCGCCATGCGGACCGCGTGCGCAGGCGCAGATCACCATCCACGGGTTCCGTCTCCGCGCCCCCGTGACGGCGAGGGCCTCGCGGGAGGCCTTGCCGACAGAGCCCCGGGTGGGCTGTGCGAAGAAGCCGCTGGAACATGAGTGGACGTGGACCGTTGGACAGGCGCCCCCTGGGGCTACCCTGGAGGCTCTCTGGAGTGCATGGTTGACCGAGATGGAGGATGCTCTGCGCCAGAAGCAGGTCCACAACTTCAGGGCAAGCAGGCCCACAAGTTCATCGAGAACACTCCTCCGGTGCTCAGCCTCAGGGCCCGAAGAGCTTCAGCTTCAAAGGGGTCCAATGGTCTCGCACCTCATGCTAGAGTGAGCCACCTGCTGGGGCAACGCGAAATCTAGCGTGGCGGCTGCTCCAGAAGCTGCGGCGCCCAACTCGCAGCTACCCCGCCCACCGCGCGCGCGTTCTGGACCCGCTCAAACAAGCTGTGAGCAAATTCCGCCAGGATGTGGGGCTGGGAGTTGATGAAGTCGACCCGCACGGCTGGCTGCTGCTCGGCGATGCCTTCCTGCTGCGCCGCATCTCGGAGAGGGAGACGGACCTCTCGAGCCTATGGCGGGCAATCTTGCGTTCACGGGGAAGCTAGATGGAAACAGGGGCAGACTTATAGTGTTGATTGGTAGCCTCATGAAGGTCTGGCCCAGATTGCGGCAGCAGTTAGCGCGAGAGTAGGAAAGCACGCGCCAGCTGGACAACCTCTCTGGGCACGAGAGGCAAGACATGTGAGCACGCAGGGTGGGAGCACACCGTCCTAGCGCACGTGGCCAGACTCTCCAACTTTGAGGCAGCCACGCTGCTCACTGACACTTCTAGGTTCTGTGAGAGAGTGGCTCACCTCATAATAATGAAAAAAGCTTAGGCAACCCCGATGCCAGTTCGCCTGGTTTACGCAGCATCTAAGCTCTTTTCTGGGCCAAAGATCATCAGCTTCCAAAGTGCTGTCAGGTATGTGTTCCAAGCAGCTGGGACCATCCTGGCCGGCTGCAGCCCCGAGGGCGATCTTCGCCAACATGCTGCTCGTCCGCCTGTTGCTCTCCACTCAGGAGCACACCCCTTGTGTGCATGGAAGACATGCAGTCGACGGCGTACATGTGCAATGCCTGGGATCAAGGGGGACGGTCACCAAGGAGCAAGGGGAAGTTGGACACTGACTCTGGGAGTTGGTGCTGCCGGGAGAGGAATCACACTTCATCGCCTCTTCCCCTGAACTCCCCCAGGACCTGGCCGGTGCCTGGAACCACACAGGATTCAAACGCAAAAAGGTCACCAAAAACCTCGCTTCGGACGCCACGTATGCGAATGCCAGACGGAACCGCACCCTGGCCAGCAGGCCTAGGAAAGGAGCCAAGAGGGGCTGGAGACTCTGGCAGCCAATACGAGCAGGAGACACATCTCACAACATCGGACAAACTGGTCTTCAAGCTGGCACCCTATGGGGGGCTGCGGCGACCGGGCTTTGGAGTAGGCAGGCCCGCGCCGTCCGTGTCTCGGCAGTTCGATCCGCCAACAAGTAGAAGTGCACGGCCTCCGTGGTGCTTCGGTGGTACTCCTCGGCCGTGGGGCAAGCGATCGACCCTTCAGTGTCTCACCGCCGCCAGGCTGTGCAGTTCTCGGCACGGGCGATCTGGGGCGGTAGGCTTATGCTGGTTAACCTTCAGCTTGTTCTGTCTTGCGCTCAGGCGGAGCCTGAGGAGCACGGGCTGACTCAGCACAGGGTCATATCCCCAGCGTGCGCTTGTATCCCAGACCCCCCACGACATGATCTTTTCAGAACGTCGACCCCCAGAGGTCTGGACCCTTCCCCCGGGACCAATTTTTCATCCTGAGCCGTTCTTTGACGGCCCTGAGGCCTGGTAGGGGCACCCGGAGGCTGAAAATAGCGAAAAACCTTCCGTGGCGTTTTTTTTCACAACGCGAGGGGGTCTGGGATCATGTCGTTTCGCGAAGTGTGGCGGCAGGCCCTAGATATTCGCACGATCGCAGTGGCAGATGGACGGCTTGCACTCCTCGCCCTTGCGCCCCTCCAGGCCAGTTTCCTCTGCCAAAGAGCGGATTTCCTGGACGGCCAGGCCTTAGAAATCCTAGCCAAGTAAGCCTTGTCAGATGTGAGAGCCTTGCAGGCCAGAACCTTGTCGCATGCATGGGCTAGGCATGTTCTTCGGAAGCCCTTCGGATGGGGACTCGTGCAGGTGTATGAGGCTGGCCAGTTCGTTGCACGGTGTTACGGTGCAGTTCCACTTGAGATAGCACCGCTGCAGTCAGCGCGAGATGGGGAAGACTATGCCATCTACATGGCTGCGGCAGGTGCTTGTGTGAGTCCGTTTGGCTCCACGTTCCACACCGGTTGCAGTGCCACGCCGAGTTGCCTCGGCAGTCCAACCTTCGCCCAGAGCAGCAGTTGCAATCGTGATAACATGTGGGCCCGTATGCCGTATACTCCACGTCTTCGACGACCTTCCTCCCCCTGCGTCAAGATCCTGGCTCATGCCAGCTGGACTGACGATGATGCGGATCAGCCTGCAGTGCTGCAAACATTAGGGTCTGACCTTGTGGACCGACTTGCCCAACCTGGTGCGGCCTGGCACCCATCGACCAAGCAGGCCAACCGATTTTCCAGTTGTTTTTTATCTGCGCACATCCCCCCAGGCCGCCAGATGGGCAGGAGTTCAGGAGGCCAGCTTTGCTGGTCCCAAGGCCCCATGATGCTCATGAACTGCCTGGAAAGGGAGGGGAGCTCCAGTCACGTCGCAGACTGCGGCTCCCCCAATTCGCCCAAAGACAATGGGGGCGGCAGAAGGTTTACGGTCCCTGTAGACCCTGATGGGCTAAAGAAGCTCGTTTCACTTGCAGGTAATTCCATTAAAGAGCAGGCGTTGACGGCCCAGATGGCTTCCCCCTCAGTGGTGGCAGCACTGTTTTGTTGTGTCATCTGCTGAAGCTCCAGTTGGGGTGGCCTCAGAACTCTGGACCAAGTCTGCCCGCGTAGGGCCACCACGAAGGACCGTCGACGACAGCTCAATCGAGCTGCCCGCGGTCTTTTCCCTGCCTGACCCTCAGCACCGTGGTTTGACCCTGGGGGCGAGCCGCCCCGCCGCCCCCTTGGACTCTTGGGCCTGTCCTCTGGAGCATTTCTGCTCCCTTCGTGGGAAGGGGCAGGGGGTGAGGCTCTGGCTGCGACGGTGGGGGTGGTTGGATCGATCCGAGGCGGGCGGTGGAGTGTGGCCGTGGCGGCCGCCCGCTTAAGCGCTTCGGGCTCGCGCCAGAGCTTCCGGAGAGCAGCGCAGCCTGCGCAGCACAGCTCGACAAGGAGGCGGAGGAGGAGGAGGAGGAGGAGGAGGAGGAGGAGGAGGAGGAGGAGGAGGAGGAGGAGACGCCCCGCCAGGCGCGCCCCCCCATGCCGCCTGCCTTACCCTCTCTGCAGGGTGCTGTTTCGGTTTTCGCCCGTGTGATGCGCCATGTCGCTCGCTCGCCAGTGCTGCTCGTACTATCGTGCTCGCGCCTATCTGCTGCCCAGCGCGCGTGTCACTGATGCTGCTCGGTTGGGGAAAGAGAGATGGGGAGATAGGGGGGGGAAGAAGGAGGGGATGGGGGCGGCGGTGGAGGGGACGGAGGGAGGAAGGGGAGGGAGGAGGAGGAGGAGGAGGAGGAGGAGGAGGAGGAGGAGGAGGAGAGGAGGAGGAGGAGGAGGAGGAGGAGAGGAGGAGGAGGAGGAGGAGGAGGGAGGGAGGAGAAAGTGGACGACGGGGAAGACGACGGACGGAGAAGCAGGGGCCCTCCCCACCAGCGGAGCCGAGCGCCGCGCCGGCCCGGCCTGGGCTCAGGCACCGGGCCGTCGCCTGCTCATGGGGCGCGCCCGAAGGCAGGAGGGGAAGAGGGAGGAGCGGGGACGGGGAGGAGGAGAAGGAGGAGGAGGAGGGAGGAAGAGGATGGGTCGCCTAAGCCCTTCGGAGAAGCCCTCCAGCTTGCAGACATCCTCTCGTTGTGACCAACTCACGAAGAAACATTTGTAGCAACTGCCGGCCTCCAGGGGCCCGGCGAGGCGAGAGAAAACTTGTGGTGAGAAGCTGGCCCCAGGGAGAAAAGGTCCGCCCAGACATGTTGCGTCCTGGTTTTTGCCCCACCCTTCTGTGGTCCCAGGCCCCCTCGCCCTGTGAAGAAATCACGTTCTCCGCTAGTTTCGGCCTCCGGAGGGCCCTTGCCGGGCCTCGGGGCCGTCAACGACTCGGGGTGAAGAAACCGGTCCCGGAAAAGGTGTCCAGACCTCGGGGGGTCGACGTTGTGGAAAAATCGCGACGTCGGGGGTCTGGAGTGTTGGGCCCTCGCTTTGAAGAAACAGCGCCCCGCGTCCTCTCTCCTCTCCTCCTCTCCTCTCCTCCTCTCCTCTTCTCCTCGCCCTCCTCCCTTCTCTCAATCCTGTATCTGCTTTCCGCGTGCCGTCATCGCCCATATTCGCGCACCCCTCACCCGGTTCGTGGCCCCATCAAGAGCTCCACCGAAGGCCCCCGTGGCAGGATCCGCATGCGCCAGATGCCCTTTTTGGCATACGCTTCACGCGGTTCGGGCCCCGCAGAGAGCTCCACCGAAGGCCTCAGTGGCAGGGCCCGCATGCGCCCGACGCCCCGACGCCCATTTAGCACACCCCTTACGCGGTTCGTGGCCCCGTAGAGAGCTCCACGGAAGGCCCCAGTGGCAGGGTCCGCATGCGCCCGATGCCCTCTTAAGCATACCCCTCACGCGGTTCGTTGCCCCGTAGGGAGCTCCACCAGCGCGCGTCGCGAGGACTCCCTGGCGCTCTGCCTCCAGGAGCTGCCCGACCCTCCTTGCCCGCTCTGCCAGACGCTTGGCGCTTTGTCAGCCGACCGTTGTTCTGCTCGGTGCCACGGACGACCCGCGCGCATCGCCGGGACTGCCCCGAGACGACTGGCGCGCGTCGCGGGGACTCCACGCTGCGCTCGGCGCAGAATCGCGGCCACCTGGGCGGTGGGACAAACGAAGGAGGTAGACGTGAGCTGGGAAAATATAATGTGGGACAAAACGGCCGCACACGGAGCGTTAGCCACCGCGGGCCGGGCGGGTACCGATGCAACGCGCAGCGGCGGCAGGGAGAGAGGAGAAGGAGCTGGGAAGACGGCCCCGCACGGGGCTTGGGCCACCGCGGGCCAGGCGGACTTCCTCCTCCTCCTCCTCCTCCTCCTCCTCCTCCTCCTCCTCCTCCTCCTCCTCGTCCTCCTCCTCCCTCCCCCTCCCTCCTCCTTCCTCCTCCTCTCCCTCCTCCTCCTCCTTCTCCCTCTCCGTCTCCTCCTCCTCCTCCTCCTCTCCCCTCCTGCTCCTCCTCCTCCTCCTCCTCCTCCCCCCCTCCCTCCTCCCCCTCCACCTCCTTCTCCCTCCTCGTCGCTCTCCTCCTCCTCCTCCCTCCTCCTCCTCCTCCTTTCCTTTCTCCTCCTCGAGGAGATTGAGCTGGGAAGAAACCGGAGACCTCCTCCTCCTCCTCCTCCCTCCTCCCCTCCTCCTCTCCTCCTCTCCTCTCCTCCTCCTCCTCCTCTCCTCCTCCTCCCCCTCCTCCTCCTCCCCTCCTCCTCCTCCCCCTCCACCTCCTTCTCCCCTTCCTCGTCGCTCTCCTCCTCCTCTCCTCCTCCTCCTCCTCCTCCTCCTCCTCCTCCTCCACCTCCTTTCTCCTCCTCGGGGAGATTGAGCTGGGAAGAAAACGGAGACAAAATGCGCGGAGCTCCGCCCGAACCAAGAAAACTCCCCGCTCGCCCGCGTCAGCTTTCCCCCGCTCGTCCACGCCGCAGTCCTTTTGCTGGCCCCCCATCCTTCGTCTCACCTGCCTCGCGATACTCGCAGCTGCATATGGCTGGGTCCTTCGTCAAGCTAATTTCAATGCGGGGTCCCTGGAAGTCCCGATCTTTTCCCAAGGACCGGTTGTTCATCCGGAATATTTGTTTGACGGTCCCGAAGCCCGGCGAGGGCCCACAGAGGCCGAAAACGGACAAAAACCTCCCGTCCCGTTGTATGCTACGAAGCGATCATGTCTGGGCAGACCTCTGGGGAGGCACGATGCAAAAACACGTCGTGACGTCGGGCCTGGGGAGGCCGCTGGCGGAAGTGCTGACCGACAGTGCCGCCACCAGCTTCAGGCTTCAGAGGGACGGTGAGGAGAACGACGAGGAGAAGGAGGATATAGAGTAAGAGGAGAGGAGGACGGGAAGAAGGAGGAGACGGAGTATGATGACAGGAGGAGGAGGAGAAGGAGGAGAATACGGATCACTGGCCAAGCTTCCAGGTCTACGTGAGGGCGGACCGCCACTAGACAGCCCTTCGGGGTTGAAGAACCTTTCTATGGGGACACGCCCTTTGCTTGGCAAAAGCCCCAACTCGCAGCTCGTATAGGACTAGAAAGGGAAGAGGTAGTAGTAGCAGTAAGGGAAGAAGGAAGGAAGGGGGAGTAGGGATAGAAGGACGGCCACGGCGACGGCGACAACCAAGCCAACCTCAACGGCGACGACCACGATCACGGCGATGGCGGCGACGACGACCGACGACGATCTCAACGATGACGAACGACGACAAGGAGCGACGAACGACAAGCGACGACGGCAGGGAACGGCGAACGACAAGGAGCGACGAACGACGGCAGAGAACGACTAACGACGTCAGGGATGCGCCTTCAGAAGCTGAGGGGATCCTGGAAGATCGACGCCGAGGTGCAGATGACGTCGGCCATCGGTATAGGAGCACAACCATCGTGCTACTGTAAGGAACGCTGAGCAGGGAGCCGGTCACGCCAGCCCCGGCCACGAGTGGGGCCCGCGACCTAACTCGAAGAGGCTGGCCGAAAGCCATGGCTCCTCAAGGGCCTCCCAAGGTGGTCCTTCCTGCAGCGTCTTGACTCTGTGTTTCAGGCTGCTGAACTTCTTGCGCAGGACTAGGTTCAGGGGCCCAGGTGCAAACAAACACATAGGCACAAATCCCAGGATCCCCTACACCTTCCCATAATTTCTGGGTTTTCGTCTCCCCCCATTTCCCAACATGTCTCATATTCTCCCGGGGATCGACGCTTGTGTGTGTGTGTGTGTTGTGTCTGTGTGTTCTTCCCCTCCCGACGAAGGCAAGGCTGGGGACAAAGCTTGGACGAAGAGAGCTCTCTGAGGAGCGCGCGCGCGCGGGCCTGCGGGACGCCTCGGGCGGCGCGGCCCTCTCCAGGAAAGCCCCCAGAACGTGCTCTGACCACGCGCGCGCGCTCTGGGACGCTCTGAGAACGCTTCTTCATGGGGGGGCGACCATCCTGGCGTTGCAACTGTCTCACTCCGCGCGCTGTCGCTCAACTTCGGGCCCTGGGACCCTGACAGATCGACCGGGCCCGAATAATGACGCACAGAAAGGGCTTACGCCACGTCGGGTCTCAAGGATGGGGGGGGGGGCGAGGAAGCGTGCACCTTTCGTGCCCCTTTTGGGCCCCAGGGGGGGCGCCCCCCCCACCCCCCACCCCCACGTTCCTCGCCCCACCCACTGCGCAACGCCCGAGGGACGCCCTGGAGCAATGCTTTAATCCATCTGCACTGGCATCGCCTCTGCTCCGCGCTCTGCCTGCACTTGGCGCGTGGTGCGGACGGCACGCGCTCGAGCTGCAGGGCCACAGCGCCTAGTCGTGTGCATGTTCGCGAGGATTGGCGCTCTGGAGCGACGGATCCCCGTGTCCAGACCCCCGACGTCGTGATTGTGCTCGCAGCGTCGACCCCCAGGGGTCTTGACCCCTTCCCAGGACGGGCTCTTCATCCTCCGAATCGTTTGTTGGCGGTCCCGAGGCCCGGCAGGGCCCCCCGGAGGCCGAGCAGACGAAGAACAAACACCTCCCGCCGCGACCTTTGCACAGCGCGAGGGGCTCTGGGCACGCGGATGCTCGCGAGGAGGCTCGCCTCGGCCCGGGCTGCTGCCACGGTCACCGCTGCCTCGGTCGGCCGCTCCGGCCCGCTCGACGCGGCACACTCTTCCACGTCTGAGCGCGCTCCCCTGCCCATTCCCCTCGCGCGGCCGCTCCCGTCGCTCTCCCCCCCCCCACCCCTCTCGCACGCCGGCCAGTGAGCCTATCGGCTGCCCCGGATAGAGAGCCACGCGCTGGCGCGGACCGCCGCTGCCTCGCCGCCGACGGCAAGAGTGCGGAAGGAGGGGCGCCCTGAGAGCGACTGGTCCCCGTCCCTCGGGGCCCGCGCGGCCCCGGCCCTCCGCCCGCGAGCGGACCGGGGCGGGGCACGCGACGCGGGAGCACGTGCGCAGCGAATCGCCCGGCGCTCCGCGGCCGGGCGAACCCCCTTCGCGAGGAGCGGCGCCCTGGCAGTCAAGCGCGGCCTTCACATCGTCGTCGGGGCTTCGCTCGGCTACACGCCAGAGCGACCCCGGGCAGGAGTGACCTTTGGTGCGCGGCTTTTGGGGGGCCGCAGGGGGGGGGTGGCCAAGCACAAGCGCGCAAGACGCTACTGCCGCATGGCGTTCGGTGATCGGGGGACCCCAGCCTGCGGTGGGACCCCAGCCTGCGGTGGGCCTGCACCAAACGTCACTCCAGCGAAGAAAGGTCACTCTTGCGTGGGCGACTTCCGAAACCCCAAACCAAACACGTTTTCATCTCTTGGGGCGCATGTTGTACTTCTGCTGCCTCCCGCCACCTTCCGCCGGCGGAGGCGGCCTCGTTCGTTTTACTTCCGCCGACCTTCCGCCGCCCTCAGCGGCGGAAGAGATGGCAACTCCTTCGATCCTCGAAAGCAAGGGGCCCGTCTAGGAGCGCCTCACGTGTAGTCGATTCGTAAACGAGGCTTGGCTGAGCGGGGGCTTAAGCTTTTTCGGACAGTAGGAGCTCGACCACAAGAAACCTTCCACAAGAAACCCAACCCTGCGACCCCAGGACGTCCATCGGTTTCTGGTGTGGGAACGTCACGTTTTTCCATGGCAAAACCTTTGAAACCCAAGAAACCCAGGGCACCCTGGAGGCAAGCAGAGCGTTTCTTGGCATGGGCCTCTACTGCATGCCCTCCTTACCTGTGCCCCCGTCTGCGGCGCCCAAGGGCCACCTGCAATGGGGGCAAAGCCACGACGTGGAGACCCGCGGGCCCCGGTGCGCCCGTCTGCTGTGCCCCCGTCCATGGCGCCCTGCCGCCATGTGGACGGAGGAGGATGAGGAGGAGAGGGAGGAGAAGGAGGAGGACGAGGAGGAATGACAAGCACGCGACAGAGAACAACACAGATGCCGCGGCGTGATGTCAGAAAGAGGCCGCAAGACGAGGCGTACATCAAATCGTGTAAAAAAGGTCGAAACTGAACGGATCATGCCTGCCAGCTCATTGCCCAAGGCTCACCTCCGCACGTAGGCGCGCCTCTCCGCCTGCAGCCGCGCGTCCAGCTCCTCGTTCAGCCGCAGGCAGAAGCTCGCGATCGGCCGGCCAAGGGCCACGAACTCGGAGATGTCCCTCTCTGCGTCGCCAAGCTCGGCGCTGCCCTTCAGCCGGGCGAGGATGTGTCGCCGGTCAGGCAGCTGCTTGATAGCCTGCGTGAACGCGGCCCGCTGCAGGAAGCTGTGATGGTTCTGCAGCGTCTGCCTGTAGGCCACCTCCGCGGCGCTGCCGGTCTCGGCGCCGCCGGAGAGCTGCGCGAAAAGCTCCACGAAGAACTCGAGCATGCGGCCGATCCACAAGTTCGCCATCCAGGCCGAATCGTCCACATAGCCCTTGTACCCGTTCCTCTCGTGAACCGGCAGCTCGCTGAGCGCCCACGCGCGATAGCCCCCCTCGCCAGGGTCGGCCTTCGAGGCGCGGAGCTTCTTCGTGTTGGCCACGAGGTAACTCCCCATATTGCCGCCCATGGCGTCCAGCGCGCTCGCGTATGCCTCGAGGCCTTCCAGCAGCGGGACACGACGGACCTCGCGCGGAGTCCCCGCGCCGCGGCCCTCCAGCGCCCGCTCGAAGTTCCTCACGGTCGGCCCCAGGAGTCCCGCCTTCCGCGGCACGGGCGG
Organism: Prorocentrum cordatum; assembly: GCA_963575745.1. Classification (NCBI taxonomy): domain Eukaryota; class Dinophyceae; order Prorocentrales; family Prorocentraceae; genus Prorocentrum; species Prorocentrum cordatum. The sequence continues at coordinate 153,672 of CAUYUJ010009780.1, forward strand.
CGCGGGCGGCGCAGGGTTGGCCGTGGCGGCGCCTGCCGCCGCCGCGGGCGCCGCTGGCGCGGCCAGCGACGCAGAGGGCGCCGCGGGGGGCGCGGCGGGAGCCGCTGACGGGCAGCCGCCGCCGCCGCTGCAGGGCACCCCGGCCGCGCCTTGCAAGGGCTGCCAGGAGACGGCGGCCCCTCGGAGGCCCGACTCCCGAGCCGCCGCCGCCGCCGCCGCCTCAGTCGCCCAAGGCTCCTCGGCGCCGCCCGGGCGGGCATCTCCCGCTGGTCCGGCGGGGCCCGCGGGCCCCTCCGCGGCGCCGCGGGACCGTCTTCGGCCGCGCAGCTGCCACAAGCCACCCATGCACGTGCTGCCGTTGGCGCACCACCGCAGGGCCCGCACCTCGTCGCGCACGGCCGCCAGCTCGCCGCCCAGCTCGCCCTGGAACAACTCTCCGCTCACACTGCCCCGCCCTCCCCGTCATCCGCCCACTCCTGCTCCTCCTCCTCCGCTTACCCCCCCTACCCCTCCTCCACCTTTTCCTGCGTCCCCCTCCTCCCTCCTCCCTCCTCCTTCCTGCCTCCTCCCCCCTCCTCCTCCGAAAGCCCTTGCTAATCCAGATGCTCCTTCTCCATTATCCAACCCCCGACGTAATGAGTCTTTCATGGCGCCGACCCCAGCGGTCTCGACCCATTCCCTGGGACCCGCTTTTCATATTGAGTCGTTTTGTTGACGGCCCCGCGGCCCGGTAAAGGCCCCCAGAGGCCGAGAAGAACAAAAGGAATCCGTCGTGACTTGATCATGCCTTGAGGGGGTCTGGGTCCTCAAGATGATCCCTGGCGCCCACCCGCACGGCACGCGCCGCGCCCTGGAGCTCGCGCTGGAGCTCCTCGCGCACCTCGGCAAGAATGCGGGCGTGGAAGTCGGTCAGCAGGCAGCGCATCTCTTCCATCGAAATGCCTTGGCTGCGGCCACGGCCGCGCCGCCGGCCCGTGGGCGAGGTCTGGGCCACGTGGTCACCGAGGTCGCGCTCTGCCTGCGCCGCGGAGCAGCAGTCGAAGTTGTGCGGGGACGCGTGCCTGTGGCGCGCGGCGCCGCCGCGCCCGCCGCCCGCGAGCAGGCCCATCGAGGCCAGGCATCCCTGGGCAGCAGGATATCCATGGACGGCGTCCTCCCCCGACGACGCGGGGCTGGAGCTGCCCCCGCTCCTCCGCTGCGCCGGCGGCGCCCCGCGCCTGGCTGGACGCGTCATCCCGCCGGCGGCGGCGGGGGCCTCGGGCCACGGGCTGCTAGGCGGGCCCTGCCACATCGCTCTCCTCCGGGGGCCCGGGGGGGGGGCGGCGGGCGGTGTCGGCGGCGACCCTGCGTGAGCCAGGAGGAGGATGAGGAGGAGGACCAGTGTAAGCCCAAGAGTCAGCAACGATGCTGGAAGAAACCCTCCCTCCAAGCTCCCTCTTCATAATTAGGCCCCTACATCGGCTCACAGCCACTGTGGGAACTGGCTCGTTGGAAGACGACCGCTTGAAGACCCTGAAGCATCCAAAACATTGTTCTCGGGATTCCAGCGCCACTGATCAACCTGACTGTTGCGTCTCAACGGTCCTGAATCGTGCTAGAACGCCCGCCATTCCTGGGACTTGAACACCGCGAATCAACGTAACTGTTGCGCCCTCATGATCCAGAACCCTTCCAAAAATCGTTTCTGGTACGTTGATCATGGGAATCCGTGAAACTCTAGCAACGCTACGTCGAGAACCACATTTTCAAAAAGAACCGCCCTCAAACCGTAAAACTGCAGCAACTGTTTAAAAACGAATGTGCGCGGAACTAAGGTGAGAATCACATTTTGAAAACCATCCGCCCTCAATCCGCGAAGCTGTTGCCAATCTAAGCTTCAGGGTCATAAATGGGCGGCGTGATGCCGGCGGGCCCGCCGACCAGGCGGCCCCGCCGCCCCCCCCCGGCCACGTGGCGCTCTGGATCCCCCGGGCCGTCCTCCCCATCCGCAGCATCACAGGAGTCGCCCAGCGCGGCAGGTGCAATCCCACTGGGTGCCCAGTCGGAGTCGTGCCCTGTGGCCTCCAGGCACCCGTGCGCAGCGACCACACCACGCGCGCGCTGGGATTGTCCCGTCCGTGCGCTCTCGTCGCCGATATTTTGTTCACGCTGCCAGGCTTATGAAAGTGCGAGCTGCCGACGCGACCCCCACGAGCATCAAGACAATTCCGACCACAAGCTTCAACTTGCTGTCTGCCATGCGCTTCATGAACATGCCACCCAACAGAGCAGACGCCGTGCTCACGACAGAGAAGATCGAGGCCAGCCCCAAGTCCACTGTGCCCAACGTGAGTGCGCCGACTGCCGACGAAACGACCAGTACACAGCTGAACGGGATCGAAAGTCCGACGAGCTGCTTCATGGGGGTGGTGGGGTCCCACATCAGCCACAGGGGGAACAAAATCACAGGCCCCCCGACCCCGGCGAGGGAGGAGAGGAAGGCCGTCACCAGGCTGATGAGCATCAAGGCGGCCACGTCGCCCGCAGACCTGCCCGCCAGGACCTCCGCCAGCGCTGCCCTGGCCAGCAGCAAAGACGAGCGAGACGGCGCCCTGGCAGGGGCCGCCGGCTCCCCCCCGAGCCGTGCACTCGCGGCGGCCCCGCGCCCGGCGCCGCCCGCGGCGCCGCCCGCGAGGCCGAGGGTTCCCAGCGGCGCCTCTGCGATACGCCCTCCGCCCTCCGCTCCGCCTCCCGAGCGCAGTGGCGCCCCCGCGGCTTCTGCGCCGGCAGCCTGCCCCCGAGGGCTCGCAGTGGCGGCGGCGCCGAGGCCGCCCTGGGGCGGGCTGGGGCCGGCGCGACACGCCAGGGAGCTCCGCGCGCCGCTCGGGGGCGCCGGGCTGCGCCGCCAGAGCGGCGCCCCGAGGCAGGCGGGGCCGCCGCAAGCCGCCCCGGGGCACAGAGCACCGCCGAGGCCGGCCAGGTCGCAGCCGCCCGCCGCCGGCATGGCTAGGTCGGCACTCGGGCTCTCGGCCACCGCGGCCGTGCCTTCGAGGTGGGGCCGCAACTCCGCGCTGGGCCGCGCCCCGTGCAAAACGACGGCCCGCGCGCCGATCGGCCGCGGGCCCACGCTCTCGCCGCCGCACGCGCCTGACCCGCTCTCGGCGCCAAGCCTCGGCGCCGAGACGGCAGCGGCGGCCGGCTCGGCAGTGGCGGCGGCGCTCGCTTGCGCGCGCGCGGCGCGCCGTTCACGGACCACGCGCTTGGTGGTCTGCGCGCCCGCGAAAACGGAGATGGCCGAGACCACGAAGGCCACCACGAAGCTCGGGACGTAGGGCAGCAGCGCCTGGCCCAGCAGGGCGCCCACAGCGGCGGGCGGGAGCAGCAGCAGGGCGCTGCGGACGTCGAGGTCCCCGTAGTACAGCAGCTGGAGCCAGCGGGCGGCGTTCAGCAGCAGCACGGAGCAGAACGTGGTGCCCACCGCCAGGGGCGCCTCTACGCCCGGCAGGAACAGCATCGCCGGCACGAAGATCACCCCGCCTCCGACCCCGAAGCACCCGATGATGAACGCACCCCACGCCCACGCGGCGCAGACGGCGGCGAGCTGCCACCAGACCAGCGGGTCGGGGTACTCGAGCCAGAACACCTGCACCATGGCGCCGCCCTAAGGCGCCCGCCGGCGGGGCGCTGGGGGCGCCGAGGCGCCGCCAGCGAGCCGCGGGCGGCTGAGCGCCG
>CAUYUJ010009780.1:159882-254882 GCA_963575745.1 Prorocentrum cordatum
CCACGCGGCGGCCTCGGCAGATGGAGGCCGAGGTGGGCCGGCAGGCCGCGGGCGCCAAATCCCGGGCGCTCGCGCGGCCTGGCGGGCGAAGCGCCGCCGGGGGCCACGACCTCGACCTCGATGCGGCAGCCCGACCTCGATGCGGCAGCCCGACCTCGATGCGGCAGCCCGACCTCGACCTCGATGCGGCAGCCCGACCTCGATGCCGGGGGCCGCCTCGCGCGGCAGCCCGACCTCGATGCGCGGCAGGCTGAGCCGCTTCACCTCTGGCTGCCCGTCGGGGGCGCCGCGCCGCAGTCGACGGCCCCCGCCCCGCGCGGGCAGCCAATCGCCCTGCCAACTCCAGCACCGCGATTGCCAAACAAACCAAAGAATGTGATCAGCATCTGAAACGCAACGGCCAGATGGCCGCCCCCGTCGATGCGCGCCCCGTGAACGAGCGCGCACATTTGGGGTCTCCGCGGCGCGCGCATCCAACAATAACCAATCGCCATCGGTTCCCAGCAGCAGGCCGTTGGACGCTGTCTCGTCCATGCGGGCCTCAGCCTCAGGCCTCCGGCCCGAACGCCGACGCGCCGTCTGGCCCAGCCTCCAGGTAAGGATGAGCGCGAAGATCCGCGACCAGCTCGGCGCGGCGGTTGCCGCCGGCGGCGTTGTCCTCTCATGCGGCGCAAGCCTGACAGGGAAGTCTGCAGCGGGGCGCGCGGTCGCTGCTCGCCCCCGCGGCGGGCTTGCCTGGGGGGCCCGAGGCCTCGCCCGCGGCGCCTCGGGCCCCTGCCGCTTCGGCGGCCAAAACGACAGGGGAGGGGGGGGGGTGGCCGCTCAGGCGTCGCACCGCTGGCTGGCACAGTCGAGCGACGCGCCCCACGGGGCACTCCGCTGCACGAAGAACGCGCGCTCTCGGCGGCCAGGTCCGCGCAGACCGCCTCGATGCAATCGGGGGGCATGTGAGCTTCGCAACGGGCAGCCGGGCAACTTCATTGAGAATGGGGGCCGGAAATAAGCTGGCAACGGCAGCGCGTCCTGCGCCGACCTCGCCCCGATCTCAGGTGGCGCCCTGAGAACTCTCCACGGCGGCCGGAGTGCTCCATGACGGCCAGCAATAAAGCGAAAACTGCCAAAGACATCGCGGGCGTCGTCACAGGGGGAACGCTGTCCCTTCACTGAGCTAGGCTGCCCCACTCGAGGTAGCCACCGCAGCTCCGCGCGTCGGGCGGGCCCCTTCAGACTCGGCGCCGGCCCGATCACTCGGGGCCGCTGCTCTTCGCCGCGAGCGCTCGCGCTCATCTCCTCCACTTCTTCTGTCGGGCCTCCCCCGTGCGCCCGGGGCGGCCGAGCCCCGGCAGGCGCGAGAGGACCGGAGCGGGCGCTGTCGGCCGAGGCGTCTCGAGAGCCCCCAGCCACTGCAGGAGGGCCAGGCGCTGCGCTGCCCCTGGCGAGGCGCGGCCCGCGGGGGGGAGGGCGCGCGCCCCGCTCTCTCCGCCTCCCAGCCATCCCAGGCCCAGAGCGCGAGCGGCCGAACACCGCTTTCACACTCGCCTCCCCCGCCGCCACGGCAATCGCAAACTCCTCGTCCCTGGCGCTCAAGGGGGGCCCCTCCGAATCCACCGGCGACATTTCAAACCATCGGGGCGCCAAGGGGGTTCCATCCTTCAACTCCTTGCGCGCGGACTTCACTCCGTGAGCCAACGCGTCGCAAGCATCCAAAGCCTTGCCGCGCAGCACACAGTCGAGTGCCGCTGCCAGGGCTCTCATCTCGCGGAAGCGGCATTCACCCAGCGCAGAGACAATTCCGCCCTTCGTGAAGAGTCGCTGCAAAACCTTTAGGGGCACAGCCCCAGTCTCACCAGTAACGGTAAACGCCGAGTCCTCCCCGTCGAAGTGCTTGACCACGTAGGGGCACTCGTGCTCGACGATGCGCCCCGGGCGGGGCTGGGCCAACCTCCGCAGCGCCGTGCGCCTTGAGGACCGCGTCTTGGAGGCCGCCCCCTGCGCCCCGCTCCGCCTCGTCGCTGGAGCCGCCTGTAGAGGGTCACCCCCTGCCCCCTGGCGCCCTCCGGAGGGCCCTGGCCATGCAGCCGAGCACCTCTTCGTCGTCCACCTGGCGGGGGGGCCGTCCGCGACCGACCTCCACCTGCGCCCCCGCCGCCTCCGCGCCCGCCGCCGTCGCCTCCCGCTCCTCCAGGCGGCCCCGCAGGGGCCCCCCGCCGCCAGCCCTGGGCGGGCACCCCGCAGCCAGGACCAGCTGCCGCCGCGTCTCCGCGCTGCCCGCGAGGGGCGCTTCGACAGAGGGCGCGCCCGCCCGGCCCGCATCCGCGTCGCCTGCCAGCCGACGCCGCCGGGGCTGCAAGGACGGGGCGCCACGGTCCCTCGGCGGCACTGGCGGTGGCCCCTGGCGCTTCCTCCCCAGAGACGGCGTGCCCGCTGCTCTCCGGCGCCTCGTGGCCCACCTCCACCCGCCCGCAGGGGGCGCCATCCCCCTCTCCGCCGGCAGCCCCTCGGCGGCGAAAGAGCTAGCGATCCCGCGCGCCCATCAGCAGCTCCGTCACCGAGACCATCGGCAGGGGCCAAAAACCAGCGCCTCGTGCACGTCGGCGCTCTGGGTCCCATCGCGCATGCAGGAAACGCGCGCGCTCCAGCGACAAGCTCCTGGACAGGCTCATGTGTACGGTCATCTCCACCCCGCACGCACAAACAGACGTTTCACCAGCCCAAAAATCATGGCAAAAATCCGCCACCAATAGCAAGGGTTGGAAGCGCCCAGCACCTTCAGCAGGATATCCGCCCCCTCGATCTCACCAGCTATGACCCCCGCTGCCTCCCCAAGAGTATGGCCCTAGGCCTCGAAGTTCCACTCGTGGGCGGCGTACAGTCGGGGCCCTGAAGAAGGAACCCTTTTCGTTGGGGAGGGGCTCCGTATGCCTTAATTGTTTCGCAGCTTGCCTCAGGGTTTCCTTATGTTTTCGATGGGGAAAAAGGGGCTTCGTTCCTTATTTTAGGTTCCTTAGGTCAAGGCCCCGACTGTATGCCAGAAGCTCCCTGGCGGCTGGCCACTGCCCCTCGGGCAAACAACCGATGTCCGCCGCCACCGGCCAGCCTGAGGCCAAAGTGGCTGCTCCATCCGCCATCGGCCTCACTCCCGGGGGCTTTGTCAGTACCCGCCCCTGTCCCCGTCACGCACCCCGCGAAGCTCGGGGATACCGAGCCTCGCCGGACAGGGAAGTGCGCCTGGCGCCAAACCCTGCCGAGGAGATGGCAGAGCTGAAAGAGGAGGACGATCTTCTATCCGGGGGATGGCACGGCTCCCAGCACGTATGCCTCGGGGCCACCTGGGGGGCAACGAGCGCGGTGGTGGTTTACGCCTTCCTGCCGGTGGCAGGTGGCCGCGCTCACCCCAAAGACGGACTAGGCGGCTCCACGAGCACGCCCGTCGCCTGGCCGAGCCACGCTCAGCACCGCATCGCTCCAGAAACGGAAACGGGCGCGGCGGTATCGGGTGCTGTGATGGAGTTCAACAGCCGGGCGGGGCTGGCTGGCATCCCAGTCGCCGCCTGCGGTTCCCCCGATCCAGAGCGAGCTGCGACGCATGGCGCATGCGAGAGCCCTCCGAGGTACATTCAACAGGGAAGGGGTGCCCTGCCCCATCCTTTTGCACATGTTCGTTAAGAATGAAACTTCCACAACAACAACAACAACAACAACAACAACAACAACAACAACAACAACAACAACAACAACAACAACACCAACAACAACCACAACAACAACAACAACAACAACAACAACAACAACAACCATTTTAAGGCTGTGCGCTCTTACTTGCCCGCGAGTCATTCAACACGTATACCCTACACCCTCGATGCCCGCCCTCTTCGTCTTCGATCACACCCCTTTCGGGGGGATTATTTCTCTTTGCTGGGGCCGGCGGGCTTAGACGTACGGGCAAACCGGAACGGGCGGACAATCCTTCGGGGGCGTACATCTCTCTGCCCGCCATTGGAATTGGCGCGGGCCCTGCAAGAGGAGGAGGGGAAGAACGAGGGAGAGTGGGAGGAAGGGGAGGGGGAAGGACGAAGGAAGAGGGAAGATACCACGTTGTGAAGGCGTCCTTGGCGCGTGCGTGGTTCCTGAGCGCCGAAACGCAATTCCAGAATAATTTGTGAGGACGTCGCACGCGAGAGCGCAGTCCTGAGTACATTGTGAGGAAATCTCAAGCGGAAGCGGGGGCCCTGACTAAGTTGCGAGGAAGTCTCAAGCGGGAGCGCCGTTCCTGAGCAAATTGCACGGAAGTCTCAGGCGGGAGCGGGGGTCCTCACTAAATTGCGAGGAAGTCTCAGGCGGGAGCGCCGTTCCTGAGTCAATTGCGCGGAAATGTCAGGCAGGAGCGGGGGTCCTGAGTAAAATTCGAAGAAGTCTCAGGCGGGAGCGCCGTTCCCACGTAAATTGCACGGAAGTCTCAGGCGGGAGCGGGGGTCTTGATTACATTGCGAGGAAGTCTCAGACGGGAGCGCCTTTCCTGAGTAAATTGCGCGGAAGTCTCAGGCGGGAGCGGGGGTCCTGAGTAAAAATCGATGAAGTCTCAGGCGGGAGCCGTTGTTGTTGTAGCCCGGGGGGCAGGGGCACAGTTTGAGCAGGAAGACTTTCCTTGAGAAAAAACAAGGTGCGAGCCCCGGGGGTGGCACTTCAATCGAAAAAAACAATGTGCACCGGTGGGGGGGGATCAACAATAATTATTCTTCAAGAATGAGAGTTCAACAACAACAACAACCACCACCACCACAACAACAACAACCACAACAACAACAACAACACCACCACCACAACAACAACAACAACAACACTAACAGCAACAACAACAACACCAACACCAACACCAACAACAACAACAACACCTACACCAACACCAACACACCACCACCACCACCACCAACAACAACAACAACAGCAGCAGCAACAGCAACAGCAACAGTAACAACAACAACAACAATCATTTAAGACTGGGGACACTCCGTTCTCACCAGTGCCAGGGTTTTCATAGGAGGCGGGCAATACCCCCACTTTGTGGGGGGGCCGGTTCAAGCTCTACCAAATTTCCAAACGACTCTTCGCCACCACCCACACCCAGCTTCCCGCCCTATGACGTTCGGACACTTCACTTCGTGGCATGCGGACGACCGTGGCTACTATTCAGGGCCCCGCGGCCGACGACGACGGCGTGCGCGCGCGAAGAAAAAACGAATGTGTCCCGCATGGTATTATTTGACAGGGATGATGGCCCTGGCAGGTGCGCAACCGTTGTCGCAGAAGTTCGAAAAAGTTGCTCGCAAAAGCCCGTTTGACAGAAATGTTTAAAAAGTGTTGGGTTTCCTACGAATCCGCAAGAGCGCGCGGGATGAGATTTTGACAATTTTTTGTTGAAAAACCATTGGTTTTTTGATGTTTTTATGTTAAAATCGCTGCGAACACTAAGGTTTTGGAAGGATTTCGTCTTGCGCGCGCGAATGTCCACTTTACCTTATTTTTTGCAAGGGATTCTTGAAATTTGATTATATTAGAACAAGAAATTTCATTTTATAGTGTTTTTTGCAAGGGAAAGCGGATTACAACAAAACAACCGGATCTGGATGACATCGTTTTACCTGAGGCTTCCTCACGAAAATGATGAAAATGTAGCTGCGGCCTAGGCGCGGCGAGGGGGTCGCGCACCAGGGGTCCCAACAATAATTATTCTTTAGAATAAATAATGTTCAACAACAACAACAACAACAACAACAACAACAACAACAACAACAACAACAACAACAACAACAACAACAGCAACAGCAACAGCAACAGCAACAGCAACAACAATAGCAGCAACAACATCACAACAACAAACATAGTCCAGCCTACGGAACGCCACCTCAGCCACGCACCCAGGGACGGAGTAAGAGCGTTCAGCCCCCTCACTCTGTCACTCTGATAAAGGAAGGGGCGAGGGTGGGGCGGAGGGAGATGAGCAGAGAGATAAAGAGGAGGAATGACGGGGCATACTGGAGCAGGATGAGGCAGGATACGGAGGAGCTCCTCTTCCTCCTTCCACCCCCCTCTGCATCGTCAGTCCGCCTCCTCCTCCTCCTCATCATCATCATCCTCATCATCCTCTCGACGTCGACGACGAACACGACGACGAAGACAACGACGAGCGTAGGCCTCTTTATTCGCCACGTCGGCGGCCGAGTCACGGACTGCAAGGTCTGGACCGTCCCCGCCGTCCCTCTGGGCGCTGGCGGCTAGGAGCCGCGGCGATTTGTGCGCCTCAGTCTCCTCGTCCTCCTCCTCGACCTCGGTTTCCCCCTCCTCCTCCTCCTCCTTCATCCATTGTCCTTGTAAAAAACTCCTCCCTGTCGCCCCCACAAACGTGTCGGGGCGGGCCGGGCGTTTCGCCTGAGTCCGCCTCATCGCATAGGATCCTGAACATGAAATCTGCACCAGCTTAACGGATTGAGGGAGGGCCGTTATCAAAAACTGGCTCTCGCCTAAACGCCGCGCGCATTCATCTTGAAAAACTGCACCTGCTTCGAGGATGTACGGCTGCCCCTTTTCAAAATGTGGCTCTCGCCTCAGCGACGCGCACATTCGTTTCACAATTCGCAGCTGTTTCAAGGATTCGTATGTTGAAATCCCCGGAACGGTGTCTTGGCACGATTTAGGATTGTCAGGACGCAACAGTCACGTTGATTCGTGGAGTTGGAGTCCCAAGAAAAGTGGTCTGGCACGATTCAGGTTTGCCAGGGAGCAACGTTCACATTGATTCTTGTTGAAATCCCCCAGAACGGCGTTTTGGCACGAGTAAGGATTCTCAAACGGTTGCCTTCCATCGGGGCCTTTCCCGCCATGAACATGAATTCTTGGAGGGACCTGTGAAGAGGAAACTTGGGCGGGGCTGTGGCAATGACGTTGGTGCGTCTTGGGTTTACATTGGTCCTTCTCCTTTTTGACGTTGCCAAGATATGAAGACTGTGAAAATCAGATAGGCGAGGACGTGATATTTAGGGTGGTAATGAGTTGTAATTCCCTTCCGCCCATGGCCGTTGTGCCTCATAAGCTGGGCGGGAGGGTGGACGCACCTACTCACGTTTTGCTTTGCGTACGGAGATGAATATTTTTTTTGTTTATCTTATCTTGTGCTTGCATCAAGTGCTTGGTGGGAGGGATATTGTGATATGTATTTGCACTGGTAGCCTGGAGCTGTATCAGTTCTGCGGTTGCGAGATTCATATCAGAGTGGCCGTGCAGAAGTACATGCTGGCGCTCATCATTTTCGCGGTGCTTTACCACTGCGCTTTCCATAGTTCGGCAATCAACATCAACAGCCTCATCACTTGCACCCTGGCCGGCAATCGTTGCAGCAACGAGCTCGAGCCGGACCGCGACACCTACGACAGCGAAGACGTCCTGTACGACAACATCCCCATCACAGACGTGATGGCGACCCCGCAGCAGCAGCCCAACGACGGACCCCTCTTCGTGGACAAGGAGGGTGCCGTACACTACAACGGCGACCCAGCCTACGGCGAGGAGTTCGAGGAGCGTGCGATCCTCGGCCACCATGCGAGCGAAGAGAAGCTGCAGAAGCTCTACGCCATCAAGCTCAAGAATTCCCTGAATGCGCGAGCGTGGAACCTCACGAGGAAGAGGGCCGATATTGCAACGCAAGCAGTGTTGGACAAAGCAGGTGATGACCCACTTGCTGCAGTGAAGATGGTGGTGGCAACAGTACGGCAGGCGTGCGAGCGGATCGCCCCACTACAGAGGCAGCAAGCGTTCGAGGAAGATTTCTTGTAATGTTTTCGCAACAGATCGGGGTCTGTGCAGGACTAACACCTCGAGGCGGGAGACGGAGTATGAGCGGCTCAAGTCTCTCTCAGCAAACACGACAGTGAGTGAAGACCTACGGACGTACTACCTTCTAAAGTTGGCCAATATCAGCATGACCGAACACAAACCTATTCTCGGGCAATGCAACAACGAGTACATATGGGATGATGTGACGGCGGCGATGCTCATCCAGCTGGACACGACGTGCAGAGACGAACGTGGTCACGGACGTTATGGAGCATACCCGGTGGACTACGACGATGACGAGGAGGAAGCCCGACTTGGATACGAGTGTGGCGTGTGCGATGAGGACGGGCTTCTGAGCGATGAAGACTATGACGCGCTGGCAGCCGACATCGACGAGTTCGAAGGGGTGATTGACGACGCCGACCCCGAGGAGGTCAGCCAGGAGGAGTGTGACACTCTAGCGGCTGAGGCACAGCGTCTCGGGTAGAAGGCTGGACGAAAAGGTCACAGGCCCAATTGCAAGCAAGCCCGGGAGAGGCTTGCACAGAGCAAGTCCAATCGAGGCTGGAAGGTCAACATCAACAAGCAGGGATTCATCAAGATGGACGGCAAGGAAGCCGAAGAGAAGCTAAAAGAGATAGAGGCTCGCACGAAATACAACGCATGCCATAAGAAGGGTCACTGGAAAGGCGACCCGGAGTGCGAGAAGACAAGGCCATCAGGCGGCGGATCATCGAGCAGCCTACAGCGTTGAGGACGAGGTGGTGGCCGAAGCTTTCACGGGCGACCTGGAGGTTTTCTACGACGGGCTGGGTTTGCGATGGCAGCGGCGGTGAAGCTACTGATGGCGGACAGCTCAATGGACATGACTGCCATCCAGATCGTGAATGACCAACTGGCGAACATGGAGACCACGATGGAGGAGATCATGAGTCTGACGAAGGTGAGGATCAACACCGACGAGCAGATCGTGAACACCTGGGCAGTATCAGCACTTGGAGACGACCAAGGTACACGAGAACCTGAGGGTAGTGATGCCCAAACGACAGGATCTGGAGAAGGACAGACATGGCCCAGCAGATCGAGCACCTACTACCATGAAGAGGATGCCACAGCGGCGGACCTACAGAAGATCAAAGATCGAGCAGCACAGATTGCAGCATTATGGGTCAGCTGTGAGAACATGGAAGCAGCCTACAGGGATTACATGGATTGGTGTGTGGACTGGGCACTACACTGGATCCATCAGCTCATGCACATCACGATGGAGATGGCACCACAGTGACTCAGGAACTTGGCGTACGACCTACGCCAAGCATCCTGGGCCAGTACCTCGGAACTACGAGACATCGTAAGGAGCACCTGCGAGCGTCTACCTCATGGAATGCGACCGACATGGTTGTGAACGGAACGCAGGACGGGCACAGACTACAGGCCAACAGAGGATCGTGCACCACCATCTGGCCTGGAGGTGAACTACGAGGAGCTGGAGGAGACCGAGGCCTACGCGGTAAGGAACGGACCTATTCCAGATGGACATGCTGTGCTGGGCACGGCGTGCCTACGAGGATGTGGAGGTTCACTAGCGTTGGACGGCTACGCGGAGGACAGCAGGGTCACTACGAGGATGAGGGGCCCATCCATGCGCTTCCGAGGCGTGAATGATAGCGCCCTGGTCATGGCAGAAGGCGAGCAGGAGGTGACAGCTGGACTTGCAGGAGCCGACGTGAATCTACGATTCCAGAGGCTGCCGAAATCGAAGACGCCGATACTGCTAAGCATCCACCAGCTGGAGGAGCTAGACACAGTGCTGTACGTGAAGGAGCGGAAGGCGGACTTCAAGGCGATCAACAAATGCGGGGCGCCGCTCAACAAGACCGGGAAGGGGCACCTGACGATCTCACTCAAGGACTGGCCGAAGAAAGACACGACCAAAACAATACCATCCGTTACGACGGATACGATCGGCATCTGGACCGCGGATGTGCATGAACTAGACAAGGGCATCCTCCGACGAAAGCAGAGGAAGCAGATCGACATGTGGGAGACAGGGTTGCAGGACAAGCTGGTTTAGTGCCAACAGGTCGTGGAGACGCTAAAGGCGGACCCAGAGGAGAAACGGCCTATCATATGCGAGCCCTATGCTGGTGGCATGGCAGCCACATCGGAAGCTCAGCAGCGGCGACACCCTACCACGAGACCAAGGGACATCCTGATAGAGGACGACCTACTGGACATCAAGTCACAGCGGAAAGTGCTGAAGCAGCTGGACGAGGACGAACCCTACATGACTATCGTGGGTTTTCCAAGCGACCCGTTCACGAACATATCGCACATGTTTCCGCAGAAGACGAGGATGATGAAGCTAGCAACTGGCATGAAGCACCTGCGGTTCGTCAAGCAGACCTGGCTCAGCTGCAAGCGTCGAGGAGCACGCGTGCTACTGGAGAACCCGCCGACATCAAAGGCCTGGAAGCTCATGCCGAGGCCTGGCTCAGAGTTTGTGGCCGCGATGACGCACCAATGTGCCGAATGCAACAACCTGGTGGACTTCCTGGGCGATCCCGTCAAGACGCCGACGCGGTTCCTGACTACGGCCACCATGCTAGGCGCCAAGCAAAATAGCATCAGGTGTGACAATACGCACGAACACACGAGCGTGATAAACAGGTCGAAGGGAACAGCATCAAGTCTTGGCAACTGGACGACCAACCTGGCTAAGACGATCATGGACGGCATCGAGAATCAGAGGGGCCTCGAGAAGCAGCATGGTGGGTACGACAGGTACGCCAACCACTTCGAGGACATCGAGCTTAACGAGATCGAGGCCAATCCTGCAGAGGCGGAGGCACCCATGCACGCGAGTGCCGCGACGATCTTCAGCAAGCACGGCGACACCATCGAGATGGCGGACTGGACGGCGGTACCACCACTTATGCGAGCAGCTATCAAGAAGATGTACGAGAGCCAATCACATGGACCCTACAAGGAGTCAGTGGTACGATACTTACAGTACGGTGGAGCTAGTCGACGAGCGACGCAGGCAGCGCGACTCTTCAGATGCATAACGTGTGAGGAGCAGGCTCAGACCCAAGACCCACAGCAGCACAGCCCAAGGTTAGAGATGTTAACGAGGCCAGTGGCATGGATTTCATGATCATACCCGACATGGACAATAATATGTACGTGGTGCTTGTAAACGTGGATAATGCATCGGACTTTACAGCGGCTATCTACACGTGTCCTGGATCAAGACCGACGGCAGAGTTGGCTAAGAAAGCTTTCGAGCTTGGATGGCTGACCTGGGCTGGTCCACCTACTGTGGTTGAGCAGGACCAGGACTCTACATTCACGGGCGAGTTCGGGACACTGCGCAACGACCTTGGCCTGGTGATCAACAACGCTGCGCCAGAAGCTCACTGGCAAATGGGCAAGGTCGAGAGGAGGATACGTTATCTAAAGGAGATGGCGACGAGTGTCTTCAATGCTGGAGATATTCGTGGTCAGGATCCAGTTGCAGCTGCAGTACGAGGCATGGCCAACGCGTGCAACCAGCTGGTTAGCACAGCGGGCTTTTCACCACAGCAGTGGGTACTGGGAGCTGGACATCGACTACCTGCGACTTTGGCGAATGCCGACAACGACCCAGCACGAGTAGTTTCCAGAGTAGCTGAAAGGACATCGTTCTGGAATCGACTACACCTTCGGCAGATATGCTCGGAGTCCTTTTTCAAGGCAGCTAACTCATCTGCTTCGAGGGGGACAGTGCTGGCGAGGACAAGACCCCAGCCAGGGCCCTTCCAGCAAGGAAATCTACTGATGTTCTGGCGATCGGACAACCCAACGAGAAACCTACACGCTCGATGGCATGGACCTGCCCTGTGCCTGGGCAAGGACGAGCATGGCTACCAACTGATCCACAGTCGGATCCCGATTCTGAGCTCACCAAGTTTACTACGGAAAGCGACTGAGCACGAGGTGACGACCATGCTGTTCACCGATCTGTTCTCAGACAGGTGGGCCAGCCCGACCTCGAGCTGGACAGAGAGGCTTTATAGATCTTCGAGGGGAACAATATAACCCAGCACGAAATGCTCAGCGGCCAGATGAACCACCTGATCAACAGCCAGATCAACATCAAGATCAGCAGCCTCCAGAACGACAGCAAGACTATCATCAGCAGTTACCTGGACAGCAAGAAGCTCCACAACAGCAGCCAGTGCAAGGACAGACAGACACACCAGGAGCAGCACCAGCTCAAGGTGGCGCGGGTCATCCGAAGCAGTCGGACAGCAGAAAGAGACGATCGGATGTGGTGCACGACAATGACGTGATGCCGATGCGGCAGAGGCTGGACGATGAGTACAAACCAGTACCAGCTGATCAAGACCAAGCAGAGGAAGATTTACGAGCGCGACTACGTCGAGCACACCAACCCTGAGACACCATCCTGGGAGCAGTAGCATCCAGCAGCCAGGGCAAGACCGACCTGAGGCAACTGGACAACATCAAGAATGCACCTCTACTACCCGAACCGGCACCAGGGTATCAGATCGAGAGGAGGCGGCTGTTCAATCTGGACACACGCGACCTGGTTCAGGACATCTCGAGGGTGGACTGGCTAGCTAACCCTCAGATCATCGACGATGTGGTGGCACAGCAACCGATCACGGTCATCGAAGAGATCGCACCGATGAAAGAAGAAGGAACTGAAGATGGACCGGGAGGTGACCCACAACCTGCAGCCTCACAGCCTGGACCTCCAAGTGGTGGCAACATCGACGAGATCATGGAGGAGCCGGAGTAGCCCAAGGAGGTGCAACATGGTGGTAAGAAGCATTCGGTCAAGAAGGATCTGAAGACCAAGCAGACCAAGAAGGATGATGCTCACGACGACCGAGCTCAACTTCAAGTACCTGCCAGTATTCAGAGACATATGGAATAACGCAAGAAGGCAGAGGAGACAGCAGCAGCGCCGACAACAGCATCAGCAGATCAACAATTGACAACAACGTCGAGTACAAGACAGCCGGAGCAGCATCAGGGCAGCAAGCGCCAGGCACATCCCGTGACGCTTAAGGAGTTCCTGCTGGACGACGTACCCATCAGCATCAAGCGTGCAAAGGGCCAGACGGGACCAGTCAAGCAGCTGGCAGAGACACCACTCCTGGTTGAAGCAATCGTGGCCGAGCGGACGCGCACACAGCCGACAAGGGCTAACAAGCATCAGGAGATCAACCTGAAGACGCTGGGCGACGACAAGCTCAAGTGGAAGAAGATGCAGAGTGCAGTGGAGAAGGAGTGGAATACCTGGTGCAAGTACGATGCGGCAATCCACATATCAGGAGCAGCGGTTGAGAAGATAGACCCTGACAAGATCCGAAGCTCCAAGGTGGTCTGGACGGACAAGGATCCTACGACCTTTGAGCCGAAGGCGAGAATATGTGGACGGGGCTACGAGGAGGAGTTCGACGACAAGCTACGTCGAGACTCTCCTACAGTCTCAGCACAGATGACGCTACTTCTGTGCAGCATCGCATCGAGCCTCAACTTGGACCTAGTCGTTGCGGATGTGAAGGGGGCCTTTCTACAAGGCCAGGCGATCACGCGTGAGCTCTACTTGCGGATCCCGACGAACCTTGGGAAGTGCACCATCCCAGGTGTTAAGGCAGGCGACCTGCTGAAGCTTAAGAAGAGCATCTACGGGACCAACGATGCGGCGAGAGCTTGGTACGTGGCGCCGCGCGAGACGCTCGTGAAGCTTGGATGGGAAGGCCTGAGCTTCGAGCCCGCGACCTTCATCAATCGCAACAAGGATAGCACGATCATAGGGATCATGTGTCTACACGTGGACGACTTCCTCATGGGTATCAAGCAGGACGACCCTGAGGGCGCCAAGATCATGAAGGACCTTCAGAAGGCGATTGACTTTGGCGAGGTCAAATACGCGAGGCAGGAGAAGGCGACGTTCTGTGGCCGGGCCTATCTGCAGGACAAGGACGGCAGTATCAACGTCACCATGGAGGCCTATGTGAAGTCCATGCAGACCGTGCGTGTCTCCAGGGAGCGCAGCAAAGCACCTGACAGTGCACTTACCCGTGCAGAGCATCGAGGACTACGAATGGTGGTTGGACAACTGCATGGGCTGCGCAAGTGATTTGCTTCGAAGAGGCGTTCGAGGCATCCCGACTGGCATCAACGCTGGGAGCTCCGACGGTGAAGGACCTGTAGGACTGTAGGACGGGGATGCAGCTATCAGGAGAATCCAGAAGCGGGACGACCTACTGATCAAATTCGCAGCTGGCCTGAACCTGTGGAAGACCATGGTCCATGGTGATCAATGGTCCATGGTGATCAACGTGACCGACAGTGCTTTCGACAATCTGCCGAAGCACAGATCGCAACGATGACACTTCATCATGCTGGGTGACGAGAAGATCAACGAGGACCACGGCAACAAGTACAAGGTACATTGCATTGGGTGGCAGTCTTCAAATCCGCCGACCCCATGAGGCGTGTGCGGAATCCTTCTCGGTTGGATACCATGCTTCCTCATGCAACACGAACTCCCTACCAATGCCCCTCTCTCGCCTTCTCCTTGCCTCGGCATTCCCACATCACGGCAGCTCTCTTCTTGGGACCCCTCCCCCCCCCAACGTGAGCTCTTCTGGCCCCACGCCTGGCCCCGGCATCCCCACCTTGGGAGAGCTCTGTTTTTGGGACTTCCCACCTCACAAGTTGAGCTCTTCTGGCCCCACGCCTGGCCCCGGCATCCCCACCTTGGAAAGCTTTGTTTTTGGGACGTCCCACCTCACAAGTTGAGCTCTTCTGGCCCCACGCATGGCCCCGGCATCCCCACCTTGGGAGAGCTCTGTTTTTGGGACTTCCCACCTCGCACATTGAGCTTTTCTGGCCCCGCGCCTGGCCCCGGCATCCCCACCTTGGGAGAGCTCTGTTTTTGGGACTTCCCACCTCACAAGTTCCCACCCGGAACTTACAAACGACCCACACCCTTCACCTGGCCTCCACCTGGCCACCACCTGGCCCCGACTCCCCCAAGCTTTTGGGCTCTTCTTGGGACCCCCCACCCCACGTTTTCTCGCCCAAAAACGACCCATACCCCCCACCTGGCCCCCACCTGGCCACCACCCCCCCACGTTATCCTCAGGCCTCTGGGCTCTCTTTTTGGGACTTCGGACCCTACGATTTGTCGCCCCAAAACAACCCATACCCCCCACCTGGCCCCCACCTGGCCACCACCCCCCCACGACATCCCCAGGCCACCACCCCCCCACGACATCCCCAGGCCTCTGGTCTCTGTTCTTGGGACCCCCGACCTTACGATTTCTCGCCCAAAAACAAATTCTTAGCCGGGACCCCCCCCCTGCACCCCGGCACCCCCAACCCCCCCACCCCCCCTGACACAGCCAGCCTCCTGAGGTCTCTGGGCATGGTTTTTTTGTAGATTTCAAAGCCTCCCCACTCAGCAAAATCCTCGCCGGGACCCCCCCACCCCCCTGACACAGCCAACATCCTGAGGCCTGTGGGCATGGGTTTTTCGTAGATTTCAAGCCCCCCCCACTTAGCAAAATCCACGCCGGGACCCCCCCACCCCCCTTAACACAGCCTGCCTCCGGAGGCGTCAGGGCATAGGTTTTTTCGTAGATTTCAAAGCCCCCCCACTCAGCAAAATCCTCCCCGGGACCCCCCCACCGCCCCTGACACAGCCAGCCTCCTGAGGTCTCTGGGCATTGGTTTTTTGTAGGTTTCAAAGCCCCCCCCCTCAGCAAAATCCTCGCCGGGACCCCCCCACCCCCCGCTGACACAGCCAGCCTCCTGAGGCCTCTGGGCAACGGTTTTTCGTAGATTTCGCGGCCCCCCCCACTCAGCAAAATCCTCGCGGGGACCCCCCAACCCCCCTGACCCAGCCAGCCTCCTGAGGCCTTTCGCATCCCCACCTTGGGAGAGCTCTGTTTTTGGGACTTCCCACCTCACACATTGAGCTCTTCTGGCCCCGCGCCTGGCCCCGGCATCCCCACCTTGGGAGAGCTCTGTTTTTGGGACTTCCCACCTCACAAGTTCCCACCCGGAACTTACAAACGACCCACACCCTTCACCTGGCCTCCACCTGGCCACCACCTGGCCCCGACTCCCCCAAGCTTTTGGGCTCTTCTTGGGACCCCCCACCCCACGTTTTCTCGCCCAAAAACGACCCATACCCCCCACCTGGCCCCCACCTGGCCACCACCCCCCCACGTTATCCTCAGGCCTCTGGGCTCTCTTTTTGGGACTTCGGACCCTACGATTTGTCGCCCCAAAACAACCCATACCCCCCACCTGGCCCCCACCTGGCCACCACCCCCCCACGACATCCCCAGGCCACCACCCCCCCACGACATCCCCAGGCCTCTGGTCTCTGTTCTTCGGACCCCCGACCTTACGATTTCTCGCCCAAAAACAAATTCTTAGCCGGGACCCCCCCCCTGCACCCCGGCACCCCCAACCCCCCCACCCCCCCTGACACAGCCAGCCTCCTGAGGTCTCTGGGCATGGTTTTTTTGTAGATTTCAAAGCCTCCCCACTCAGCAAAATCCTCGCCGGGACCCCCCCACCCCCCCTGACACAGCCAGCATCCTGAGGCCTGTGGGCATGGGTTTTTCGTAGATTTCAAGCCCCCCCCACTTAGCAAAATCCCGCCGGGACCCCCCCACCCCCCTTAACACAGCCTGCCTCCGGAGGCGTCAGGGCATAGGTTTTTTCGTAGATTTCAAAGCCCCCCCACTCAGCAAAATCCTCCCCGGGACCCCCCCACCGCCCCTGACACAGCCAGCCTCCTGAGGTCTCTGGGCATTGGTTTTTCGTAGATTTCAAGGCCCCCCCACTCAGCAAAATCCTCGCCGGGACCCCCCCACCCCCCCCTGCCACAGCCAGCCTCCTGAGGCCTCTGGGCATGCGTTTTTCGTAAATTTTAAGGCCCCCCCACTCAGCAAAATCTTCGCCGGGACCCTCCCACCCCTTTTGACACAGCCAGCCTCCTGAGGCTTCTGGGCATTGGTTTTTCGTAGATTTCGACGCCCCCCCACTCAGCAAAATCCTCGCCGGGACCCCCCCACCTCCCCTGACACAGCCAGCCTCCTGAACCCTCTGGGCATGGGTTTGTCGTAATTTTCAAAGCCCCCCCACTCTGCAAAATCCTCGCCGGGCCCCCTCCACCCCCCCTGACACGGCCAAACTCCTGAGGCCTCTGGGCATGGGTTTTTCGTAGATTTCAAGCCCCCCCCACTCAGCAAAATCCTCGCCGGGACCCCCCCCACCCCCTCTGACACAGCCAGTCCCTGAGGCCTCTGGGTATTGGTTTTTCGTAGATTTCAAGCCCCCCCCACTCAGCAAAATCCTCGCCGGGACCCCCCCACCCCCCCTGACACAGCCAGATTCCTGAGGCCTCCGGGCATGGGTTTCTCGTAGCTTTCACGGCCCCCCCACTCAGCAAAATCCGCGCCGGGACCCCCCCGCCCCCCCATGACACAGCCAGCGTCCTGAGGCCTCTGGGCACAGTGAATTTGTCGTCAATTTCAAAAACCCCCCCACTCCGAGAAATCCTCGCCGGGACCCCACCCCCCTGACGCACAGTTCGCCTCCTGAGGCCTCTGGGCATGAGTTTTTTCGTCGATTTCAGGCCCCCCCCACCAGCAAAATCCACGCCGGGACCCCCCCACCCCCCCTGACACAGCCATCCTCCTGAGACGTCTGGGCATAAGTTTTTGTAGATTTCAAAGCCCCCCCCGCGCAGCCAAATCCTCCCCGGGACCCCCCCCCACCGCCCCTGACACAGCCAGTCTCCTCAGGCCTCTGGGCATTGGTTTTTTGTAGCTTTCATTGCCCCCCCACTCAGCGAACTCCTCGCCGGGACCCCCCCACCTTCCCTGACACAGCCAGCCTCCTGAGGCCTCTGGGCATGGGTTTTTCGTAGCTTTCGAAGCTCCCCCACTCAGCAAAATCCTCGCCGGGACCCCCCCACCCCCCCTGACACAGCCAGCCTCCTGGGCCTCTGGGCATTTGTTTGTCGGCGGATTTCAAGGCCCCCCCACTCAGCAGAATCCTCGCCGAGACCCCCCCACCCCCCCTGACACAGCCAGCCTCCTCAGGCCTCTGGGCATGGGTTTTTCGTAAATTTGAAGGCCCCCCCACTCAGCAAAATCCTCGCCGGGACCCCCCCACTCCGCCTGACACAGCCAGCCTCCTGAAGCCTCTGGGCATGGGTTTGTCGTAAATTTCAAGGCCCCCCCACTCAGCAAAATCCTCGCCGGGACCCCCCACATCCCCTGACACAGCCAGGCCTCTGAGGCCTCAGACATGGGTTTTTGTAGAGTTCAAAGCCCCCTACTCAGCAAAATCCTTCGCTGGAATACCCAACCCCCATTGACACTGCCAGCCTCCTCAGGCGTCTGCGGCATGGGTTTTTCGTAGATTCAAGCCCCCCCCCACTCAGCAAAACACGCAGGGAAACCCCCCACCCCCCTGACACACCAGCCTCTTGAGGCCTCTGGGCATGGTTTTTTGGAAGATTTCAAAGCCCCCCCACTCAGCAAAATCCTCGCCGGGACCCCCCCACCCCCCCTGGCACAGCCAGCCTCCTGGGGCCTCTGGGCATGGGTTTTTTGTAGATTTCAAAGCCCCCCAACTCAGCAAAATCCTCGCCGGGATCCCCCCACCCCTCCTGACACAGCGAGCCTCCTGCGGCCTTGGGGCATATGTTTTTCGTAGATTTCAAGCCCCCCCCACTCTGCAAAATCCTCGCCGGGACCCCCCCACCCCCCCTGACACAGCCAGCCTCCTGAGGCCTCTGGGCATGCACCCCCCAACCCCCCTGACCCAGCCAGCCTCCGGAGGCCTCTGGGCATGGGTTTTGCGTAGATTTCAAAGCCCCCCCCACGCAGCAAAATCCTCGCCGGGACCCCCCCACCCCCCCTAAAACAGCAGCTCCTGAGGCCTCTGGGCATGGGATTTTTATAGATTTCAAAGCCCCCACTCAGCAAAATGCTCGCGGGGACCCCCCCCTCGCGGGGACCCCCCAACCCCCCTGACACAGCAGTCTCCTGAGCCTCGGGCATGAGTTTGTTCGTAGATTTCAAAAGGCCCCCAAACTCAGCAAAATCTCCGCTGGGACCCCCCACCCCCTAACCACAGCCCAGCCTCCTGAGGCCCTCTGGGCATGGTTTCTTCGTAGATTTCAAGGCCCCCCCCACTCAGCAACATCCTCGCCGGGACCCCTCCACCCCCCCTGACACAGCCAGCCTCCTGAGGCCTCTAAGCATGGGTTTTTCTTAGATTTCAAAGCCCCCCAACTCACCAAAATCGTTGCCGGGACCCCCCCACCCCCCCTGAGACAGCCAGCCTCCTGGGGCCTCTGGGCATGGGTTTCTCGTAGATTTCAAAGCCCCCCTACTCAGCAAAATCCTCGCCGGGATCCCCCCACCCCTCCTGACACAGCGAGCCTCCTGCGGCCTTGGGGCATGGGTTTTTCGTAGATTTCAAGCCCCCCCCACTCAGCAAAATCCTCGCCAGGACCCCCCCACCCCCCCTGACACAGCCAGCCTCCTGAGGCCTCTGGGCATGCGTTTTTCGTAAATTTGAAGACCCCCCCACTCATCAAAATCCTCGCCAGGACCCCCCCCCCCTGACACAGCCAGCCTCCTGAGGTCTCTGGGCATCGGTTTTTCGTAGATTTCAAAGCCCCCCCACTCAGCACAATCCTCGCCGGGACCCCCCCACCCCCCCTGACACAGCCAGCCTCTCGCCGAGTTCCCCCACCCCCCCTGACACTGCGTGCCTCCTGAGGCCTCTGGCCACTGTTTTTTCGTAGATTTCAAGGCCCCCCCACTCTGCAAAATCCTCGCCGGGCCCCCTCCACCCCCCCTGACACGGCCAACCTCCTGAGGCCTCTGGGCATGGGTTTTTCGTACATTTCAAGCCCCCCCCACTCAGCAAAATCCTCGCCGGGACCCCCCCCACCCCCTCTGACACAGCCAGCCCTGAGGCCTCTGGGCATGGGTTTTTCGTAGATTTCAAGCCCCCCCCACTCAGCAAAATCCTCGCCGGGACCCCCCACCCCCCCTGACACAGCCAACCTCCTGAGGCCTCCGGGCATGGGTTTCTCGTAGCTTTCACGGCCCCCCCACTCAGCAAAATCCGCGCCGGGACCCCCCCACCCCCCCTGACACAGCCAGCTTCCTGAGGCCTCTGGGCATTGGTTTGTCGTCCATTTGAAAACCCCCCCACTCAGCAGAATCCTCGCCGGGACCCCCCCACCCCCCCTGACACAGTTCGCCTCCTGAGGCCTCTGGGCATGAGTTTTTTCGTCGATTTCAGGCCCCCCCCACCAGCAAAATCCACGCCGGGACCCCCCCACCCCCCCTGACACAGCCATCCTCCTGAGACGTCTGGGCATAAGTTTTTGTAGATTTCAAAGCCCCCCCACGCAGCCAAATCCTCCCCGGGACCCCCCCACCGCCCCTGACACAGCCAGTCTCCTGAGGCCTCTGGGCATTGGTTTTTTGTAGCTTTCATTGCCCCCCCACTCAGCGAACTCCTCGCCGGGACCCCCCCACCTTCCCTGACACAGCCAGCCTCCTGAGGCCTCTGGGCATGGGTTTTTTTTCTAGCTTTCGAAGCCCCCCCACTCAGCAAAATCCTCGCCGGGACCCCCCCACCCCCCCTGACACAGCCAGCCTCCTGGGCCTCTGGGCATTTGTTTGTCGGCGGATTTCAAGGCCCCCCCACTCAGCAGAATCCTCGCCGAGACCCCCCCACCCCCCCTGACACAGCCAGCCTCCTCAGGCCTCTGGGCATGGGTTTTTCGTAAATTTGAAGGCCCCCCCACTCAGCAAAATCCTCGCCGGGACCCCCCCACTCCGCCTGACACAGCCAGCCTCCTGAAGCCTCTGGGCATGGGTTTTTCGTAGATTTCAAGGCCCCCCCACTCAGCAAAATCCTCGCCGGGCCTCCGGGCATGGGTTTCTCGCAGTTTTCACGGCCCCCCCACTCAGCAAAATTCTCGCCGGGACCCCCCCACCCCCCCTGACACAGTTCGCCTCCTGAGGCCTCTGGGCATGAGTTTTTTCGTCGATTTCAGACCCCCCCCCCACCAGCAAAATCCACGCCCGGACCCCCACCCCCCCCCCTGACACAGCCAGACTCCTGAGGGACGTCTGGGCATAATTTTTCGTAGATTTCAAAGCCCCCCCACGCAGCAAAATCCTCCCCGGGACCCCCCACCGCCCCTGACACAGCTAGCCTCCTGAGGCCTCTGGCCATGGGTTTTTGTAGATTTCAAGGCCCCCCTACTCAGCAAAATCCTCGCTGGAACCTCCCCAACCCCCCTTGACACTGCCAGCCTCCTCAGGCGTCTGGGCATGGGTTTTTCGTACATTTCAAGCCCCCCCCCACTCCGCAAAATCCACGCCGGGACCCCCCCACCCCCCCTGACACAGCCAGCCTCCTGAGGCCTCTGGGCATGGTTTTTTTGCACGGGGCCAGCAAAATCCTCACCGGGACCCCCCCCCCCACACGCCCCGACACACCCAGCCTCCACAGGCCTCTGGGCATGAGTTTCTCGTAGCAACCCGGAGACTTCAGAGGTTTGAAGGACCCCCGCTCAACAGAAACCTCACCAGGACCCCCCCCCCCCCACACCAACCCCGGACGCGCCCAGCCTCCTCCTCCTCTCCCTCAGCCTCTGGACGTCTCCTGTGTGCTTTCCGTCCCCACGCCGCCCTCATCTCCCCCAGTATTCCGCTTTACTTTTTTTTCTGTCGTTCGCGCCACGACGGCATACGACCGGTCTGCCACGCGCTTCCGGCCGCGCTCCTGGTCTGCGTCGCACTCATTACAACGCTGCGTTCCGTTCGGCCTCTGCGTCGTTCGCTTGGACAACCACGCGCTAAACCTCGCGGTCTCGAATGACTTCTTACACTGCACGCACTTCCAATACCCGGGCTGGTTTTTGGCCCCTTTCACGCACTCGTCGCACTTGCGCTGTTTGCTGGCGACCTTCGACCACATCTTCCCACAGAATGCGGTTTGAGGCTTCTCCGCGCCGCAAGCCGTGCACTCTTTCCTCATCTCTTTCCGTGCGTCTTTCTGCTTCTCGACCCTTTCGGCTGCGGCCCGCTCGACGCACTCTATGCATTCTCGCGGCCTGGGCCTCTCTTCCCACATGGACCCAGAATACAAGTCGCGCGGCTTCTCCTCACCACACCGCGTGCACTTCTTCCGTTCTGCTTCTCTCTCCCGCCGCTTCACCTCTTTCCTCTCCTCCCTCTTACACTTGTCGCACACGCGCTCCTCGTCGTCCACATCGCGCTTCGCGAAGTGGGTGGCGATCTTGCTCTCCTTGCAGCGACCGCAAACGAGGTGCTTCTTCAGTTCTTCACACTCTGCGCACATTCCTCCTCTGCCTCGGCTGTTCCCTGCAAGGTCCCACTGGTACGGCGCGAACGCTTCTTCGTACTTCCGAAACTCGCACACGCGGCAACTCCGTCTCTCGGGGCAGTCCACGCAGCGCCGCGTGGTCAACTTCGACGGGTGGTGCTGCGAAGCGGGGAACGCCTCCAGGCATTTCCAAAGAGAACACTCCATGCAATGCATTGCCACGGGGTGCCCAACTTCTTCTTGTCTTCCAGGCACGCGCTGCACACGCGCAGCCCGTCTGCGCGGCTCCATTGCCCCACCGTCGGGTACATGTTCTTGTACTTCGTGCAGCCGCAAACCGCGCGCCTTCCGGACGGCATGAACTCCTTCTCTATCGCCTCCCAGTCCAAGACTTCCCCGCGCAGCGCGCGCAGCAGCAATGCCGGGCCCCTCCGTTCGTCCTTCCTCTGATACGGCGCAATGTCGAAAGGGCGAAAGATAAGCATGTCCTCACGGCGCTGTACCCTCGTCAGTGCCACGTAGCTCGACAAAGGGGACGTGCCCCCGCCGATGCTCAGGTCCACTATGACACCTTGCTTAAAAGTTTGCCCCTGCGCCGCATGGGCCGTCACCCCGAAGGCCGGAGCAAGCGGGAACTGCCGTCTTTTGACTTTCAGTCGCGGGTGCGGCCGACCTTTGTCCACAAACCACTCCTTCTTTTGCGGAACCACCGGATGCAAGCCCGGCGTCTTTAATCCCTCGATCGTCCACTCGCACGGCTTCCGTCCGCCCTTTCCGTCGTCGCCTTCGTCGAACAATACAAAAATCACTTTCGGTGTTTTTTTCAGAATGGTCTCCCCCCCGCGTGTGACCCGATCGCGCTCTCCGTCCCCGTCGCAAACCCAAGACTGAACGCGGCCGACGCGTCCGCGCAGGAGGTTCTTGTCCTCGCTACGATCTATGTGATCTGTCAGAGCAACTGGCATGCCTTCTGCAATGGGCAGGAAGCCGTACAAGTCTCCACTCTCCTTGTCGTGTCGTTGGAGCCATGCCATCTTCTGCTGCGGCAGATCTGGTCGCTCGCGGAGCGCCTCCGGTGTTGGCGCATCCCGCGCAGGGACGTACACCATCGGCTTCCCGTGCCTGCGCGCGTACTGTGACGCTCGTAGCTTGTTGGCCTCATATTTGACGTCGCTGTTCGGGAACACTCCTGGCGCGGTGAGGAATTTCTCCGACTGCAGACGCGGGTCGTCTGGGCCATTCACCACCAGACGGCGCCGCGAACGTTCCGCTCTGCACACCTGACACTCCTGTTGGCGGATCTCCTTCGACGTTACCTTGCGTCTTCGACGTTGACCCGCTGCACCCGCCGCTTGATCCGTTGCGCCATCGCACAACTCCCGGCATGCCCGATTCCGGCAACCCACGTCTCCGTGCAGCCAGCTCCCCGTAACGGTGGTGTCCCTGCCGTGCAGGAACGCGTGCGCGTTCGCCGACAGCGCCCCTGTACGGAATTCTTCCTGCACCTCCTTCAACCAGGCGTCGTCGCACCTCTCGCACTCCACCAGCTCGGTCACGCCCTGCACCCCGCACTCCGGTCCACCCCACAGCAGAGATTGGCCATGGAGCACAGGGGGCAGGGATGTGTACTTGCGCGCCGCCGAGATGCGCTCGGTGGGGACGTCCGCCAAGAAACCTCCGTCGGGGGGTGCGAGTTGCCAGAAGTCACCACTCAGCACGACGTTCAAACCGCCGAACGGGCGCGGCACGCCTGCGTCTCCGCGCTTCGTCGTGCCCGCATCCCGGATCACCCCGCGCAGTTTCGCGTCTACTTCTGCCAAGAGTCTGGCGCTCACCATGCTGATCTCGTCGATGAACAACCACCTCCACTGGAGTACGCGCTTGGCAGTCTCGTACTCCAGCTTCACATCCTCCCCTTGCTCGGCTCCCCGCTTAATAGCTGGTATGCCGCATGCATGGTGGATGGTGTCCCCTCCTAGCAGCTGCGCCATGACGGCTTGCAGGGCGGTGATTTGGAAGTTCACCCCGATCGTCCACTTCATCAATCCCTCGAACAGTTCGTGGCGAAGAATGCGCAAGACGTGTGATTTTCCCGTCCCAGGGCCCCCGTGCATGCACCACTGCAGGGGCTCCCCCATGGCCGCCTCATCCATTCCCTCGCCATCGATCTCCTGCATTACCCGACGCGCCACCTGCTTCACCATTTCGAACTGCTTCGCGTTCACAACGCGCCGCCCCGTGTCTTTGTTCACCCGGAACTCGAGGTCCGCGAGCCACCTGGCCACGTCAGCCGAAGTGGCGGCCGCGCCCGCGACAACGACCCCTCCAGCCGCGTCCGTCATCCTGTCGGCCATAGAACTTTCTTTGTTCCGAGACTTCCGCGCTTCCCGGAGAACCAGGTCCAAGTCACAGGCCTGCTCTGCCGGCCAAGCGCCTGCTACTTCGCTGAGCGGCGTTTCGCCGTCCCGGAGCCCCCGCGCCTGCTGCGCCACAGCCATGCCCCATTTCGAGTTGTCGTAATGAGATGTGCCTCCTGCTCCGTCGTCTGCACTCTCCTCCTCGCTGGCGCTGTCCCCGTCCCCGTCTTTCCGTCGCTTCCCCCCCACGCGCGACTTCAGCGCCTCCTCGAGCTGATCGAAGCCCACGTCTAATTCCACGTCGCTCACGTCTTCGTCGCTCCGTTCCTCCGCTTCGCCAGCATCCCGCGGCCGGACGCGGTACACACTCAGAAAGTTCCCCACGTACCGCGCGGCCTCCTTCGTCTGCACTCCGCCGTCGAGCCACTCAACCATGGCTGCGTCCCACGTCGGTGCTTCGCCACGCAGGTTCCCTGCGAAAACTACGTGTTGGTCCGCCACGTCGGGCCTCAGGGTCCACGGGTGGAAATACGTCATGACGATGCGCGCCGACCGCTCCGCTTCCCCTGGACGCCCGCGCGGCACGGGCGCTCCGAAAAAAGTCGGTGCCATGGGCCTCCTATTCCGCCGGAGAATCCACGTGTGGCGAAGGTGGGCGCACCCTTCGGTGTCCGGATAAGGAACCCAATCGTCACCTCCGTCTTCCTTCACCGTGTAGTCCACCCCGGGCACCAAGTCCTCCTCCAGACTCGCGTTCCCTCGCCCTTGACGCAGTTTGTCCTTGCCCTGCTGCGTCAAGACTGCGTGATGGCGCGGATTCTCCGCATCTGCGATTCTCGTCGGGAAGGACAGTAACACCGGCGTCCAGTACGTTGCGAACTCATACGGAGATAGGTCCCACAGGCCGGAACTCTTCGGACGCAGCCCATACAACATGCCCACATCTCGAACAGTCACCTTTCGGCGTCTCTTCTGCCGCATGTCAACTTCGGCAAACTGAGCTTTGCGACCCCCAGACGCGCGGTCTGCCAAGCGCTCGACCAAATCCACGTACTCGCGCCCGTAAAACGCTGCCGTCTCACAGGACTTCATTGCCTCCGCCGCAGTCACGTCGCCCTCTCGCGCGAATGCCCTCAGGTTTGCACATTCGACTTGGCCGCGCACGATGCCCTTGCCATAAGCGTCGCTCATGATTCGGTTCGCTACCCTCTTACCGATCCGATTCACGCTCTCGCCCTGCAGCTCCCTGCCGAGCTTCTCGACTCCTTTGCAACACTCTTTCACCTCGTGGAAAGCCATGGGCTGACGCTTCGTACAGCAGTCGCAGGCGTATCCTGCCTGCGCGTCCTGCGCCAGCTGTGCGACCCTGATGATCGCCGCATCGTCGAGCTTCTTGTCGCATCCCTTCTTGCACGTGCAACAGCCTGCCGTAATTGGAAATCGATACGGAAGCTGCACGTCCGAATTGAACCGCTGCGCGGACAACATGCACGGATGCGTGCCGTTCAGGTTCGCGTGATTCATCGGCCCGTGCAGGCTGCCAGTCCGATTCCGTCGCCCTGCCTTCGGCATGTCCAACGCCACCGCCTGCCCTGGACACACGACGATGGCGCGGTCGATGATCTGCGCCGTGCGCGGGAAATCCGCTTTACACAACTTCGGGTTGTCCTTCCGGCGGCACGCCGGCAGTGGTACTCGTTCCCCGGTCTCCTCATTTTTCAGGTGGACGTGGTTCTGCTTCCTCTCTTGCAAGTACTGTACGTCCGCGTTCAGGTATTCTCTCTCCCATGCCACAGCGTCGTTCTGAGCCTCCGTCGGCGATGCTTTCGCATGGAGAGTGCGCGTTTGAAACGCGGGCCTGCCAATGAGCCCCGCTTCGTCTTTGAACTCCGGCCACGACTTCTCCGCCGCCTCCAGCCTCCGTTCGATGTCCTCCGCCGACACTTCCTGCGAATAAACCTGCCGACAGACGCGCTTCTTGTATTCCAAATACCCGTCCACGATCTTCCTCCCCCGGTCCTGCACGTCTGCACGGATGATTTCGAACACCTCTGCGAGCGGCGTGTGCTGGTGCAGGCACTGGATGAAAATCTGGCAGTGAGCGTGCAGAGATCCCGTGGATTTCTGCGCTTCTATCGACACGTAGTATGCATCCACGCGCCCGAACGCGCCCCCGCCTGGCATTGCGTTGCTTCCGAACAGGTCTTGGCACGGCATCCCGCCCTCGGCGTGATTGCACCGCGGGCAGTTCGGGCAAGTCCGCAACCCGAACAAATGGCGGAGAGTCGCGTCCACGAGGATGCGGAAGCCGTCAACGCTGGCCATGGGATCTCGCGCGAGGACTCGTCTACGCTCGGCCCACGTCGGCAGCCCAACCTGTGCTGCATCCATTGGAAGATCCAGGCGCGTCTCGTCTACGTCGGGGGCTACGCGCGGCCACTCCCGATCTCCCGCCCGCCGCGACTGCGCTTCATGATCAGCTGCCTTGTGCGCAGGGTCCTGCCGCCGCGTGCGCGACAGGCGGACCATGAGCAGATTGTGCCCTTCGTCGGGCGAGAACGTTACGAAGATTGGAACGCCATACCGGACTCGCAGAGCGTTCGTCTCGAACCTCATCACGCGCCGGGATTCCTGTGTACCTGAGAGGCGCCGCGACGTGTGCTCGATGTGGGTGAGAAGCTTGTGGGCGGCTTTCCCCAGACTTGGCACGTGCCGCACTTTCGTCATGTCGCCCTTGACCTTCTGTTTCCTGCCGTTGATGTCCACGTACTTCCCGTCTAGCGCGAGATAAATCTGCTTCGCTCCTTCGGCGATCTCCTCGGGCGTCAGCTGCTCCACCTTTCCGGCGGCGTTCGGTGACACGTACGTGAACCACGTCTTGCTCAGGTTCACCGCCGAACGAAACACGAGGTTCCACGACACGAACCCGAAATGCCAATCACGACACAGCTGGCTCTCGACGCGACGACTCATAATCCGCACCCACAGTGGTAGCTCCACACGCGGAGCCCCTCCACCCCGGCGATGACGCGGACGCTTCATGAATTCTGGGCAATCTGGCATGCCCGTGCAGTACATGAACAAAAATGCGAACGCGACGCCGAAGTACCAGGGCTCGAACTGATCCATCATCACGTTCCCCGTGCGCACGCGGAGGCGGTCCACGCGCTTCTTCTCTGTCATCGCCTGCTCCAGCATGCCGCGCTCCACCGCCTCCCGCGACGACTCCACCGCCCCAGGGCCCGCCTCTTCGCGGACGCAGACGCGCTTACGTGCCCGTTCCGGTTGCCCGTGGCCGCTCTCCTCCCCGCCCGAACTCGACGTCTCATCTGCTCCGCCATGCACGCACTCCTCATCCAGCCTTTGTACGAAGGTTCGCACGGCCTCGATCCTTTGCGCATTAATGTCCATCTCATCGAAGCTGCTCTTCTCGCAGACCACCGCGTTCGTCTTCGTGCTCTCCATTATATCTGCCGCTTCCTTGACTCCGTCGGGCCTCGGAACGGGCGTCGCTGCCTTCTGCATCTGGATCTTGTCGAGCGCATCGTCCAGGGGCACCAGGCGCATGATCTCCTCGGGCACGCCTTCCTCCGGGAGTGCCAGGGCCCTCTTCCGAACATCTTCCATGTCCACATTTCGGTACGCACGATGTCCGCGCGCTTTCGCTCCCTGAATCAGGTCCACGACCACCTTCCTACGCACGAGAGCCTGGTGCACAAACTTGGCCATGCTTGCAGCCGTATCGTCGTCACCGCCCGACTTGAGTATCACGGACACGATTCCTGCAAGCTCCGCCCCTGAGCGTGGCAGTGCTGGCGCTCGCCCCTCGGCGGCCGTCTCCTCCGCGGCGGTTAACTGCGCTAGCAAGTCCGTCCACGGCATCGGGAAAGAAGTCGCGTTCCCGCGCGCCGCCATGCGGACTTCGTTGCCGCCCGTCTCCATGTCGAAAGCCCGCTCCTTCCGATATCGTTTCTCCAGCGTGAAACACACCATCGACGTTATGCACACTGACGCGCAGATCATTTCCAGCACCGTGACCTTGCAGCCGAACAGCTCCTCCGGCGAATAAAATGCCATCATGTCATTGGACAGCGCCGCAGGAGGGAGCGCCGGTTCGCCGCGGGCGCCAACCATTGCGTTCCCGCACTCGCCGCACAACGGGGCCTCGCAACAGCTGCACGCGGTGTTCCCAGAGTGCGATGTGGCGCTGTCGCACCGCATGTCCTCCGGACAACAGAGAACCTCCATTGGCCCGTCTTCTGATGGCACGCGCACGCGCCAATCCTCGAACTCCTCCATTCGGTCCCGCAGATGCACGCCACTGCTCTCCTTCCCGGCGCCATCTACTTCGCCATGCCGCTCCACGTACGCGTCCACCGTCATGTTCTCCCGCACGAACGCGTCCGGAAGCCCGAAAAATCCGCTTCCGCTTGGCGCGACCGCGCGCCATTCAATCGGGTTCCCTCTGCGGCCCTCCACGCGGGGAAACTTTCGCGCGCACACCATGCACACGAGAGAGTGGACGGCGTCTTCCCGCAAACTGCGCGCGTACTCGCGTAGGCATCGACGATCGATCGCCAGTGCTGCGAGAGGCGCCCCCTCGCGCACTTTCCAAGCGATCGCTTCGTTGTACGCTGACCAGCACTGTGTTTCACTCCGCCTGGCCTCGTCTTTCTCGTGGCATGCAAGCGTTTCCGCGACATCCCGCAACGTCTCGCGATGTTCGGCTATGACATGCGCGCGGAGCTCCGCTTCGCTGGAACCCCGCCACCCGCAATTTCCAAAAGCGCAATGATCATGCGGCAGCTCCACGGCACCGCAGGAGAAGATGGACTCGCCTTCCAGCGTTGCTCCGTGCACAGAGGCCGCTGGCACGGTGGGGTGCTCTTTCATGAGACCTGCCGCTTTCTTGAGCCCTTCCTCCCTTCCTCCCCGGCTTACGTCCGCGGACACGTGGCCGTTGTCGACTGCGCGGACGCGGTACACGTGCGCCGCGCCCGACCTCTCGGCTGTGTCGGCGTTCACGGCTCGGCTTTCGCTCATCTCCGCGCCGCTCTGACCCGCCTGCCCACCCGTGCCGTCCACCGACGTACTCGGGGCCCGCGCAGACGTCGACTCGGGTACCGCCTTCGGGTGCCCCGCCACATCGGGCGAGACTCCTCTACCTGCCTTGCGCGCACCTTCCCGGCGCTGCACCGGGTGTGGAGGCGGCGGTGGAGGGATTGTCTCGTCGGACGCCTCTACGCGGCCGACGCTTGTCGGACCCGACGGCGACGCGTCCGCGACCGCAGAATCCGGGCCAACCGGAGTGCTCTTCCCTGTGACACGGGCCCGTTTCGCCGCCGTCCCCGTTCTGGCGGCCTTGTCGTCCACCACGTCTCTCCCGCTTCCTTCTTCGGCCGCGTGCCCCTCCTGTCGCCGTGCATTTTTCCGCGCGTCCTCCTCGGCGCGCGCCCACACTGGTCTGTAACAGGTGCTGCGGATGTTCACCCCTGTCGCGTTGTACACTGCGAGTGCGACGTCTCCGTTCGCCTTTGACACATCTTCTCCGCTCGGCCAGTGGCCTAGCACGGGCCTCTCCCCCTGCAGCTCCGCTCGGGAGAACTTCATGTCCACGCCCCCCCGCGACCCCACCTGACCGTCAAAGCGAGAGTAAACGCGCATGATGATCGTCTCTGGCAGAACTGCCTCTTGTATGCCATGATTCGTCAGTGCGAACCTCACGATCTCGCCTGCGTGGACTGCGTGTCGGAGCTCCCCATCGTGAGTACTAGGGTGCAGCCAGGCATCTCCGACGTTCTGCAGGTGAGACACGCACGCAGCACACGCGCCGCGACGGCCCTCGTGGGACGCCACCGCCTGCCCGCACCACCCCACCTCAACTAAGAGCTGGAACAAACTGTCGGGTAGGCTCGCGCCAGACCCGTGCCCTAGGGCTTCACCGACCACCAGGCCCCCGCGTGCCATGTTCGCAGCGCGTTCTTCGTCCGTCTCAGCCTCCAACACCAACGCCCCCGTGAGGAACTCCATAAATCTCACCGCGTGATCTTCAACAATGAGGCATTTGTCCTCTGCGTCGGGGGCCCCGGCCAGCGCATCCCATGCGCGTCCCCAGCCTGACCATCCCTGCACCCAAGTCTCCTGCATGACTCGCCCGAGGGCCTCCGCTCCGCCCCACGCTTTCCAGAGATGCGCGCACAGCTCCCCGGGCACGAACTCCATGCCGGGCACGTCCCACGCTTCCGGCGCCGAAGTCGGCTCCCGGAAAAGACGCAGAGCGCGGAAATCAGCCTCCCGGATGACCCGCACTGGCGCGAGTAGGTCACGGGGGATGATGTGGACAGCCGGAGCGCCCCCCCTCCGGGCGCCGACGGCCTGCATGACCACCCTATCAGGCTGGCCCACCACACCTGGGCCACTCGCGGCCTCCGAGCTGCCACTGTGCATCGCCACACCCCCGCCGCTCGCACTGCCCCTCTGCCGCCCACTCGCCGCGACTCCTTCAAATCCTAACCGCGGCGTGGATGCCGGCACTCTTTCAGCCTCCGTTTCGGCTCGCGCTTTTTTTGCCGTTCCTCCGCTATCGGTGCTCGGCATCTCCATTCCCTCGGGCAATGTCTCAGAGTTGTTCTCCACGATGTCATATTCATCAGGCAATTCTCTCTGAAGTCCCACTCCCTCCGAACTCTCACGCGGAGTCGGCGGAACCGGCGACGGCGGCACAGCTCTCGACAAGCATTCCAAACGCTCGTAATGTCCTCGCACAGCGCTCCTCCCCAGATCAGCGTTTATACCGATAAGAGTGATGTTCGCCGAGTCGCCGGCAGGCAAGACATACTTGCGCAGCTGAAAGGCTGGGCGACGAAGCCCGCGCTCCTCCCAAACCTCCCGCACTATTACCGCGTTCCTACCTGCGCACTCGCACAACAACATCAACTCTAAATCACTCAAATAATACCCATCCGAGCATAAGGCCTCCAAATAACAGGGGCACACAAGAGTGAAGAAGTCCTCGAATGGCTCTTGCACCAAGACAGACTCCCCGGCGTCGACGACGGGCGCGTGCACGCGGGCCTCCTTCACTAACTCTACAAAGTCACCAACTCCAGCGCCGAATGCTCTGTCTACGTTCGGGTCCTGCAGATCGGCCACCGTGTTATTTACGTGCGCAAGAAAAGCGTCCACGTTGTTCATCCCGCAGTACTCCACGATGCCGCGGCGGTAATGCTGCCCGAGCTCTGTGTCTGTGCCAGCGACGTCGATCTTCCATTGCCCGTCCTCGCCTATGCATTCGTAGTCGTCAAGAATGCCCATGTGAGTCAGCAGCGGGCGCAAAAAAACATCTTTCATGTCGTTCCGGCATAAATTTCTCAGCGCACTTGCAACTTCGCGGCGCTTCTGCTCGAAGACCGACAACGCTTCACTCTCTTGCTTCACGGCGCACGCGCAGGCATTCATGACACGGCGCTTCCCCTTTATTTTCGCCCACAATCTCTTTTCTTCCGCCAGCATGCCCAGATTCCGATCGTTCAGACCAGCATGCTGTTCCGCCTGCGGCTTGATCACATGCTTCCATGCCGAGTTCATCAGCTCTTCAAGCGCTCGAGCATTGCGGCACTTTCGGCGCACTTCTTCTGCAGTCTCGCCGAGCGTCCGTCGCAAGAAACCTCTCGCATCGGCGTGCCAGAGGCCATCTGGGCTGGCCGTGCCGAACAACGCATTAATTCCACAAGCGCCGCCCTGGCCGCTGGTGAGCATCTTTCGATACCGACGGTTTACGAGTGCCCGAACACTCTCGGAAAAGCAACCGTCACCCATGACGACAGGGCAACCGTCATGCTGCAGCCCGGTACTCGCGCTCGCGCTATTGCTTGCCGCCGGCGCCCCATTCTTGCCGCCACGACTGGCGCCAGCCGCGGAACGTCGCCACGGGGCCCGCACAGGATCACCTTCCATCCCGCTCAGTACGCCGTGCCCATGAGCGACGCGAACTACATGTCCTTCGGCCAGCCAAACGGCAGACCCGACGCAGCGGCCATCCGCATCACCAAGTCGCCACCTCCAACGGGCTCCCTCCTCCAAAAGATCCGCGACTTTTTCTGCCTCGTAGACCCACGCGAAAGCCTTCTGCTGACACAGCCACCGCTGGACCGCGTCCACGTTCTGTTTTGGTACGGGGTCCACCCCGCCCGCACCCGACAATGCATTGTTGGGGCGCTCTCTCGAAAAGAATCGCAATGCTTCTCGGCGCCAACGACCGCGCTGCATACGCGCTACGGCAGCTTGCAAGCACTTGTTTTTCCAGGGCCCCACGGTTGCTTCGTCTGCCGCGAGGGTCGCCACAGAGGTCTTCGGCGCGCAAGTCACGTACGCCGTCCACGCGACAGCAACCCGTAGCATTCCATCACCAAGTGTCTCGACGGGCACGCCACCGCTCCTTGCGCACATCGCGAGGCCCTCGCTCCACTCGTTGCCGCCCCGACCCTGGTCGAGCACCTTCCGGTTCACACCAATCCCCGGCGAACGACGCGCGCGAGGTCTGCGGGCGCTCCCCACGCGGCGCGCTTCGCGGCCCGACACTCGTGCCGCGATACGCCACAACCCACGCGGATTCGAAGCATGCCCGAGTCCAACGAAAAGGATTGCGCGCAGCACGTCAAAGAACGAAGCGCCCACGACGTCGTCCGTCTGCCTTTCGGAGGCACTGCTCCCACTCGGGGCTCTCACCACAGTCGTGCACCTGTATCGCGTCCGAGCAACGCACGTCCGCGCTGCTGGGCTCTGGCGGCCACAGGCCCTTCCTTTTCCCCGTCTTCCTCCTCCTCCTCCCCCTCCTCCTCCTCCTCCTCCTCCGTCTCCCTTCACAACGCCCGCTACGTGGCCGACTATGCGTATTCTCCGAGCCCGCCACGATCGCCTTCGACGATCGCGTTTCGCGGATGCCTTGCCCGCGCCTCGCAGACGCCACGCACGACCCTCCTCGGAGCTTCGCAGTACCCCCGTTTCTGGCGCTGAAAATCGAGCCATTCTTCGCACCGATTCGTGTCCCTCGCGCCACGCGCTGGCTGGACCACACCTCGCGCTGGCTGGGCCACACGCACCGAGACTCAGCGAGCATTCCCCCCTTCCATCGGTCACGCGACGCGGCTGCGAAGCAAAACGTGCTAGTCTTTGGTGTCCATCGCTCAAAAGGCGCGTCTGGGCAGAAATTTGCCGTCGCTCTCCCGTCCTGTCTTCTAGAGGACGCGCCAAAGAGAAAGTTCGCGATAGCTTCCCCCGTTTATCGCGTGGAGAAAACGCCTTTGGCCAATTCCTCGGGAGTTTTTTCATTCTGCCGTTCAGTGGACGCGTTTCTGAACCGAGTCGCGATAGTTTCCAGCTTCTATCACTCAGAGGACGAACCTGGGAATCAAATCGCGATCGTCTGCCCCTTCCATCGTCTAGAAGACGCGCCTTCGGACAAATTCGCGATTGTCCCCCCCGTCTATCGTCGAGAGGACGAACCTGGACAAACAAACGCGATAGTTTTCCCGATCTACCCGTCGGAGAAAGACAGCGGCATCTTCCAGAAAACAGCCCTCCGTCACCTATCTCTCCGGCACCTCCACACACTC
Source organism: Prorocentrum cordatum (assembly GCA_963575745.1). NCBI lineage: Eukaryota > Dinophyceae > Prorocentrales > Prorocentraceae > Prorocentrum > Prorocentrum cordatum. The sequence goes on from CAUYUJ010009780.1 coordinate 194,111, forward strand.
GCGATAGTTTCCCTCGTATACCGTTCACACGAGACGTTCTGGCACCAATACACCAGGGCCTGCCTCCGCAAAATCGCGATAGTTCCCCCATTTCAGCCCGCCCATTGCGAGAGCTGGTCACTCGGGCCCACCACACAGCAGAACAGTTCGGTCGTGGATTTATGCAGCGACGCGGCGGAGCCCCGGAGGACCCCGCCACGACGCACCCCTCTCGGGGCACCGGTCTGACACCGGCTGACCCGAAGGCCCATGCAGGAACGCGGGTGTGCCATTGCTGACACACGCCACGAACCACCCCGTTTCCGGGGGACCGGCTTATGGACACCGGCGCTCCCGCGGTTGTTTGTGGCACAACCGGAAAAACCCGCGGTTGGTTATGGCCCAACCGGAAAAGCCCGCGGTTGCTTCTGGCGCAACCGGAAAAGCCCGCGGTTGGTCGAGGCCCAACCGGAAAAGCCTGCATGGCCACGCCCTGCGCCCAGCGGCCCCCCGGGGAGGGCCCGGGGCGAGGGAGTCCCTTGTAGCGCTCAAGGCTACTTGAGCCTGCGGCGCGGCGACCGGCCGTTGCTGGGCGCCCCACCCCTGTCCTGTCGTCGCTGTCGTCGTCGTTCTCCTCGTCCTCTTCCTGCCCTCCCTCCTCCTCCTCGTCTTCCTCCTCCTTCTCCTCCTCCTCATCTTGCTCACCGTCTCATACCTGTTGCTCCTCAACGTGTTCTTTCTGATCGTCGTCATCGTCCTCATCCCTCTCTCCCCTCCTTGTACCTCCTCCTGTGGTTGCTCAGCGCTCCCACCTCCTGCAACCTCCTCCATCCCTCTCCTGCCTCATCCCACAACCTCCTACATCCTCCAACCTCCGACTACTGTCTCCGCCCTCCTCCTACCTACTTCTGCTCGCCTCTTATCTCTTCGTACATCCTCCTACCTTGGCTCGCACTGCGCCCTTCTCCTCGTTACTCCATCATCCTCCTCCTCGCCTTCATTACACTCCTCGTCGTCTTCATCCTCCTTTTCGAGTTTGTCCTCGTCCATTGCCTCCTACTCCTCCGCACCCTGCTGATGTTCTGGTTCCTCCTTCTACTCCTCCCGCTCCCCCTGACCCCTCTTGCACGTCCTCGTCGTACTCCTCCTCATTCTTCTGATGCCTCCAAGGGCTCCCCGGGGCCGCCTGGAGCGTCTTGGGAGCTCCTGGGGCTGGTTGGAACGTCTTGGGGACGTCAGTCGTTCTCAAAATTGCGATTGGCTCGCACTCAAACTTGCAGACTGTGGGAATGTCTCGAGCGAGCGGTTCGCCCTGACACACGGGTGCTCATTGACATCTTCCCATAAAACACGTGCCCATATAATGATATGCACATACGGGGGCCCCTGCGTCGAGTAATTGTTTTCGTCGCCCTCCCGGGCTGCACCCCTGCTTCTATTCGGACCCCCTCATCGTGCCTGTTGCTCCTCATCGTGCTCCTTCTGATCGTCGTCATCGTCCTCATCCTCCTGTCCCCTCCTTGTACGTCCTAGGGCTCCTTACCGATACCACCCTCTGCATTCTCATCCATCCGTCTGCTGCCTCATCCCACCACCTCCTACCTCCTCCAAGCCCCTCCTAACAACTCCACCCTCCTCCTACCTCCTCCTGCTCGCCCCCTATCTCTTCGTACCTCCTCCTACCTTCCCCTACCGCCTCCTACCTCCTACCTTCTACCTCATCCTTCCTCCTCTTCCCTCTTCCTACGTTTCCATACCTCCTCCTCTTTCCTCCCACCCCCTGCCTCTTCCATCATCCTCAGGCTAGGCTGTGAAGCTGGAAAGATCTTGAACCTCTTCAATATGGCTACCATCAGATCGGCTGACAGTTTCGGTTGTAAACCGAATGTAAATTTGAAACATCTTGAAATTCCGATCGATACGATACGATACGATACAACCCAGAAGCTGCTTCCAAGACGCACCCGAAAGGCCTCCCACGAGATCCCACCAACCATGTGAGTGGTCACTCACCTACAACCCAGGCACGGTGGCAAACTCGCCGAAGGCCACCAGATCAGCCAACATAAGCACGGGAGTACTGCAAACGCGGTGCCGCCACACGGTGACGGACGGCGGCAAGGCTGATATTACTGGGCGGAGGGAGGGAAGGGGGGGAGGGAGAAGCGAAGAACGAGGAAGGGGCGAGGTAGGAGGGAGGAGTGGCGAGGAGGGAGGGGGGGGGGAGGCATGGAGGGAGAAAGGCAGGGGCAGGGATGAGGTTGCAGGGAGGGAAGGGGGGGAGGAGGAGGAGGGATGAGGGAAGAGGAGCAGAGACGAGTAGGAACAGGAAGCACAACGCGCGCGCGCAAGCGTAGCAGGCTTTTCAGGCACTCCGGGGAGAGCCACAAGCCCATGGGCGCCGAACTGCGCTTAAAAAGTACGCTGCGAAGGCCACGTGGGGCACCCACCACAGCTCGTGTCGGGCGGAGCGCAAGACGACGACGACGACGACGACGACGAGGAGGACGACGACGACGACGACGACGACGACGACGACTCCCCCCCTCTCCTCCTCCCTCGTCCCTCCACCCTCGCCCCTCCTCCCTCCTCCCTCGTCCCTCAACCCTCCGCCTCTTCCTCCCCCCTCCATCCTCCCTCGTCGGCCGAGTCCTCGGGGGCAGCGGCCAGCAATGAAGCCTGCGAGAGAAGACCTGGGGCAGAACAACACACTTCTTCAAGCCCCAGCCCGATCGAATCGCGAGATCGGATCGGACCGGAGACGGATCGGATCGCGCCCGAACCGGCGCGGAATCGGATCGGGATCGGATCGCTAGGGATCGCGGATGGGCCTCGCCCACTGCAGGCTGGAGAAGGACTCGGTTCGTGCTGGATCGGATCGGATCGAGATCGGAATCGAAGTTTGGGGATCGGACCGGATCAAATCGAATCGCGAGCAGCCCGGGCCCCTGCGCGGCGGCGTGCATGGGAGAGCGACTGGCAAGGGTCACTAACGGCGCATCGCCGGGCAGTCCCCACTCACACCGCGCTCCTCTTCGGGCAGGCAATCCTACATCCATACCTCTGTCCACCGTGCAACGTGCGCCCCTGCGAAGAAGGGCAAGAGGGCGGCTCCAGTGTGCGAGGGGCCTGGGCGGCCGGTGCCTCGGCGCGGCCGCTGGGCCGGGGAGCAACGGTGCGAGGGTCACTAACGGCGCGCCGCCGGGCAGTCCCCACTCGCACCGCGCCCCCCGTTGGGTAGTCAATCCCACGTCTGTACTTCCGCCCACCATGCATCGTGCTCCACGGCGATGACCTGGTAGAAGCAGCACAAGAGGATGACCTTCGTCCCCGGGGCCCCCGCCATGGACGCGTCGAACGGAGCCCCGACGTTGGCCTGCTGTCGCAGTGCGCTGTCGAGCAACTCTTCCCTCTCAAGCAGGAGGTGCCCGCAACCGGCAACAAACAGGAGGTCCAGCGAGCCGTTCATCAGGAAGCCCCGCTCTGCCTGGAGTACTGCGTACCGCCCTTCTCACCCTCCAAAGATCATGTCGTCCTCTGACTGCTACCCTTCTTGTTCCTCTCCCCTCCCCCCCGACACATCTCCATGGCCCGCGGGAGCCGCAGCGTGTCTGTGAATATTACTATGTGGTTGCGGCACCCCCGCGGTCCGCCTCCTTCCTCATCTCTCCTCTTCGCTCTCATGCCACACATGGAGCCGGTCTGTCACAATCCAGCCGGCCTCGGTTATGCCGTCAGTCTCAGCAAACAGCATCTGTACCACGGCCTACAAACGGTTTTACGCCTGCGACTGGCGACAGTGCGGAGCAGGCTGGCGATGCCAAGGCCTACCAATGGTGCGACGTTCCTCCTTCTCTTCCTTGTCTTGTCCCTCATACCGACACTCCTCCTCCCCATGCGCCCCCTCCATCTGAGCAACACCAGAGCAATGCGATCTGAAAAACTTCTGCGCCAACGACTACGGCCGCAAGTGCCGTGGCGCAGCGGCCGAGGTCGTGAGCCTCAATTATGCAAGGCTGGAACGCACTGTCAATGTCCAGTGGCAGCTGGACACTGACCGGGATACTATGTGCTGCTTTGGGAGGTCTTGTCCGCTTTTTGTCGAACCGATAATTTCCGAGTGCGCGACCAGGGACACCGGCGCCCATGTGACTTTGGAGGCCGCCAGGGCTCCGGGCGGTGGAGAGGCGTTCGGGACCGCAGTCCTGAACGATTCCCCCCGAGTCGTCTTCATGGTTTGCGGGCGAGACGATTCCAAGCGAGGAGCTCTGCAAGAAGCGCAATAAGAGATACGGGGGTACAGACAAGAATATCCCTACAGCACATACCCGCTCGAGCCTCACGGCGACGCCGCCGTGGAAGAACGCGGGCCCCAACCGACCCCCCTCCCCATTTTGTAAAAAAATACTGATACAGCTGCGACACGCGGGGCTCTCGTGGACAGCGGGCAAAGATCGTCTGCCTGGGATGACGCGCAAGACTTTGCGAAAGAATGCGTCTGACTCCACCGTCGCGAGACTTCTGCCTCAACGCACGCGCGACAAGCTGCTGGATCCTTCGGCGCAGTTCCTGCGAGGCCCCCAAACGCGAGAGCGCTGTTCTGCGATAGAAACGGAGGCACTTGCAGACTGCGCCTTTGGGAACCGGTCGGACAAGCCATTGCGAAGGCCACGGCAACCGCGGGGGACGTGCGCCATGAGCGGCGGGACACGTCCGTCGAGACCTCGGCGTGGCTTCCATGGAACCTCTACATGTGCCAACGGTGTGTGTACAGGGCCGAGAATGTTCAGCCACACCAGTGCAAGGCGAGCTCTGGAGTTCCGCTTCGGGCCTCGGGAAACGCAAAGCGACCCACGGTGCGAAATCCACGCGCGAAGGATGGCGTCAAGAGCTCCAGCGCTCCAGGTATGCATAAAATCGGGACTCCGGTCTGAATACCCACTAACCGCTTTCCCTCTCCGTCCCTTGGCAGTGGATAACATCCAAGCCGGGCCCAACAAGGGGCACTCTCCGCGCCGTCCTGGGGGCCGTTTCGGGCCCGGGAAACGCAAAGCGACCCACGGTGCAAAATGCACGCGCGAAGGATGGCGTCAAGAGCTCCAGCGCTCCAGGTACTCATAAAATCGGGACTCCGGTCCGAATACCCACTAACCCCTTTTCCTCTCCGTCCCTTTTCAGTGGATAACATCCAAGCCGGGCCCAACAAGGGGCACTCTCCGCGCCGTGCGCGGGGCCGGGGAGCAACGGTGCGAGGGTCACTAACGGCGCACCGCCGGGCAGTCCCCACTCGCACCGCGCCCCCCGTTGGGTAGTCAATCCCACGTCTGTACTTCCGCCCACCATGCATCGTGCTCCAAGGCGATGACCTGGGAGAAGCAGCACAAGAGGATGACCTTCGTCCCCGGGGCCCCCGCCATGGACGCGTCGAACGGAGCCCCGACGTTGGCCTATGGTGCCAACGGTGTGTGCACAGGGCCGAGAATGTTCAGCCACACCAGTGCAAGGCGAGCTTGAAAAAGTAAGCGCCGCAAATTACGACCGCGTGTGCTGTGGCACTGGATCCGTGGAGCGGCGCAACCGCAGAGCCAGCGCAAACTCGCCTGGAACAGCGACTGGCTGTTCGATGATGTGTCCCACTCTGTTCGCCCTCGCCCCTCTCTTCCTCCTCCCGGCTCGTTTCCTCCCACCCCCCTCCACCTCTTTCCTTCCTTCCCCCCCCCGCCCCCTTTTCCCATCGCCTTCGCTGCTCGCTCTCCCCTCTCTCTTCTCCTTGTCCCTCCTCTTCTTCCTCTTCCTCTTCCTTGTCCTGTCCCTCATACCGACACTCCTCCGCCCCATGTGCCCCCTCCATGCTCCATGTGTTCAACACCCGCACAATGCGATCTGATAAAAACTTCTGCGCTACTGATTACGGCCGCAAGTGCCGTGGCGCAGCGGCCGAGGTCGCGAGCCTCAACCATCGAAGGCTCGAAACGCACTGTCAATGTCCAGTGGCAGCTGGACACTGTCCGCGATCCTATGCGCTGCTTTGGGAGGTCTTGTACGCTCTGTTTTGACAGCGATATTTGCCGAGTTCGTGACCGGAGCACCGGCGCCCAGACGATCTTGGAGGCCGCCGGGGTTCCGTGCGGTGGGGTCGCGTTCGGGGCGGCGGTCCTGGACGATTCCCCCCAATGGTCGTGATGGTTTTGCGGGCGGGGCGTTTCCCAGCGAGGGGTTCCGCAAGGGGCGTATCATGGAATATAAGGAGTATGGAAAACAATAACCCAACAGCACATACTCGCTCCAGCCTCCCACGGCGACGTCGCCGTGAGGACGTGGACCCCAACCGGAAAAAAACTACTGATACAGCTGCGACACGGGAGGCTTCCGCTCGCGTTTGCCTCGGATGTCGCGCAGGACTTGTCCAGCTTCTGCGTCTGAACTCACCGACGCGAGGCATTCTGCCTCAGCGCGCGCGCGACTACCTGCTGAGATCTTCGGCGGAGGTCTTGCGAGGCCGCCAATCGCGAGAGCGGGGCTCTGCAATGGAAGCGGGGACTCGTACGGCCTGCGCCTGTTGAGCCAGTCGGGCAAGCTACTACGAAGGCCTCGACGCACGCAATGGGCCGTGACGACATGAGCGCCAGTGAATTAGCAAGATCCAGCGCGACCTCCTCCGTACCACTGGTCAGTCGGAGCGTCGCTTCTTATGCCGCTGCCTTTTCTCTTGATGGATCATGGGGCAAGCCGAACCGAGCCGACGCCCGCCCCGCCGCGGGGCCCAGGTGCACACACGGGCGGGGTTCTGGAGCCGAACGACTGGCACGACTGGCACGCAAAACCAGAGCGGTGGTGGCGATGGTGCCGGCATCGGTGTTGGAAACCCCCACTCGCTGTCGGTGTCGGGGATGACCTCCACCTCCCGCTCCTCATCAAGAGCCGCATTTTCCACGACACCTTCAGGAACTGCTCGCGTGAACTTGACGGTCACGTTGCTGCCGACAGGGTAGGTGTTCGCCAACGAGACGTCTAACTCTACAGGCTCGACGTTGACAATGACACCTTCTTCCTTCCGATCGCCACTCTCCACGATAACGGTCGCTCCAACGACAAGAATCGCAGCGTCAAGCACGACCAACAGTTTGTCGCCAGCGCACGCTCTCCCAATCAACTCCGTTGTGGCCACTGGATCGACGGCGCCATTCGCCGACATGGCGCTGATGCACACGACTTTGGGGGTATCGGAATTCACCTAGGGGATTACTACGGACCCCAAAATGCTTCACCGAACCGAGAGAAAGAATTAGACGGGCCCGACGGATTCCCAACCCGACATCCGCTCGAGACGTGTTCGCGATCCCTTGTGGGTGTCGTGCGGTTGGTAGGTCTGTAGGTGGTGGGCGGGTATGTGTATGTGGTGGGTGGATGGTGGGTGGATGGCGGGTGCGTAGCGGATGCAGGGTGCGTGATGCCCAGGTGGCGGGTGGATTGTGGGATGGTGGTGGGTGAACGGTAGGTGTTCGGCTGTGGGTGGGTGGTGGGTGGGTGGTGGGTGGGTGGTGGGTGGGCATACTCCCGTTGCACACTGATCACCATTCGAGAATGATAAAGATACGCGCACGCACTGAGCAACGTCGGAGGCCCTGGGAGTCCTACCGAGCATTCGTGCCCCATGCATTGCTCGACATTGTCGTCAGGGACGTCCACACACACCGCCAAAGAGCGCACGGACATGACGCCACTCCTCCTCATACGCCCCTCCCTTGTTGGTGCCTGCCACAGGCGACCACACTGACGTTCTGCCGCGGGGGACTGACGAAACACTAGCTTAACGACAGACGTGATCAGCAGTTGTTCCTACTCCACACCCCACCGCGACGTGACCTCAGAAATGACGTTCTTTGTCTGAACCTTCGAGCCTATCGAGCTGGCTTGGCGAAAACCGCTGTGCTGCTGATGAGCACATGGCCGCTTAATTCCCAAGGCGCGCACTCCCGCTGCTTCCCTTACAACGCGGGAGGTCCTGAGGCCTTGCAAGAGGCTGTCGAGCCTGTCCAAGACAAGGGCACAGGAGAAGAGAAGGAGCAGGAAAACGACAGAAGGGAACAGGCTAGACGTCGCGCGCACCGAGGACGTCTGCCTCAGATGCAGCGCGCGAAAGTGTGTGGGCCCAGGTGTCCCACGCGAAGCAACCTGCCTCAGCGTCACATGCAAAAACCTAGATGGGAGCCTACTCGTCGTGGTCCTCAGACGACGCCTGCTGCTTCTTGAGGGCGCGCACCTGGCATAGCCAGGGCCCTCTTGCACCCGATCTGTTCCTGACCATGTACACCCTGCATCCTTTCGCCCGTTCCCGGGTCGACGACCCCGCCGACAACTTCGACGACGATGAAAATGACGGCGGATAACGAAGACGACAAGACGACTACAACGACGCCCCGGCGCCAACGCCGCCGCCGCCGCAGACGACGACGACGACGACCACGACAACCGCGCCGCCGCTGCCGCCGCCGACGACGACGACGACCACGACGACTACGACGAGGCCGACACGACGACGCTGACGCTGACGACGACGACGACGTCGACGTACAAAGGGCGGCGAAAGCGCTGACGAAACCACGTTGACGACGACGTCGACAACGCGCCGGCGTGATCCCCGTCGCTGGCCAGACGGCGACGACTACGTTGACGACGACTAGGGCGACACCAAAGGCGACGAAATGACACGATAGCAACGACAACCGCGACAACGACGCACGGACGGCGACGATGACGACAACGGCAACGAAAACGACAACGATCACGACGACGAAAACGACGTCGACGGCGGCGACGACGGCGACGGCGCTGGCGGCGGATGCGCCGTCACGACGAGACGCATAACCGTCCCTGCTTCACACGCGTATCATATCAACGGGAACCGCAGACGGCCTGGCCCAGATGGAGGCCTCCCTGAGGAATCGTACGAATCCCGAGGGGATCCCTTCGACATCCTACGAACCCACAACGCATCTCAAGGGGTCCGTGGGGAATCCTAACGGGACCCTAGGGAATTCCCGAGGGAACCCTGGCCACGAGCGAAAGCCTGGCCGTCCGGACCGCCGCGCTCTCCCCAGACGAACTCCAAGACAACCCACGGGACTCCGTCGGGAATCCTTAAGGCCATCCTGGGAATCCTTAGGGCATCCTTGGAGAACCCATAAGGATCAATGGGAAATCACTCAAGGATCTAAGGATGCCCTTGAGGTATCCTACGGGAATCCTGAAGAAGTCCTAGTGCATCCCGACGGAATCCTCAGGAATCCTCAGAGAATCCTTTGGGACTCCTGGCCCAAAACGAACGTCCTGGTCGTCTGGATCGTGGCGCTCCAGCCTCGAACATTTCTAAGGGCTCCCTGAAGAATCCCCAGGAGATCCCTTGAATGCTCAGAATCTCAAAGGAATCCATAAGGAATCATAAGCAATCCGGAGGGAATCTCTTCGGGATCCCGTATGGATCTCTTGCGGACCCCTAAGGAATCCCACTGAAGCCCAGGGAATTCTAAGGAATCTTCAGGAATATTGACGAAATCTTCAGAAACTCCTGGCCCAGTTTTGGATTCTCCTCCACCTCGACCATCGGAGTTTTGGAGTCTCTTCCACCTCCTCCCATTTCTTCTCATCCTCCTGCTTCTCCTCCTCCTCATCCTCCTCCTCTTCCTCCTCCTCCTCCTCCTCCTCCTCCTCCTCCCCCCCCCTCCCATTCCCCTATTCCCCCATATCCTTCATATCCTCCCCCTTCCCCGCTGCAGCTCCCATGGCGCCTCCATTCCCCCCGCCCCTCTTTCCTCCACCTTTCCCTCGCCCGTTCCCCGCTTCTCTGAGACTGCGTTCACGTCATCCCCTGCGCGTCGCACACTCGCCGCCCCCTGGGCGCCTACTCGTCCTCGGACGACTCGTCCTCCCGAGTCCGCTTGAGGCCGCGAACCTGGCGTCGCAGGACCGCGAATCATTTCCTTTGCGAGATAACACCTCGAGCCAATTTCCTCAGGGCACCTGAGGTGTGAATCTCTACGCCTTATGCCTTCTTGTCTCTATCCTCTTCACCTTGCCGTGGCTTTCCGCGCCCATCCATCGTTGACCATACACACGCGGCAAAGCGAGTGCAGGTACCACTCCAACGACATTCCGTCGATCTCACCCCCCCCCCCCAAACCGCGTCTGAACCTATACCACGCCCTTCCCTCTCGCTCTTGCCCTTCATCCTCCTCCCCCGCGGCGACGCCGTTTTTCACCTCCTACCCCACCCTCTCATTTCTGTCATAACCCTCCTCACCTACCCCCTTTTCTTCCATGTCCCTTCTTCTGTTCCCCTTTCCCCCCCCCCTGAAATGCCACAAAAGCGCGCGCGGACCGGCGCGCCCGCCTTCAGCCCCGAGGTGCTCACGTCGGTGGCGATCTGGACCGCGCGCGCGAGCGCCCCCCGAGCCCGGAAGCTTCAGCCACCATCACCACTACCACTACCACTACCACTACCACTACCATACACACCACACGCCGTCGCGATTGCACGTGGATCCGCATCATCCGCTACCAGTATAACTATATAAAATTGTCGGACGTGTTGAACGAATCACATGAAACAAACGGTTGTGTGTCACATCGGAACGACGGCTTTCGCCAGACGGCCACACATACATCTCGGTATGTTTCTGTCTGGCGTTGCGACACCGTGTCAAGGGGAGGTTCTGATGATCGTACAGGCGCCATCCTCTACTCACGACCTGTGCTTGGAGAGGCGCAAAATTCATCTGTAGACACACTCCGATTTCTCCGGAACTTGAACAAAACAGCGTACAGCATACAACACCTGGGCGTTGTATCGGTGCTCCCCTGCGGTGCCCTCCTCCGCAACCTTTCGGCTGCGTTTGCGCTTCGAGGACGCCAGGGCCGCGACGGTGGTGGCCATCTCAATGGCCTGCCGCTGAGACGCCACGCCCTCCTCCTTGCGGGACATCCTGTCCTTGAACGAGTTGTCGTTGGACACCCGCTCGTTGTGTTCCTGCGTTCCCAGCCCCACAGGAAAAACTGGCAGCACGGGCGCGCGTGGAACGGACTGCCGCCTTACCTCGGGGGCCCACCAACCAGCACCACGGTTTGGGCGTCCACTCGTCCACTCTACCGCATTAACGAAGCTGGACATGTGATCGGTGTGTCAACATGGTGCGCCGGCGCCATGCGGACTGCGCTAGTGGGACCGTAAGTGAGGCTCCCTGTGAGGTACGCAACGTGATACGGGCGTGTCAAGTCGGGCGCCGGCGGCAAGGAAATCGCGCAGCTGAAACCAGTCGCGGAGGTTCCCATGGGGGAGCGGAAATGTGCAGCTCACTATGGAACCGCGACACGTGTTAGTAGTGTGCCATGATAGAGGCAGCGCCTCGCGGACTGCTCTGCTGGCATCTGAATTGAACTTCCTATGCATGTGAAAGGCGTGCCGAAATGGAGCGTCCGCGCCATGCGAACGAGGTCAAGGAGACCTGATGCGGAGCTCCATGTCAGCCACGCAACGAGAGGAAGAGTGAAGGGGGCGAGAAGGGTGGAGGGGGAGACGCGGGGCACAGCATCGCCTGCGATCAAAACACGAAGTGGAGCAGTCCTCTGCGCCAAGCCTGCGGATGGGCCCGAGCGTCGTCAGGGCGCGCTCGACGTCGCCCGCCGGGAACGCCGAGGAGTCCACGAATTGAACCTTACATTGGGCTCATGGGCGGAAGACAGAATGCTTCTATGCCCGGCAGTCTGTTAACATCCACCCCGAATCGACCCCGAACACCGAAAGTCCAGGTCGCCTTGTTGTCAGGCTGCTTCCCGCCGCAGGTTCTATGAGGCCCCCGATGTCGAAAACGCCGCGCACGACATGAGATCGCAGCGAGCATTCACTACCACGCGACGAGGATGAACTCCCACGCGTGCCATTATGTCATCTCTACCAGGTCTACCGCTGCCGTGACGCCCTACGAAACGACCACCCCCTTCTAAAACCCGTCTGTTCGGCACGCGTGTCCTCCTCCGTCGTCACCCGTCGTCGGGCACTGCATCCCACCTTCCCCAAACGAATCGGAGCTGTCGTAATCCATCCCGAGACCACACCCGTGTGTCTGACCGCGGCCTGCCGCCCGCGCCGTCCCGGCATCTAGGTCCCCTGCGTAGACGGTTTTCCCCTGTGGGATCACCTTGCGCAGGTGCTCGACCGACGCCTCCACTCCGTCCTCAGGCGTGTCACTCAGAATGCGGAACTCCAACGAAGGGGGAGAAGGAGGAGGAGCGAGCGCACGGCGTCAGAGAACGGCAGTCCGAAGAATTGACCGGCCCGGGGGCAGAGGGCACTGGGCGAGGAGCGAGCGCGAACACATGGGAACGGACGAAAGAGAGCGCGCGAGTGACAAACAAAAACACGGATGTAGCGACATAGAGACATGTATCCGGAGACAACGATATACTACTTCCACGGCCCAATGGGCCAGCGGCGTGCTGTGTGTAGAGTTTCTGTGATCTTTCTGAGGGCCGCCCCACCTCTTGGCTAGCGTTCGCTCATCCGGAATCAGCGCCCCGTCTTCCCGATGCTCTGTCAGCGCCAAGACACGTCCGTGAGCCTCTCCAAGGTGTCCGATGTACCCAAGGTGGCTTCCAAGACGGGCTTGGGAGGCCAATAAAGCCGCCAATACAACCCAGGATGCTTCCAAGACAACCTCAAAGCCACGGTGAAGCCCCAAGAACGCTCCAACAGGACGCCCGAGAGAGCCTCGAAAAACCCCCACACTTATACTTCCATTATGTTTTCCAATGTGTTTCATGCCACCGATTTGGCGACCACCCGATGCTTCGTCACAGCTCCAGGAACTTCCAGGAGCGCCTGACGACGTCACGAGAGGCCCCCAAGAGGGTCCAAGGACGGCCCAAGAGGGCCTCCAAACAGCTTTGGACACGCCCGAAGACAGCCCAGGAGGAGTACACACCTACAGATCTGTCGCTGTGCTCGGAGAAGCTTCCAGAAGAGGCTTCCAGGAGATGCCAAGAGGCCTCCAAAAATTCAAGAGAACCCCACGCAGCTTCCAACAGGCGCCTAAACAGCCCCCAAGGGGCCTCAAAACTACCTCCAACGGACCTCCGAAAGGCCTCGCACGATACATATCCCAACGAACAACCAAGATGCTTCCTATGTCATCTCGAGCAATCCCCATCGAGCAAGCTGGACTGGCACGGTGGCGGGACGCGCCGCAAGCAGCTGGATAACTACCACAGCAACAGAGCGAATTAAACATCGAGGGATCAGTTCTGTGGCCTGGACACCCACGCGGTTGGGTGGACGTGAACGCTCTGAGTGGCGGGACAATGATGAAATGTGCCTCCGCGCTCCCGCGCACACCAGAATCACACAGAGCATGCGGGAGGCCTTTTCTGAAAACGGCTAGGCAATCTCACCAATCAGCCAATCAGAGGAAGGCTGTGGGGAAGACGACAGAAGAGAAGCAACCAGAGGAGAAGAACATACGTACCCAGCAAACAAACTGAACTTCAGACCAATCCGAGCCCTGACGAATACTGTTGTGCACAAAAGCGTCCGATATCTCCTGGAAGCGGGGGGCGCGTAAAGTGTGAGTCCAAGGAATAGTACAGCGGTCGATGCCACAAATCGGAAGAAGGACAAAGCAGCGAAGCTAGGGAAGATGGGGATCGTGAGCTCTCCTTTAATACGCTCTCCACCGCGGCCCTGGCGCCCTTACGCGTGGCCATCGCCGGGGCGGTGGCGGCGGTCGGGCAGACGATGAAAGATGTCATTGCCTCCCCTGGACAGCCCAACCCACTATCTCTCTTCAGCCCTTTCCCCCCCCACAAGACCCGAATCACGATGCATGGCGGACATGCGCATCGCTCGCGAAATCGACGACGACGACGATGACGACGAAGGCGGCGACGACGACGGACACGACGACGACGACGGCGACGACGACGACGCCGGCAACGGCGACGGCGACGACGATAACGATAGACGACGACGACGACGACGACGACGACGACAACGACGACGACGACGACAACGACGGCGGTGGCGGCGGAGTCGACGACGACGACGACGACGAGGGGGACGTCCGAGCCCACCCGGCGAGCAGGGACGTCTGGGCCCAAACGTCGCCACGTCGGAAACCAAGTCCAACCACGTCTGGGCACGCGTCCGAGACCGTCCGGCTGCCACAATGCCTTTACCAACTCGGCGCAGGCTCGAACACTTATTGAAACACTACCGAACTAGGTTGGCCCGCTCTTCTCACCTACTGCTCACACTACTGCCCTAACACTACTGCCCTAACACTGCCGCACCCCCACATGTCGCCATCGCTCGCCTCACACGAATCCTGGAACCGTTCCTCCGTCGGCGTCAGACCAGCCCCCGAGGTATCCAAACACCCGCGGCTCAACCCCCGGATCACCGCCCGACAAGTTCTTACCCGCTGGCTGCCCACGACACCTAACATATCCTCACCCGCCGGATGTCAAACTGTCCCCTCAATACGCTCCGGTCCCCCCCCCTCTTGCCTGGACCGGGCATCCGGGACATGCGTGGCTGGTGGTCTGCTGTATAATTGGCCCACCGTTACCCACCCCCCGCTGGTTGGCAACGGCTACCTCAGCACTCTCTCACACACTTTCCGAGGACAACTGAATCCGACATATGAGCAACAGCCGCCATACCAAAATCATGAGGTGCCCCTCGCCCGTGCATTCGACACCCCCGAGCTCACTGCCCACTCGCGAACCGCTAACTGCGATTTGACGGCTTCGTGGTTCTGTTCAGTCTGTTTGCTTGTCGGTCTGTATGTGTCTGTCTGTCTGTCTACCGTGCCGGGATCGCGGTGAGGGCTGCGCCCGCCGCCCCCTGACTGAACGTCTCCCCTCGTCGTATCCGATGGCCCGCTGAGGCCTCCGGATGGCCCCAGCGTGGCCCAACATGCCTGGACCAAACACGCAAATGGCGGTCATCCGCCACCCACCCACCGTCGAATCATCCACCGTCTCGCTGCTGCATCTGGGTCCTTCTGAACTTTTCTTCCAAGCGAACACCGAGATTGTTCCGTGACCTAGTACCAAAGCCGTACCGTGTCACTGGGGAGGCATCGGAACGTTGCCAAACCCCTCCCTCGCGAGACGCCGAGCACGAAGGACGTCTGCCTCACGTGTCGCGCGTCATCGTGCGAGCACAAAGCAAACGCGTGAGCACAAGGCGAACTGCCTCAGCGCCCACACACACTGACAGAACTGGCCTCGCACACAGGCTTGTAACCGCAACGTGGGGGATCGGGGGGGAGAGGCCGACCGAGAATACCGACGTGACGGCGTTCGCCACGACGGCGGCCACACTGAATGAGGCACGGTGAGCGGGGCGACGGATGGGGGAGGGTTGCGCCTCAGCTTGCACTGCCGGGGACAGGAAAGCTGGCGATCTTTCTGGCGGAAAGCAAGGGGCAGGCGGCAGGCTGCAGGCGAAAGGCGACTTGGCGGAGCGACGCGAGGCGCCGCAATCAGTGCTCCCGTCGCGGTCGCCGCCGCCATCGTCGTCGTCATCGCTGTCGCGATCGTCGTCGTCGTCATCGCTGTCGCGATCGTCGTCGTCGTCATCGCTGTCGCGTCTTCGTCGTCGTTCTGCGTTGTGGCGTCGTCGCTCCTTGATGTCGCGCGTCGTCGTCCTCGTCCTGTGTTTCCCTCCGACGCGTTTCCTCCGTCCTGGCCGTCAACGTCGTCATTGTTTCCGTCGTCTCCGCCACCGCGCAGAAGAGCTACGCTGGCGACATGTCCGAACATTACGACCAGGTCGCGAATCGGCACCTCAGAGGCGGGGTGCCCCCCTCATCGCCAGGTTGGATCATCGAATACTCGTTCAGAATGAGCCGCTTCCACTCCGTATCCACACGGGCCCAGTAGACGTTCACGGAGCAAGAGGTCTCGACATTTACTGGGATCCATGCCTGGACGTTCACCATGACGCCGCTGGAATCCACTATCTTCACGTTCTGGTAGCGATTCCCGTTCTTCGTTGGGCTCGACAACAAACCTTTGCCATGGATGAACCCCTTGAAGTGAGCAATGGTGCCCGAGGTCAGGTTGGTCGCCTCGCCCACGGGCAAAACCCCGGTGGAATCGGACGCAGTGGCAACAGCGTACTCGGGCCATTCCACGCGATGAATTTTGAACCCGTCCTTGACGGAGAAAACCAGTTCACCGCCGACCTCTTCAACGTCCACGGGGGTCACAGAAACGACCTCACCGGCGTACCTCCGCGCTGCAGCCAGCAAAGTGTGAGCTGAGCTGTGCGCCGCTGATACCGATGTGGACACCTCTCCGTCAGTGAGTAGAACACGAACTCGAGCGGGCCGACCCTTGATCTGCGTGACGGACGTTGGGGCAGCCACCACCTTGCCGACAACGGTTGCGGCTTGAGCGACTTCTGCAAGTAGATCGCTGAAAGACTTCCTCCCGACACGATCGGTATGCGTCGTGTCCCCGCCCCATCGATCGACATCCATCCATTCTATACTGCCGCGCCCCTGCTGGGCGTGGTCCTCGGCGTTGCGGCGTTGACTCTTCCGCGCCGGTTCGCCCTCCTTGTGCGACCTCCATCGGACTTCGTTAACGGGGCACTCGGACGTCGACTGGTCGTACTCCCACTGCACGGTGACGCCACCGTCCGCGACGCGGACGACTGTGGCGCAGAAGTACTTGCTCCCGTACAACGCCTCAGCTTCGTCACCGACGGACATGGCCTGCACACGAACGTCATCGATCGGCACGTCCGTTGTCGTCCCATCATAGTCCCACTTCACTTCGACAGAGTGCTGGAGAATCCGCGCCACGGTCGCAGACCAGAAGCTGCCACGGTAGAGCGCTTCCGCTTTGGCACCGCTACTCATCGGCGGGACAAACGAGCGAGCACCACCTGCGAACGACTTCGGACTAAGTGTTTCCGCCCGCTGTTCATTCTGTGCGCCATCTGCTGGACCGGCCACGCGTGCCTCGATGGAAATGGTACTGCCGATGGGGCAACCGTTCGCTATTCCGCTGGTCAGCTCCACAGGGTCGACGCCGGCAATGACGCCCTCCTCCTTGTGCTCGCCACCCTCTATGGTGATGGCCGCTCCAACGACAAGAATCCCAGCGTCACGCACGTCCAACAGTCGGTCACCGGCGGACGCTTCTCCAACCAAAGTCGTCTACACAACGTGCTCGGCAGCGGAACCTTCAGGGTCGGTTCCTGGTGCCAGCACAGAGACGCTGCTGCCGACGGGGTACGAGTTCGCCAACATGCCGGTGAGCTCTACAGGATCGACGCCAACCACGACTCCTTGCTCCTTATGGCCGCCGCCCTCCAGGATGACTGTCGCTCCAACGGCGAGAACCCCCGAGTCCCGCACGTCCAACCGTCGGCCACCAGCGGGCGCTTCTGCGACCAGGGCTGTTGTGACAACAGGCTCCGGGGCGGACCTCGCAGACATGACGATGCCCGCGGGAAAGTATTTGGAGAAAAGTAACTATACGTATCTGCACACGAGGGCCCCAAAGCCCAGCGCCGTCACGAAACCGAAAATGCTGTAAGGACGAGCTCGGAACATGGAGCATGTACTGGTAGAGGTCTACAGATGCCGACGCCGACGTGGGGAACGACGACGACCACGACGACGACGACGACGACGACGGCAACGACGACGACCACAACGGCGACGACGACGACAACGAAGGGCGACGGCGACGGCGGCGGCGGCGATAGCGGTAGCCCGGAAGCCTGCCGGGGAACAGTTGACCTGGAGCGTCGCCGCGACCGTACCGCCCGGAAAATCTCGCCACACACAGACCCAAAAGGGCCGAAGAAAGTGTTGCGAAATTGACCGGGGGCTCTCTGGATAAACTCCAGGACGGGCCCAGAATAGTAATGCGAAATTGGTCAGGGGGCCCAAGAGAGGCCCAAAAATACTCCAGGACGACCCAAGGAAGTGTTGCGAAAGTGACCGGGGCCCTCTCCGGGTAAACTTCAAGACGTCTTGGGGATGTCTTGGGCCCCCAGAGGGACCCAGGATGGCCCCCAGAGGGCCCCGACAAGGCCCCAACCCAGCTCTATCATGATAAAGCTGGTTTGGGGCCCTCTTGGAGCCCTCTTGGGGCTTTCTGGGGCCCCAAGGGGGCGCCAGGAAAGCCCCATAAGGGCCCGACAAAGCCGTCGACAAGGCCCCAACCCAGCTCTATCATGATAGAGCTGGGCTTTGGCCCTCTTGGAACGCTCTTGGGGCTCTTTTGGTCCCCAAGACGGCGCCAGGAGGGCCTCGAGAGGACCCCGACAAAGGCGGAAGGCGAAACGGCTTGGAGCATCCCGCACGCGGCACCTCTGAACCTCAGACGAAACTGGCTGGACTACCGTGTTCGCGACATCTATGAGCCTGAAGTTGCCAAGATGTCTTAGGCGAAACGGCCGACATTCAAACACGAACGCCCTGCTTGGTGTGCCCATAAGCGACTTTGAGCTCGACGCTCCTATACTTTATCCACTGCGGGTGTTCGTCGTGGACGCTCTGAGCTTGGAAATGGAAACCACCAGTCCCCGTCGCCTCCACCCACGCACCTGTGATATTCAGCTCTGAGACAGACATGTCTGCCCATCGTTCACCCAAGTGAGGTGCCTCAGCCTCGACGCGAAGCAATGCATTCGCACGGTTCCACGAGGGATGTACATGAGAACATGCTTGCCCGGCTGCCTCAAATCGAACCGCTGAACCAGGAAAATCTGCAAGTGGGGATCGCCGTCAGCGCCGCCGTCGTGCTCGCGGTCGTCGGCGACGGCGGCGGCGACGACGACGACGACGGCGGTAGTGACGAACATGTCTGCACATCGTTCACCCCAGTGCCGTGCCTCAGCCTCTACGCGAAGCAATGCATTCGCACGGCTTCCACGAGGGATGTTTATGAGAACGTGCTTGCCCGGCTGCATCCGACGTGGGCGCTCAGGCCCCCCCTCCGCCTCCTCCTGCTTCTCCTCCTCCTGCTTTTCCTCCTCCTCCTCCCCCTCCTCCTCCTCCTCCTCCTGCTCCTCCTGCTCCTGCTCACCCTCCCCTCCCCTTCCCTCCCCTTGTCCCTTCCCCTCCTCCTTCCCTTCCCCCCTTCCCTTTGTACGTACACGTGCTCAGATTTCTGAGCCCATTCTTTTTGAGTCATGTTTGCCAAGCCCATCGCGCGCGCTCGCCATCTGTCTTGGGGCATCGAGTATGGCGCGGAAAACGGGGCCATGCCCACCCAGCACCGCCTGATGCGATTCCTCAAACAATGCTTGCAGGAACGCGGAAAACGACCCCGTGTGGTGACGTTAACCCGGCCGGCGAACGGTGACCTCAGGGGGCCCCCGGAGGCCTCCCAGAGGTCACCGACACGAGGCACCCACGGGGGTCCACACTGTGCAGCATGTGCGTCGTGTACTATGTGTGTTGTGTGCATTGTGTGCGTTTTGTTGTGTGTTCTGTGGGACGTATGTGTGGGCTCTGTGTGTTGTGTGTGCGCGCTTTGTGAGTGTGTGATATGTATGTGTTCGGAATGTGTGTGTAGGTGTGCGTGCGTGTGTGTGTTTGTGTGTGTATTGCGTGCGTTTTGCCAGCTGCGTGGTGTGTGGGTGTGTGAAATATGCGTGCGTTGCGTGCATTGTGTATTGTGTATTCTGTTTGATCTGTGTGGTGTATGTGTGTGTGTGCGTGTTGTACGTTGCGTGCGTGTTGTGTTGTGTTGTGTTGTGCGCGATGTATGTATGTGAGAGAATGTTATGTGTGTGAGAATGTTCTATGTTTGTGGCATTTTGTGTTGTACGTCGGAGAGCGATGGTGGGAAAATGGATCAAGCGAAACGGCCATTTCCTGAAAATCGTGTAGACGCCCCTGGAAGCCCTCAAGACCGCCAAGAGACCCTCAAGAAGTCCTGAGATGCCTCTGAGAGGCCTCCAAGCGACATCCCCGGAGACACCGAGTCACCCAGGCGGCCCCTGGTCCACGGAGGTATCCAAGCGACAAACTCCATTGGGTATCTGTCTGTTTGAAAGAATTCTCGGGGTTGGCGCCTCAAGAAAGCCCCAAGAGCGCCCCAAGAGGGCCCCAAGAGAGCCCGGAGAGCGTCCAACAGGCCTCCAAGATGGCCCGTCGATGGCCCCCAAAGGCCTCTGAGGCGCTCACAGCGCGAGAGATTACAAAGGTCATGATGTTGACTCCTGTTGTCGTCATCGTCGTCGCCGTCGTCGTCGTCAGTACTTAAGGTTCACTGCTGTGCCGCACGCTGATACGTGCTACGACTTCTTGATCAGGGCAACTCGACTAGTGTATGTTTTTGGATGGGCTTCTCCGGACACGCGAAGTGTCACGACTGCTGACTGTGCTGGCCCAACGGGCCAGAGGCTTGCTAAGATCTTCGATCGTCTTGCATGAGGGTACGATTTATCACTTCCTTGGCAACTGTGGCAGTTGGCTAGACCTTAGTCCTGTGCACTCCCCCTGCAAGCATGCTCATCTGATCTGATCCCCCCCCCTCCTCCTCCTCCTCCATCCTCCTGCAAAGCCCTGAGGAGGGTTCTGCACGGGAGCTTTGACGACGATAGGTCCTTCTCACTCGCACGGCGAAGCAAGTCTCGGTAGCTTCAGCCGTTAAACACTTGAGCCAAACGCCGACGGGCGTCCGGGACAAATTGTTCCAAATGGCGCTGTCCGGTAACCGGGTACATACTCTCCCCAGTCACCAGAATGCTCACATGTTAACACCCCCCCTCGGACGCTAGTCCGTAAAGGCTGACGGGGAGGCGTTAAAACACACTAAGATGTACCTGAGCAGGCAAAACATCGCAACAGAAAGACGTTAAGCCTCAGGCAAAATTCTTCACGTTGAAAACATACTCACGAAGTGACTTCGTTTACGAGCACCAGCACTCATACATGTTACCTGCTATCTAGCAAACATATCAAGTCACAGATTAAAACAAAGCACTCAGAGTTCACATCGCTGGCTAGCGTTTATATGCTTTTGATTGCTTTCGCTTTTTATCTGCCAACACCAACGGTAAAACTGAAAATGCTCACGCAAGTCAACTTAGCCCAACATGACATGGGCTGCGGATGTCAACACTCTGTGGCCGGCGCGAGCTCGTGCCGACCGGTGAATGACGTTTGATGGGTATTTTGCAGATGCATGTTCATACTCTCACGGCTGACATGCTTGGTGAGTGCATCTGCAACGTTCTCATGTGTGCCAACTTTTACAATGCGTATTGTTCCGTCCTTTACCTTCTGCTGTAGCCACAGTTGACATACCTCTATGTGCCTTACCTTGCCTAAGCCGCGTCTACTAGCAATCGCTATGGCTGCCGTTGCATCGCTCTTCACAGTCAACCCTACTTCGACGTCAAAATCTTTCAACACTGACTGCAGACCAATTCCCACTGAGCTACCTTTCACGAGACCGTAGTACTCTGCCTCTCCTGACGATAACGCAATCACACTTTGGGTTGAACTCCAAGATTTTATTAAGTATTTACCCCACATGACTACTCCTCCACTCGTGGACTTCCTGGTTCGTTTACATCCAGCATAGCCAGTATCAGTCCAGATCGTGACCTCCTGGGGTAGGACCTGGTATTGATATACGTAGCTGCTCCTATCATGGTACTTTAAATACTTCCCTAGCTTGACCAGACCTCTCCAGGAGCCTACTGTTGGCTTTGACATCGTTCTAGCTAACTCTTTTACGGCATATTGAATATCCGACCTGTCCTGTGCCAGATAATTCGCTCTGGCCGTTCATGCCTGATACTGCTTAGTCATGCTGTGCGAAAGCTCAACCTCATCTCCCTCTTCAACTGGAATCCTTTCTCCTGGAACCTCTGTTCTGACTTTACCACTTTCAAGCCCTAACTCTTTTACAATTATCTCTGCGTGCCTCTGATCCGCCTCGTACCTCAATCCTTCCTTCGTCCATTCTATAATTCTGTTAAGGATCCTGATGGCCTTCACGTCCTCCTCTCCTGGACCAAGTCTTCCTCTCACTTTTACCTCAAACTCCTCTTTTATTTTCTTTTCAAACCAATCAAGATCGAATTCACTGCCAAGTAATGTAAAGTCATCCCCATGAACGGTTAACCATAATCTCCTTGATTCGTGCTTAAACACGCATGGAGACGCGATTTCACTCTTGAAACCAACTTGGACCGCAAAGTCCATGTAGCAGTCTTCCCAATTACTGGCCGCGTCGCGCGTTCCATACATCGACTTTAACAGTCTTCCGCACATCCCCGGCTCGTAATCTTCCTCCGGCAATCTGATAAATATGTCCCTTTTTGCCGGGGCATCAAAGTAAGCCCGTTTCACGTCAATGAAGGCCAATTTAAAACCCTTCTCACGTTCACCCTTTTAATATCCAACTCCCTCGGTGACTGCCATTCAGAACAGTAACTTTTGTGCTTCCAGTGGGGGCGTCGCTGCGAATATATTTTTCTCTTTGGAGTTATATTTAATTTGCTGCGCCACTAACCCTGACCGGTGATCAGGGCTTGTTTCGTCTCCTTTGTTAATGTCGATCCATCTGGTGCCAATTGGTGCCTTGCCGGTAACTTCCCAACATACTTCTTCTTTGACTTTCTCATAAACTTTGTGCTTTCTAAATTGCTCCATGTCCTCGTGACGAGCTTTGATTGTGAGCTTTGGATCCGACTCATTGCCGGTCACGTCATCCCATGCGTTAAGTATTTGTCCATCCTCTCTGTGAACCACGTTGATGGAATTCATGGGCATTGGCCTAACTGCTCCAACACTTTCGCAAGCTGGGCAAGTGTGGGGGACTTTAATCCAACCTTCATGTTCACATCTTTCGCACCTCCACTTGTGCGGCGCTGCTTCTCCAACAACTTCGTACGTGAAGGTCGTGGCGATGTTAACTGGCCCCTTTCTGAACATTCTCCTCCGTTCAATTCCCGTCATCTCGCTCACTTCTCTATCTTCAATAATTCGTCCTGTGTCCAAATCGCGAGTAACCCTCCTAGAGCATGCGCTCCAGAGGGGGCCAGCTGGTCCGGGTAACATAAGCCTGCTTGTCCCATAATCGCTTCTGGTCCACGTTAACTGGCATTTGTATTCTCTGTTTTCTCTGATCTCGTCGCAAGCCCAGTTAACATCATCAATCTGCATATGGTCATGTTCCTCCGAATCAACCTCCATGTCAAGGGGTTCATCTTCTTTCAAAGTCCCCCCTTGTCTTCCATCAATTTGCATCTGTTCCATCAAACCCTTTAAAATGGCTCGGCATGGCCTGTCCGGGTGCGCTTCTGACCTGTGGGTTCGTCCTCCTCCTGTTGACTCCATATGGCATTGTTGACCCTTACACTTCCAACTTAACTCTCGCCCTATGGCCGGGCTGTTCGTCATGAACTTGGTCGGCTTCTTGATGTACATTTCTTCAGCTTTGACCATTTGCTTGAGGTCGTAACAACACATGCCCCAATTGTACACTTTCACATCCTTGTTCCTAAGTAGCCTTTGAACCGTTGATGTGCTCCATCTGGTCGCTCCCGCGGGGTGTTCAAAGAGAAAATATAATCCGTTACGCCTTTGAATTTCACAAAGTTCCATCGCAAATGTCAAATGTTTGATCCCGTAATCTAGCATCTGCTTCACTCGCTCAGCCCCCAGCCTCTTGAAGTTAAACGTCTGGAGTCTGCTAAACGCTGCGCACATGGGGCTCACTATCAGCAACAATGCTGACTTGGACTTAATGATCTTTTTTGCCTTAACTCGCATGGCATGAACGTTAAAGTCCCATGGGTTTCCATGCTGATCACACGTAGTTAAATCCATGGCCAGTCCCAGTATGAGGCCCATCTTCTCAGCCATTCCAGTGACTCTAACCGGGGAGCACGCCTCACTAACGTGGGCTTGTGTACCTTGTTGGTTAGCTCCATAGACTTTCACTGCCCTTAGCACTTCGTTGAGTTGATGTGTCACGTCGAGGTCGGAGCTTAGTAGCCAATCAGTTCACTCCGAGTGAAATCCCATCATGTGAAGTCCGTACCTGATCTCGCTGATCTCTTTCATTTCCTCGTCTTGGTCAGGGCTAACTTGACGGTGTTGTGTTGGCTGTTGATCTTCCTCGTCGTGTTCATTCTCTGCTTTTCTTTTGACTGGTGAGCTTGGAGCAACGTCCATTCCTTCATCTTTTACTTCAAACTCGGCCCATCCGGTCCACAGGCCGTTAAATGGCCCTTGCATAGCAGACGTTTGATCACCTCTGCTCCACTCGTCCTCCAAGTTGCGTATTTCCCCCGTGCTGTTAACAATCGCATGTGTTACTCTAGACGGCTAAGTTTACCCCAGTCCACC
Source organism: Prorocentrum cordatum (assembly GCA_963575745.1). NCBI lineage: Eukaryota > Dinophyceae > Prorocentrales > Prorocentraceae > Prorocentrum > Prorocentrum cordatum. Next base: position 218,485 of record CAUYUJ010009780.1, read on the forward strand.
GGGCAGTCGCCCCCCGTCGGGTAATACAGGCTCGTCCTTGGGGTTCGGTGTTGACGAATCACCTTGTTTCCTCTGGTTACCCACTCGTCCTTGAGGTCATCAACCTTTGCACTTTGAGGTGGTGGCTCGTTGACTCTAGGCCTCTTGGCTGGACTCTCGGGCACTTGGCTTTTACTCTCAACTCTTTGTTGCGCCGCCGCTGACCTGGTCTGGATGTTGGCATTCTCTTGCCTCTTTAACCATTCTATGACTCTCGCTCGACGTTCAGCGTTATGAGGTTTATGATCCTTGTCACCCCTAACCAGGCATCTGCATCCATAACACCCAGGCGTTGGACCCATTTGCAAGTATTCGTGCCTTTTCACAGCTATTCCCCTGGCAATGAAAGGCCCAGTTTCAGGATCTTTAAGCTCCTGTTCCGGTAAGTCCATCGGTACTATAATCCTCGCCTGAACTTCCATGCCTGCCGTGTTAGGATCAGGCTGCCAGGGTAACCCTTGCATAGCGTTTAGTTCTTCGAGGTTCCATCTTTCCTCCTCACTTCCTTTTCGCTCACACTCGTGGGACTTTCTTGCTCCTTTGGGTATGCCTCTGATCAGTTCTTGGCTTTTGTCGTTAATGCCTAGAAATACCCCGCTTTCCCAATTCATCTCCAACTTTTCACGTCCTTTATGTGCTGGGGTCTTTCAATACATCACGCATTCGCCAAACTCAGGCATCTGCTTGTTAAACTTTCTACCCCGACATCTCTCATGAGCTGTTTTACCGTCAGTGTCGATGGTGAATTTGCTTATAAGTGACGACGCATACCCCACTAACCATGGCATTACAGAGTGTCTGTCGTTAAATTCAGTCTTGTAATTCGCGTCAAGAACACTTTTAAGTGTTCTGATCTGGCCCTGAACAGTTCTGACTGCCCTTTCAAGTTCACCGTTGGCCTTTGAATCTCCTACCGGACTCACTTCCACGCCCATTTCCACGTCCCTTGATGCTTTAACCGCATTCGCTATTGCTGTAATGGCTGGCTCACCGTCACTTTTTAATATAATCTTCTTGTGTCCCGTGAACCCTATCATGTCGCATGCAACTTTAACTGAATATGGCTCGAAGCCCTTTTTGATAAGTGCTCGACTCCAAGTTAACTTGGTGTCCCGGCAGTGCATCACCAGTATCGGGTTCCCATTGTTCGCACGTGCACCTTCTTCCTTTTTTCCTTTAAGCCACATGTAATCCATTGAGTTAACTGGAACTCCCCCATTGGCTTTTCTCTTACGTTTCCTATGACTGCGTCTCCTGGCTTTGCCTCTAACACAGTGCGGACACCATCTTCTATACGGTAAGTGAGTGGAGCTGTGCGCCTGAACCTCTTCTTTTGACGGCTCATGTCACAGTAAACTTTCTTCGGTAACTCCGCCTCGTCACCTACAAACACATCCTCGACATCACTCATTTCACTTGCACTGCCCCCACATTCACTCCCTTCACCGTCTTCGGTGTTCAAGACACTTAAGTTTTCACTTCGTCTTACGGGTAATGAGGGACTCAGTAAAATAGGTCCGCCTCTAGGGTTCCCTGCCGCGGAAAACCCTCAGCCGAGTCGGTCTTCACACTCGCTGGCTCTCCGGGCCCTTTCGGCACTACGATGTTAAACTGAAATGTGCCATTCCTCTCGTATATCGCCGTCCGTTTACCAGTAGCCTTGTGTTCAACATGACTGATGGACTTACCGTTGGAGTTCTGATCAAACACCACTCGATTACCTGCGTTGACCATTTCACGCACCGACCCCAACACCTTGTTGACTTCTGCCACCTGGATGGGCATGCTAACCGGGTTTCCGCTCTCGTTCCTGCCGGTAATCACTCTTTGCCCATAGTTTTTAATCGTGGTCCCGTTAGCCGCGCTGTAATGCTTTCCCTGCTTTGACGCGTTCGTGTGTTTAATGGGAAAGTACGTTCCTACTTTAGGCGGTCCACCAGTGTTGTACGCGCCTGAGTCAACAGTAACCACTATTGTCTCGTGAGTTGCGTTCTGAACTGGAACTGAATTGATCTCTGGGGCTGCACTCTTCATCTCGATAAGTCCAAGTTCACAATGTTTTTCTCGCCAACTCTTTTCTTGCTTGATGCACTGGTTGATTCTTTTGGCCCACTCATCCACATGGTTGCAGTTAAAGTTACACTCATGTGACTTGTAAGCCTTCCTCAGGTTAATGGAGACTTTCCTCGCTGCCTTCTTTCTCTCATGTGCTGGTAGAATCCACTGCCCTTCAACTTCTTCATTACTTGACGGCTCGGGCGGCGCATTTGACTCATCATTCATTCCAACAATGTCACACGCCAGAGGTTGGCCGAAAGAAGTGGTTTGTCCTGCATCGTTTATATCCTCACTTTTACTTGGCTCAGACTCGTTGGCCGCCTTGCCTGGGTTTGGGCAGTTAATCGCAATCTGCCCCTTACCTCCACACTTGTAACAATCGCGCTGGCTGTGCGGAACGAAGTTCCTAACCGGACCGTAATTGCTCTGCCAAGTGCCTCCACCTTTGCCTCCTTTTTTGGCCCCTGACTTGCCTTTGAAGCTTAGGTACCCACCGTGCGTTGATCGGTAACCCTTGCCCTTGCCCCCTTTGCCTTTACCCTTCCAGGGCTTTTTACAGTTCCTGGCGAGGTGACCGAATTCGCCGCACTTGTAACACTTGGGGCCCAATCCTTTGTCTTTACCCTTGTTAACTGCGTCTATCTCTTCTTGATCTTGCGGTTCACCGTCGACCTCGTTCCACCAGTTCCCATCGTCAGGCCACCAGTTACCTTCCTCATCAATCCACCCCGTGGCCTCCCACGACGTTGAGGAGTGAACTCCGTAAACTTGTCCAATGTCCATGGCGTCTTTGTTCTTCGCGTCGGAGTCCAACTTCTTTTTGCGGGCCCCATCCTCACACTTTGAGTATAACTTTTGGAAGGTGTCAATGTTAAGCCAATCGGGTGTTCGGTAACAGCCTTGCTGCCATTCGTCAAACCAGTCATTGGCGCGTACCATTATTGCTCTCAATGCCGTAACCTTGAGGGGAAGCGGTAATGAATATCTTTGCCATATTTTTCACGACTCTCAACAACGGCACTCCATTCTTCAAGCTTGGCTGCTGTCTCGGTAACCTTCTTCGGCTGCTCCGGGTTCATCGCTTGCGACATCTTAACTGAGAGCGTCGCTCCTGTTACCGCAGAATACCACTTGTACACCTTTTGCCATGCCATTATTCCGTCACCATCCGTTAATCCCTTCAAATTCCCCTTGGCCTCGGTACCCTCAAGCTTCTCGTTAAGGATATACCACAAATCCTCTGCCATTTGCTCCTTCTCTTCCTCCGTGAACTCGTGGTCTCCTTTAACTTCGTCTTCCTTTTGCTTGGCCTGGGATGCTTTCGTAAACTCGGTAGCCGTTCAACGCCCGTTCATGATTCTGATCACATCGTCCTCGTCCTCCTCCGGGATGACACCTTCAAGCGTCTCAAGCTTCTTGCTGAGCATCTTTAATGCCGGCCTGTAACTTGGTTTCACCTGGGCGAGGGCATTTAAGAGCTTGTCGTTCCAGTCTCTGAATTTTGCCCTTTCACCGTTGAATGTTTTCAAAGCCTGCAAAGCCTTGTACTCACTGATCGGTTTACTGCTCCCGTGCTTGGTTCCATTCCCTCCTTTGACGGCTTCCGTTAGCTGTCCAAACTTCTCAAGCAACTTTTCCTGGACTTCACTGTTGGTCTCAAGCTCGGTTACACGATCCACCAATCTGCGCGCATCTCTTTCAAGTGCCGCGTTCCGTAAAGTGAGTGCCAACACCATGCTGTTCGTTTTCTGCGCACTCTGTAACATCTGAAAGGCCTGCTCATTGGTAACTTGACGATCTCATGATTCCACTCGCTCGTTGATGAAAGATGCGAGCCCATGATGATTGGCTCTAAGCGCCACCTGAACATAACTGAAGTCTGCGTTCAAGTACGCCTGTTCACAAAAGATCCATATAACGATTCGGATCTACGTTTACCCACCTGTCCCTGTCCGCCGGCGTGTTGAGGTTCACCGGCGCGTCCACGGCCGCGGGTCCAGCAGCAGCCGCTGCCGCTGCCGCCCTAGCGCCCGCGCTCCGCTACCATGCAAAACCCTGAGGACGGTTCTGCACGGGAGCTTTGACGACGATAGGTCCTTTTCACTCGCACGGCGAAGCAAGTCTCGGTAGCTTCAGCCGTTAAACACTTGAGCCAAACGCCGACGGGCGTCGGGGACAAGTTGTTCCAAATGGCGCTCCCCAGTAACCGGGTACATACTCTCCCCAGTCACCAGAATGCTCACATGTTAACACATCCTCATCCTCCTCCTCCTCCTCCTCCCCCTCCTCCTCCTCCTCCTCCTCGCCCTCCTCCTCCCTCCCCCCCCTCCTCCCTCCTCCTCCTCCTCCTCCTGCTCCCCCTCCTTACAGACATCGTCTGCGTCTTCGTCCTTCTGCCTCTCTCGTCCTCCCTCCCTTCCGCCCTCCCCCTTCCCTCCCTCCATCCGAGCCTTCAGGTCCTTTTCGCACTGCATGGAGCCCCAGCTCAGGTCGCCGAGCCTGGCTCGCGCGCGCGCGGGCGGGGCCCAGGGGGGGCCTCGCACGTGCCCAGCGCCGGTTGCCGGGTTACCCCCCGGCTGGGGATCGCGTGGGCCCCTGACCGCCGCACCCCCAGAGCTCATGGGCCCCTGTGCCAGGCATGGAAAGAGCTGGAAAGAGGCGTGCCAGCGGCACGGCGACACGCCACTCCACGCCGCCCTCCGGCTCCGCGTCGACAGGGCCGCCGATTGCCGCGGCGGGGGCCGGCATGGACGGTTTCCCTCGAGGCCGTAGCGGACCCGAAAAGAAGAAAGAGGAGGAGGAGGAGGGGGCAGGAGGAGGGAGCAAAAGAGAAAGGAGGAGGAGGAGGAGGAGAGGTCCGCTAAGCCCTTCGAAGTAACCCTCCGGTCCGACGCGGGGACCGAGGGCAGCGCGCAGGCCAAAATGGCTGCGCGGTCACCTCGTGCTCATCCACCTCGTCAAAACCACCTCATCCTCGTCCTCCTCCTCCTCCTCATGCCCCCAATCCTTCCCCTCATCATGATCCTCATCCTCATCCTCGTCCTCCTCTTTCTCCTCATCCTCATCCTCGTCCTCCTCATCCTCTTCAATCTCATCCTCCTCAATCTCCTCCTCCTCCTCACCCTCGTCATCCCCATCCTCATTCTCCACGAACTCCTCCTCCTCCTCGTCCTCCTCATCCTCCTCATCCTCCTCCTCCTCCTCCTCATCCTCTCCATCCTCATCCTCCTTATCCTCCACATCCTCCTCGTCCTCCTCGTGGTCCCCCCCCTTCTCCGACCCCTCCTCCTCCGAACGTTCCTCACCCGATCACTCCTCCTCCGTTTCCTCCTCCTCCAAACCCTTCTCCCTCCTCCCTCGTCCCAAACGGGCGCCCCCGATTACGGGCGCGGCTTGCTCGGACACGGGACGCGCCAGGAAAATGAAAAGGGTCAAAGAAAGTACGTCAGGAAGGCTCGACCTCCGCCACCGTGCCTGAGGCACGGAATCTCTACGAGTATGAGATTGATCCTTCACCCCGTAAACCAACCCCCCGGACCCCCCAACAAACGGGCCTTCCGCGCAAGGCGCTCCCAAGTGGGCACAAGAAACTAAACAAAGGCGCACAAACGACCGCCAAGCGGCGCCCAAAAAGGCCCAAGACGCTCCCAATAGCCCCAGAAGGGCCCCCAACACAACCGCCAAGAAGCTTCATAAACTGCGTCCAAGCGGCCCGCGGACCACAGCGACATCACGGCCGTGTTAGCCGTCAGAACACCGTACAAGTTTACCATTGGACTATCGTCGGCTTCCACGGCGTTGACGCCAGCCCAGGAGGCCGCCGAAATGGCCCAAAAGACAACCCTAAATGCTGCAGAAGCCGCAAAGACAAATAAAACAAAAAGCCTCCTTTGGGGTCGGCGGCAGAGGCGGCAGCCTTTAGGATATTCAACGAGTGGTGCGATCTACTCTATCGGCGGAGGCATGCTCCTGTGCATATTCTGTGTATATGTTGATTTGGACAAGGTCAACCCTGGCGGAAGATCCTATACTCAGAGATGGATGCGGCCGAGATCGTGCATGGCACCTGCCCGGTGAAATGCATTTCAGCGACCGACTGCAAGAGCCTGTATGACACGATCACGATGGAAAAGGTATCTATGTCGGATAGGAGGCTTTCTCTGGAGGCGGCTATACTACCTTAGTCACTAAATGAGGTCAGCATCAAGTGGGTCAAGAGCGAGCAGATGCTAGCGGACTGTTTGACGAAAGTGCTTCCAGGAGGCCACGCGAGGAAGATTGTGACATCTAACTTGTGGACTCTTGGGCCTGATGGCATAGCACCATCAATGCGCGGACGGAAACTAGTTGGACCAGAGAAGGTGGCAGCCAACAAGGAGGTCGACGACCTGAACGCGACGATGGCTAAGTACGTCAAGCAGGAGCTGTACGACGACACCGATGGGAACGATGAGATCTCTACCTGGCCGGCGGAGACGTACAACTATGTAGACGAGTGCTTCTATGATGACAAGGACGCAAATTATGACGAGACCGACTGTGTCGAAACAGTCTACATGGACGATGCGATGGACAATTACCAAGTGGATAGGAGTGGCGCGCAGCGAACCATCCAGGTACCTGACCAAGTTGCAGTTCTGCTTCAGTTCTGTGCACTTGCAGTGTATGGAGTTTGTATTTCGATGTTTCCTACGGTGGTGACGTGGTTTCTATCATTGCGGGAGTCATCATGTTTATCTACATATTGCAGCCTAAGCAGAGCGACGACGAGGATTTTGGTATGGCCCGATGGAGGTGGACAGTTCAAGCAGCGATAACCTTTGCAAGGCGGAGGTGCCCAAGCAGGCAAAACTCAGGACAGCTACGCTATGCCTGAAGGCTGAGCCTGAGGTGGAGACGTACCCCGAAAAGGTCACGGAGGGTGGACAGATCTACCTGGGGGACAGTGCTCTTCTGAGGCAATGGTTGGCTACTCTGGGACCGATGCGCATAAAGAGTGGCAAATACGAGGGCAGCAGCTTCGCAGACATATACAGCAAGGACAAGCACTACGCCAATTGCTTAGGCCGGTACCTGAAGCTGCACGCTGACGAAAGCAGGAGCGGAGCTACAGTCTGGATCCGAGTATCAAGACTTACATCGCCTACAACAACATCAAATCAGTTCAGTTACGCTGAGATTTCACTACCAACTTCGTGGTTACGTTGGGTGGTGTACAGGTAGCATTGATATTTCACTACCAACTTTATGTTTACGTTTGGTGGTGGAAGATATTGCATTGAGATTCACTATCAAGTTTGTGTTTACGTTGGTTGAATGAGGAGATGTGCGTGCACCCTCCCAAGTGAAGAGAAGTTGAGTTTCAAGTGTTTGGATGATGTGTGCGTCAAGATTTGATTTGTTATCTTGATATTTGTTGCTGAAGATTTGATGGGATATTTTGATATTTGCTGTTCAAGATTTGATTTGATGTCCTGATAACTGTTGTTCGGTGTGCGGGCGGCTTTTGGCTGGTCGAGCCGACAGGCATACTCAGAAATAGTCTGGAGGCTTGCTTCAGAATTTGCTGCGCATTCTTTAGCAACTGCTTCTTTCCGTGTGAAAATCAGACAGGCGAGGATGAAATATTTAGGCTGGTAATGAATTTTATTTCCCTTCCGCCCATGGCAATTGTGGCTCATAAGCTGGGCGGGAGGGTGGAGGCACCTACTCACGTTTTGCTTCGAGTTCGGAGAAAAATAAGTGCTTGCATCACGTGCTTGGTGGGAGGGATATTTTGATCTGTACTTGCAAGACTGCTCCTGTTGCACTCAGTAGAAGAAAGAAGACGCCGACTTAGGCGGAGCGGCGATCAAATTATGCCGCGGACGGGTGCAGCGAAGGTCAGGCACAGGGTAAAGCAAATAATACTGGCCCGACATGGCGAGAGTAACCCAGCCCCGCTCCTCCTCCTCCTCCTCCTCCTCCTCCTCCCCCTCCTCCTCCTCCCATTCCCTTCCCTTCCTCGTCCTCGTCGTCCTCGTTCTTGTCCTCCTCCTCCTCCTCTTCCTCCTCCTCCTCCTCTTCGTCCTTCACCTCCTACACTTCGGCATCCTACGCCACCCTGTTCTTGCTCCTGCTCCTCCTCCCCCTCCTCCTCCTCCTCCTCCTCGGCCTCAGCCATCTTGCTCGACCTCCGCCATCCTACTCGTGGTCCAGCAACGATGGGCCCCTCCCTGCGCGCAATTCGCGGTGCCAGAAGCTCGGGCGAAACTCCCAGCCGGGCAGGCTGGGGCGCGGTGGCTCGGGCCGACGTTGAAATCGCCGGCCCAGACAGCCGGGCACAGCCATGGATGCACCGAGCTCCGTCAAAATCCTCCTCGGTGGCCTTTGTCACCTGGATCTTCTCGCCCCACATTCGACGCGCGCCCCGGAACCGAGACCCAAGCGCGGAAGGTAACGCGAGCACCCAGATCTGGAGGGGACGCCAGCAGGCCGCCGACATTCGCGCACTCCGCGCCCTCGCCCCCATCGCAGGAGTGAAACATTTTGACGGGCTTATGCGTTTGATGCACCACGTCCTCCCCCTCCGCCCGCGAGCGCCCCGCGGCCTTCCTGGATCCCGAAGATGGTGGTCGGGCAGAGAGGTCCTGAGGTAGGCGATTTTCTCGGATGCGAAGGTCGCGGTGTAGCAGGGCTCGAACGTTCCAGCTGGCGACCGTCAAACTCGAGCTCGCGGCAGATGACCCCTGCCATGCTCGGAGGATGCCGCTAGAGACACCACTCGGCAGCTGCGCTCTCGGCGAAGAGGTTAGATGCAGCGCAACGAACCGCGACCGCGTCCATGTCGAACGCCGCCATGTTTTTCTCGCTGGGGTGGATGGTCGGCGCCCGCATTCCCAGGGCTGGCTCGTGCGAGACCACTCCTTCCAGCTCGAGACGACCACGCCCTTCTCCTTCTCCACAAAGTACTTGCGGTTCGGGTGGATCTTGGCGATCGCCCGCATGATCTTCTTGGCCCCCAGCTCACGCGCCACCATATTTGGACCCTTGTCGATTCTGATGGATAGCTCGACCCCGGGCCCCCAAAGGGGCGACGGCGCCGTGACCCTCCTCCTGCCAGCATTACGGCCAGGTGACTTGAGCGCACCGATGACCTGGCCGACCATGCCCCCACCGTGGCCTCGCTGGACCTGGACCACGATCTGGTACCACTTGTCCACCGGCTCTCCTTCCCTGTCCATGTTGCTCTCCGCCAGCCAGTGCTCCACAGCCTTGGCCACGTGCTCGTTGGGGGGCGGGACCTGCGCGCTCGGCGATGGTCGTCGGGTCGGCCTCCCTGTCGTAGCCTGCGCTGCCAGCGGGGCGACCAGCAAGCTCCTCTCGACGCGTGGGGCCGAGCAAGTCCCGCAACTCCTTCTCCAGCCTAACTATACGAGTATCGTGAATCTCCGATCTGTGCTCGAAGTGGCACATCCGCTTCTCCGCCGCCTTGTCGATGCTCGCGCAATGTTCCCCCATCGTCGGGCTGAGCTCAGACAGAGACTGCCGCATGATCTGCAGGCTGGCCATGACGTCCGAGCGTGTTTTGTCAATGTGTATATTGGGTTTCGCGCGCAGGATGGACGGGCACGGGCAAGTCCAGCAGCGGGACCCCCAGAGGCGATGAGGGTGTCCCCGGTGCCCGACGAAACGAATGGGGTGATGGCAGCTGGTGAGGAGCCGCCAGTGCCAGCACGGCCTCATCCCAACCTTCCATCCCCATCAGGAACTGACAGCTCTCCGTGTCCACGTGGTGTCCGCGGTGACGGTGTAGGCAGAGTACTCGCGTCCAGGAAGGCCTGCCTCTCCTGCGAAGGGAGGGCGCCGTCTCCCACCATCTCGAAGTCCCTCGAGGTGTCGCGGACCTTCTTCTTGTCGCCATCCTCGTCTGAGCTGTTGCGCTGCAGTGCTCGACCAGTGCTGTTGGAGCCATCATGAGAGGACCCAGCAGCTGAGAACATGGCGCGGCCCCGAGCAGAAGAGCAACAAACAGTGCAATCACTGAACTCAATGATGGCGCAGCGAGCGCCGTGGCCTCTTGGCGGCCACAGAGGCGGCTAAAGCCACCTGCGGAAAAGGGTCCAAAGCTCATCGTCGGTCTTCGGACGTCTATCATTTTGAAGCAATAGGCTACGGACCCTTGTCCCCACTCCCTCCCTCCCTCCTGTTCCTCCTCCTCCTCCTCCTGTTCCTCCTCCTCCTCCTCTTCCTCCTCTTCCTCGCGTCCCCCCTCCCACCTCCTTCCACCTCCTCCTCCTCCTCCTCCTCCTCCTCCTCCTCCCCCTTCTCGTTGTTCTCCTACTCATCTTCTGTCCTCCTGTTCCTCCTTCTTCTCCCACTTCGTCCTCTTCCTCCTCCTCCTCATCATAATAATCATCATCATCATCATCATCATCATCATCATCATCATCATCATCATCATCATCATCATCATCATCATCGTCACCATCGTCGTCATCGTCATCATCCTCATCCTCATCCTCATCCTCATCCTCATCAGCATCAGCATCAGCATCATCATCAGCAGCATCATCATCAACATCAACATCATCATCACCATCATCATCACCACCATCATCATAACCACCACCACCACCACCGCCATCATCATCATCATCGTCATCACCATCATCATCATCATCATCATCATCATCATCATCATCAACAACAACACAAACACCATTATCATCATCCGTGTTCCTTCCTTTCTTCATTCCTTCTCCTCGTCCTTCGTTTCTTCCTTCCTTCCTTCCTTCTTTCCTTCCTTCCTCCTCCTGAAAAAAACGGCATAATCCTGTGGTGCTCCCTTGAGTTGAAGGCTGCGACCAGTCGAACATGCCGTTGTTCACAAAACCCTCCTGCTGGTAGAGGTTCTTGAAGAGACCTGGAGACGAGCACAAGTTCGAGGATCCAGGTGCGAATTGTCTGCGGCCTCCTGGGCGTCCCAGGTTGCCACAGGCGGGCGCAGCTCGGACAACTTTCCAGGAGGAGCCGCGGGACGGGTCTCGGGACCGAGCTTGAGCGGCGTCGGGTGCGGGGGGTGGGGCGAGGGGCGGTCTGGTAAGTGGGCAGGGTGCTCGCTAGACGGCGGCAGCGGCCTGGGGTGCGGAGGTGGCCTCCTGAGCAGGCCAGACTTCTTCGCGCATCGCGCCCCTGTGATGAAGACTTGCGGTCGTCCTCGCGCCCTCGCGCCGCCGCCCTGGACAGAGGGATCCTCTACCCCCAGGCCGGAGGAGGAGGAAAAGGAGGACGAGGAGGAGGAGGAGGAGGAGGAGGAGGAGGAGGAGGAGGAAGAGGAAGCGCGATTCTCTTCGCGCTCCTGCGGGCGACCTCGCACCCCCGATACGATACGATACGATACGAACTCTTGTTGCGAGAAATCCAGGGCCACGAGTCTCGTCGAGCCTTGAGCTCCCTAGAGTGGCGGAGGAGGAGGAGGAGGAGGAGGAGGAGGAGGAGGAGGAGGAGGAGGAGGAGGAGGAGGAGGAGGAGGAGGAGGGATGGAGGAGGAGGAGGAGGAGGAGGAGGAGGAGAGGAGGAGGAGGAGGAGGAGAGGAGGACGAGGGGGGATGGGGGGAGGAGGAGGGAGGAGGAGGAGGAGGAGGAGGAGGAGGAGTGCCCCAGGGCCTCTGCGGGCCCCCCCCCGCGTGGCCATCGGAGAGGTAAGAAGCTTCCGAGGGGGGCACCTGCTGGCTGGCCAGCCTCTTGTTTGGCGCACCCTCCCGGGTGAGAACCACCCTGCCATCCTTGGAGGGCCGTCGCCGTCGCGCCGTCGCCACAACTCCTCCTCCTCCTCCTCCTCCCCCCCCCCCTCCTCCTCCTCCTCCTCCTCCTCCTCCTCCTCCCCCCTCCTCCTCCTCCTCCTCCCTTCTGCACCGCGGCCGAGGGACCGCGGAGGTAGGCGTAGTCGGGCCGGTCCTCGAAGCGGAGAGCCTTGCAGTACTTGAGGTACGTGGAGAAGACCTCTGGCTAGGAGGGCGGGGAGGGAGGAGATGGAGGAGGAGGCGTGGCTTGGGCGGCTCCTACGGGCATCCACGCGCAGCCGGAACAAACCTTCGTTTGCGGAATCCTCAAACCCAGATGTGCGCCGTCTTGATTTTTGTCCATGCGGGGTCCCTGAAGTCCCGACCCTTCCCCAGAACGCGGTTTTCATCCCTGGTCGCTTTTGGACAGTCTGGCGAAGGATCCCAAGGGCAAACAACGGCCAAAAACCTCCCGTTCTGATTTCAACGTCGCGATCATGTCTGGGAGCTCGGACTTTGTTGTTATTATTTTTATTTTTTCTCTCGCAGAACATCACCTGAATGCCTTATCACATCGTGATTCAAAACGTCTTTCGGCAAACCGGAAACATCGAACAAGCCGACCCACAACAAGCGAAATCACGCTTTGAACCGTGGACTGGGCAACATATCAGCACTGCAGTTGCTCTGCATGCATATGGAGATCCTACGCGGCCCGAGCGGCCAGTGATATCCCCTGCGCACATTTCTGGAAACTCGGAACCCTCACACTCGGGATCCTCGGGCGACGCGTCCAGAAGGCGCAGGCCTCATCTGTAGATGCTAGGTCGGCGCCTTTTAAGAAGCGGCCTACCTCCAAGAAGCCTTCTCCCCTCTCCCTGACTCCCCGTGCGCGCCGCCAGCATCCTCCGAGGCCGCGATCATGTCTGGGAACTCCGAATCCTCACACTCACGGCCCCCCCCCCCGTGGAAAAGGGGTGCGGGCGCCCGCGCCGCGCTCCCCGGCCTTCCCCAGACGGCCGAGGCGGGCAGCCGAGGCCCTCTTGTGACTGTGCTGGGGCCGCTCTTGGGCGCCCTCCTCCTCCTCCTCCTCCTCCTCCTCCTCCTCCTCCCTCTCCTCATCCTCCGAGGCCGCGATCATGTCGGGCGACGCATCCCGCTCGGTCAGTATCTAGCGGAGCTCCAGAAAGCGCGGACGGTCGACCGCTGTCGGGCCACGGGCGCGCATGACAGCAGCACGCCTCACCGACCCCTCCCGCTCACAGGAGGAGGAGAGAGGAGGGGGAGGGAGAGAGGGAGGGAGGGAGGGAGGGGGGGGAGAAGGAGGAGGAGGAGGAGGAGGAGGAGGAGGAGGAAGAGGAGGAGGAGGAAGAAGAGGAGGAGGAGGAAGAAGGGGAAGAATGAGGATGATGAGGAGGAGGAGGATGATAATGATAATGATAATGAGGATGAGGATGAAGATGAGGATGAGGATGAGGAGGAGGATGAGGATAAGGATAAGGATAAGGGTGATGATGATGATGCTGATGATGATGATGATGAGGAGGAGGAGGAGGAGGAGGAGGATGCGGAGGAGGGGGAGCCAGGGAGAGGACAGAGGAGGAGGGAGGGGGAGGAGTAGGAGGAGGAGGAGGAGGAGGAGGAGGAGGAGGAGGAGGAGGAAGAGGAGGAGGAGGAGGAGGAGCAGGAGGAGGAGGAGGAAGAGGAAGGTGGCTGTCTCCCACGGAGGCCTGAAAGTCTTCCGGGACCCATTGCTCCCAGGTTCGGTGTTCCAAACCTCATCTTCATCGGCGAATGACACACGACCAGGCGACTGCGAACGAGTCCGAGCCTTCTGCTTGGGAGCAACGAGAACCACGTCGCGCTGACACTTGCCACATTTGCCGCCCTACCTGGTGAGGATATCGTTCCACTCGCACTCCCCGCGCTGGCATCTGCTCCAGAGCCGCTGGCCCCTCAAAGAGGAGCCCCCCATGGCTGACAGGAAGGGGTCGGGTCTGACACTGTCGCTTTGGTCACAAATGACTGGCTCTCTCTGTAGGACTCTGCTCTGTGTGCCTCAAGCGCTCCGAGCAAGCACGAGGGTCGGCACGAGCAAAAAGCTTGGGCCTAGGTGGCTTGAAAGGAGGAGGAGGAGGAGGAGGAGGAGGAGGAGGAGGAGGAGGAGAAGGAGGAGGATGAGGGGGAGGAGGAGGAGAAGGAGGAAAAGGAGGAGGAGAAGGAGGAGGAGGAGGAGGAGGGGGAGGAGGGGGAGGAACCCCACCCCCATGAGCTCGGACCCCACATCGCTATGTCTGGTCTGCTCGGATGCCTCGGTTTTGACCAAGCGCTCGCGAGGAGAGGCGCCCACGGGACACGCCTCCCTGGCGGCGGCGGCCTCCCTCGCTCGAGCCGGGGCGGTGGGTGCCCGACCTCCGGGTACCCTTCGCAGAGGGCCTCGATCGGGGTCTCCATCTTGACCTCTTTGATCTTCTGGTACTTCACTTCCTTGGTGTTTTGGAGGAAGAAGAAACACATAAAGCATAACCTTTCGACGGCCCGCGCGGATTTCTTGGACTTGCGCGGGGCCCCCCTCCCTGGCGCGGGGAGCGCGCCAGGGGCAGCGCTGGAGGCCTGCGCCTGCCCCGCGGATCCGAGAAATCCGCGCGGAGCGCCGAACATTTATTTATTTATGTTCATGTATTTTTTGTTCTTCTTCAATTATTAACCGCGCGCGGGCATATCGGCGGCTGCGGTGAATGGGCAAGCCAGGAGGCATGCGAGAGCGGGGGCAGAGGCAAGAAAGAGGGAGGGGCAGGGTGTAGCACGAGTGTCGTCCTTTGTGGGAGCCTGTATGCCCTGCCACGGTAGCTTGCCGCGGTTGAAATACATCAGGACGTAGCCGATCGCCTCGAGGTCGTCTCGGCGGCTCTGCTCGACACCAATGTGGGCGTTGATGGACGCGTAACGGGCCGTGCCCGTGAGGCTCTTCCCTTCCACGTAGGGTATGTGCTGCTGCGACTTCGGGTCCCGGTATTTCTTCGCGAGGCCAAAGTCTATGAGATGGACGATGGACGCCTGCGGTCTCCGTCGTCGTCGGGAAGGCACACGCGCGCGGGCGCAAGTGCTCGACGCCGGCGGTGAGCGGGGGGGGGCCGAGGGGAGCCCCTCCTGTACAGTAGGAGCTCGACCACAAGAAACCCTCCGCAAGAAACCCAACCCTGAGACCCCAAGACGTCCATTGATTGTTGGTGTGGGAACGTCGTGCTTTCCATCGCGAAACCATCGAAACCTAGGAAACCCAGGGCACCCTGGAGGCAAGCAGGGTGTTTCTTGGCATGGGTTCCCTCTTGTAGGCCCCGGGTCTGGCCGAGATCGGCGCGTTCAAACCCCGACCCCGCCGACCACGGTCGAGATTCGGCCAGCGCCCCTCTGGAAGTAGTGCTGGAGCGTTCTCGGCAGTTCCAGGGGCTCCCTGAGTCTCGAAAGCGGTCAGAGAGCTGGGCGTCACATGAGCACAGTTCGTTGTATGTGACCCTTCGTCGCCCCAGCGACGGAATGGCGGACCCCAGAGGCTGTTGTGGGCTTGCGCGAGCGTCGAACAATCGGCATTGGCAGAGGTCACGGCTAAAGGGGCTCGTAGGGGCTCAGATCCGGCACTTGCGGCAATCAAGTCTGCTGGGACTCAGGCGGGCCAACAGGGGCTAGTGCCAGGAACCAGCAGTGATGACGATCAGGACCAGTGAGACAATTGAAGGGGCCCCAGGACACACAAACAAATACACACAAATAAAAAGATCCCCAATATTTTCCAATATTTTATGGGTTTCTGTCTTCCCCCCCACTACCCATGTCTTCCCATGTTTTCTGAGGAATCGAGGATTAATTGTGTCTGTGTGCTTTTTCCTCTCCTGAACAAGTTTGGGTTGTGGCAAACGCTTCTCGAGGCTAGTCGAGCCTGGCCCTGGCGGCTGCAACCCTTGACGGGCCGTACGAATCTCACCAGCCCAGCCCAGGTGCTCAGGGTGCCACCTCTGGCAAAAGAACCCCCGCCTCCCCCTCCCTCCACCCCCTCCGCTTAACCCCCTGGTCGCGACACGCTGGAGCCTGGAAAGCTCCAAGATGGCTCGAGGTGGCCCTGAAGCCTCTCCCGGATACTCCTGCAAGGCCAAAGTTCGAACACTTGGGCTCTTCAACAGTTTTGGCCCTCTCTCCTTTTCGGCGTCCGATGAGCCTTGCGCGCTCCCAAGTTGTCCTAATATGGACGGAACAGGGTCCTAAGGTGGGCCCGCAGGGAATCCAGGACTCCAAATGCTCCTATGGGCACCCCAAGAGAGTTCCAGGAGAGCCCTAAAATACTGTTTCTGTACACCCTGAGAAGAGTGCCGATCGAGTGCTTCGCGGCTGGTCTGCAGGATGACCCCAAGAAGGTGCTCGAGGCTCCTGAGCGGGCCCCCCGTAGGGCTCCGAGAGGCCCCACGAGTTTTTTTCTTGGGGTTGTGTTGCGGAGGAAGGGTGGAGGGTGGGTATTGCTACCGGTTGCTCCTGATTGCAAGGATGGGAAGAGGGAAGGGAATTGAGGCTGTGTGTGTTGGGAGGGCGAGGCGTCGAAGTGAACCAAACGCAGGGAGCGAAGGGAGAGGAGGGTGAGATGCAGAATGAGACGGGCGGATGGACGAAAGCTCTCAACACAGTGCAGCGAGCCACTGGAAGTCGGCAGCCATGCCTTCGCCACCTGCCTGGCACCAGCGGAGGGAGAAAAGGGGGCGGGCAGAGGAGAAAACGGAACGGGATGGGGCAAGCCAGGTGCGGTCGCGCCATATCTGACATCCCCGCCCTCCCTACCATCCCTTCCCATTGCGCTGCAATTTTCTCTATCCGCCGATGCGTGCCATGGCGGGCTTGGAGTTACAAAAAAGACTCCTACCGTGTCATGCGCATTCGGAAAAAAAGGGGAGCTCCGCACATTGGAGGCGGAGGTGGCGGATGAGCAGGAGGAGGAGGAGGAGGAGGAGGAGGAGGAGGAGGAGGAGGAGGAGGAGGAGACTTAGACTTAGACATCCCTGGGCGAAGACAAGCAGAGTTATCCGACTGTTGAAATCGCTGGGCGGCAAACCAGATTGGCTGCAACCGAGTTTTCACGCTGGCACAGGTGGAAAATATCACTCGGGCCCCTCCTCGGCCCCAAAAAGGTATGAGCTTCGGGCGAGGAGGTGGCGGCCCAAAAGTCTTACGAAAGGGAGTGAGCGCAGCCTGGTGCCGCATCCTGCCGCAGAGGGCCCCCAACGGCATCCTCTGCAGCAGGGCTCGACGCACAAGCGGCCCCTACCCCCTCCCACGCCCAGAGGGATTCTGGTTTCGCCCTCTACCCCTCCCACGCCCCTTAGGGCGCGGCCGAATTTTTGCGACAGGCACAAATCGGCCCTGGGAATCCGTTGAAACCTCGGGCATGAGAACAGAAGTATATGAGGCTAGAACCGTTTCACGACTAACAGTTCCTCTCTGAATTAAATCCTCGAGCCTAGCGCTAGACGACAGCATGTCCATCCTTCTCACATCAGCTGGTTGGAGCCTCCTTCGAGCTTGTTCAAGAGCGCTCTGGCGTCCCTCTCCAAGACACCGCGTGGCGCCGCTCCTGTCGTGATCTCCGCCCCCTGACGGATGAGCTCCGAGCGCAGCACCTCGTCCAGCTCCGCAGCCGTCTTGTTGGTCATCGTCAGCGCCCACTGCAATCTCACCTTGCCCTCCATGCGTTTGCTCTTCTTCTTTTCCTTGCCCTGCGGGGTCCTCACTCTGAAGTACTTGACCTCCGCTGCTGCGTCCACGAGCTCGTACCTCATGATGTGGTTGCGCCAGTAGTACGTCAGTATCTCGCGAGGTTTTCCTTCCTCTGTACTCGCGAGGAGGGCGCGAATGAAGTCCTTCC
Source organism: Prorocentrum cordatum (assembly GCA_963575745.1). NCBI lineage: Eukaryota > Dinophyceae > Prorocentrales > Prorocentraceae > Prorocentrum > Prorocentrum cordatum. The sequence continues at coordinate 236,251 of CAUYUJ010009780.1, forward strand.
ATACGTGCAGATGCGGACTGCCCAGCCTCGCCGTGTCGACTTTGTCGTCCTCCTTGCTCTCCTCGCGCAGCTTCATCGCCGCCGCGTGGTAGTCCTTGCCAGCCCTGATCGCCGTTTCGATGCACGGGATCGCCGTCGGCACCAGGGCCGTTACGAAGACCACGCTGATGACCGCCCTGAGGTCGCCCGCCATGCTGAGCACGAGCTTGCCGAGGATGGCGACGAGCGCCGCCACGACCTGCGCCCTGTTGGCGCCTTTGCCTGCTTTGCCCTTGGCCTCTTCCGCGATGTCCTCGGCCTTCTGTATCTTCTGCACGCTGCCCGCCTCGACCTCTGCGCCACGCTTGCATTTGGGCAGCGCCCACTTGGGGTCTGCGATCCCCGCCTGCTTCATCCAGCCTGGCATGTCCGCGTCGTCTGCCATAGCGGAGGTTCTTGCCCACCGTAGCAGGGGCACGTATATCTGGTAAGAAAGGAAGATGCCGAACCAGATGCTGGCGTAGCTCGAGCCAAGAGCCAGCTACGTAATCACAGCCAGGGCAGTCGAGGGACCGTGGTTCTTGGGCTTCGACGAGGGCGCGAGCGAGATCTGCAACACAATAACCTCTTTGAAACGATCGAGCGAGGTGCCGACGAGCAGTAACAGGCGTGGCGAATACTGTCTGGCAGACTATGCACTCGTTCGTGGGGTTGAAGAACGAGCACATATTTACGATACTGTGTACCTGTCGAACATGAGTACGAAGGGCTCGTTTCGAGTAAAAGGTCCTCCCGCAGGTCCTCCCCTCCACCGCCACCTGGCACTTGAATACCTCCTCCACCTCGTGAATCGTGATCTCCTCTTCCGCAGTCTCCAGGGCTGGGGGCGGGGCACATGTTTGGGGCGCGATGTTGTGTTTGAATTCTCGAGCTCGGAGGATGGTGACGTCAATTTGACAGAACTGCGACCTCCATTCAGGATGTTTTAGCCAAGCCACTACGTGCGGACCAGCCTCCTCCATCAGCGCCTGCGCCTCTTCCGAAGCGTGAATTAATTCATCCACATCCGCTTGAACTCTCTTGGCCCAAGGGTTCGCAGAGGCGGCAATGCTATCGTCATCGCCGAGCGTGCTGAAAGCCTGCCCACTGATGGTGCCAAAAAACCGCCGCGAAAAACTGGACATTGTTGTTCCTGTCAGCCGCTGCCTGTTGTAGCCACCGTAGCCGTCGTACTCGTAACTCCACTTCTGCTCGTGCTATCTTCCAGTGAGCCAGGACCTCTGCGTTCGTGAGTGAGCGTACTTCTCCATTTTCTTTCCATGTGCAGGCTCTGCCCCGCATAGCAATCCTCGCCAGTGCTGCAACAGTGCCGTCCAGTGTGTCGCACCGGCGCTTGGACGGCAGGAAGGCCTCCACGGCGGAGAGCGCTGCGTTCACCACTCGTCCCAAGAGAACCGTGCGCCTCCACCTCCACGGAATACGCGCTGCACTCCAGAACGAGCCCATCGAAAAAAAGCCGCTTTAGCAGCGTGAACTCTTTTAGTCAACTCAATGCCAAACGACTGCGTGCTGTTGACGATCGGGCCGAGGTACCTGGCATGGTCGACTAGCTTGCCCTCCCAGAGTTCTCTGTTGTGTTTCTGTCGCAAATCCCTCCTCGCAATACCGCTCCCCGTTCCGCGTAGCGCCATGATGTTCACCTGCTTAGACGTATTCTGAGCCAATCCAATCTCCAGCAAGCAAGTGTTCATGATGCTATTGCTTTCGTTCAACTTGCTCCTGAGCTTGTCAAGGTCGACGTTCTCCTTCGATGCTGGTGGATGCTGCAAGACCTTCTTGTTAATGTCGTCAGCGTAAATGTGCAAACTCAGATCAACCTGCTGCATCGTGATCGGGCACTTCACAACCAACTTATCATCTGCAGCATCTTTCTGTCGCCAGTGCTCAGTCCACGGAACGACGGCATGAGAGAAAGCGCGAGGGAAGCAGTGCACCATGAATGGGCCCCCCATGAGTCCACCCTCTGTCGGACGGAAATGTAAAATACCTTCTGCAGCTGGAAGGCGAACTTGTGCGCGTCGAATACGTTGAAGTGCCAGTCGAAGATCCCTTTCTCGAGCCAGTTCTGCAGCTGCTTTTTCCATAAAAGACCATCCAACCGACGGGAAGGCGTTCGTCATATCCTTGAAGCTGTCAATGTAGGAACACTGCATGTTCCTCAGTCTCCAAGCCGTCGCCATGGATGACATGATAGCTGTCTCTCTCCGCCTACCTTTGGCGTACCCGTGATGCTCAGGGGGAAGTGGTGGCGGTCGTCGTGCTCCAATACACGTTGCAAAGAAGCCTTTGCCCAAGACACGCAGAATGTGCAACAATCGTCGTCCTTTAGCTCCTGGCTCCTCGTTCTTTTTTGCGGCATAGCACTCGCTGATGTGCCAATCCTTCGGCGTAAGCTGGTGGTGGCGAAGATTGTAGAAAGCCAGATGCAGCGCAGCCTCGACGTAACTGTTGTCCGAATCTTCCAAGTCGAAGCCGACTCCACGTCGTGACGGGTCTCGAGCAGGGTGTAAGATCACCCAGTAGAGCTCAGCTGGTGGGGATTGAGCTGGGCACGCTTTCCTCTTTGGGGTCGCCCACAAGTGCCACTTGAGGCGCCTTAGGTCCCGCTTGCTCTCCAGGAACGCGTCGGTGGCGTGATCGTCGTTGAACACTGGCATCCTCTCTTCGTCGTCCTCGGGCATATGCCCCCAAGGGTCAGGTATACGAGGAAGATCATCTGGTACTTCTTCACACTCGAACTCTTCTCCTACCTCGCGTGGGCTGTGCGTGATCTCCTGCGCGCCCATTCCGCCTAGGCGTCCTGGCTGCTTGAGCGCACTCATCCACTCGGTCTTCGTCGGATGCGCCAGGGGAAGAGCCCGTAGATCCCTTCTCTTCGTCCCCGTCCTCGAGTTGCCAAGCCGAACGGTAGCCCGATACGCTTGTGCAAACCTTCTGCCATCCCAGTGCTCCTGAATCTCTTGTGAAATAACTTCTCGCGTCTGTTGCCGAGCCCACTGCCGAATTTTACCGCACTCTCTGGAAATCGCTTTGAGCTGAGCCTCCACTTGCCTTTTTGTGTAGTATGTCGCACACGTCGCCTCCCGTAGGTCTCTGCGCTGCCGAAGAATAGCCAGCCTTGCCTGTCGTAGCTGTCGATAGTTGTCATCAACGTGCTGAGGCTCCAGGAAATAATCTTTGCCGTGATCCACCATCGCCTTCTCGAGAAACGTAAAAATAGCGTCTGGAGCGGATCTCAGCCCAAGTTGCACCCATTCTTCCATGCTCTGCTGCAAATAATGATTCAGCTTCGTCAAATAGTCATGCTTGCGGTCACCATGCCGAAGGGCATAAACTAAAGTATCTCTGTTCCACTTCTCCCTCTGAATGTCGTCGCACTGATCTGCACAAGTAGCCAACTTGTCATACACTATCTTAGCGAATACTGGCACATGGCCACGTAGCTCACGATCGGGAATGTACTGAAGACGCCGTCCTAGACGCCGAAGGGGTGCTGACTCAACCAAGACGTCTATCCAAGCTACAGGACCAAAAATGTAGTCTAAGCGCGAGTGTTCTCCTGAGTGTCCGAACCATGTCGGCGCAAGCGAATCATTGAACACAGCAAAGTGGTGTCTATGAAGGAGTTCTCTCATCTGCTGGCCTGCACCGTCCCTGAACTCCCTCGTCGCATGCGCCTCGCTGATGACCCCTTCGCCGATGTAGCCGTCGTCCTTTTTTGATCCAGTGCCGATGCCGTCGTTGAGGTCCGTGAAAATGAGCGGCAGCGACGAATGTGGGGTACTCAGCAGCACTTGGTCCAACCATTGTGTCATCTTTGTGCAGGTCTCTCTGTAGTGTGTTCCAGCTTTGGCCGACTTCGGTTTTGGAAGAAAATACATCGCTATGGCCATTACGTCCATGAGTCCGTTTTTGCATCTAACTGCGAGCACTCGTCCTTGAATCTGGGCAGGGGTCGGAAATACACGCCGAATATGCGAACGATTGACCCTCCTGCCCCACAGTAACCTGCACCCAGCCGATTTGTTAGTAAACACTCCAGGGCCCCAACCTGATTCGATAATCAGTCGTCCATCTCCAGTTGGCTGGAGCCCGTGTGAGTAGCCAGGGGGCGCCATACTCTGCGTTCCCACCAAGGCGAAGACATCGAAATTGCGCACCTCGTCCGCTATGTCCTCAGCCCTCCCCCCCAGCGCCGACAGCGGGTTGAAGACCCCGAAGAGCAGTGGCAGCGTCCGCATGGACCTGCCAGCGCCGATCCTCGCCGCCTGAGAGGCAGCCGCCATCGCCGCGCCGCGGCGCGGCTCCTGGCGCGGTGGGAGAGGCTGGGGGCCCCCCACAGCGGCCCCGCATCCTGTTCTTGGGGGGGCTGGAGGAGGAGGAGGAGGAGGAGGAGGAGGAGGAGCGGAAAGAAGAGAACGAAGACGAACAGCAACAGCAGCAGGAGGAAAAGGAGGAGGAAGAGGAGGAGGAAAGAGGAGAACGAAAACGACCAGCAACAGCAGCAGCAGGACCTGGAGTGGAGAAGCGGGAAGAGCAGGATGACCAAGGGAAGGCGGGAGAGGGGGAAGGAGCGGGGCGACAACGACGATGAAGCACTCAGATCCAGCAGCGTGGCCTGCGCTGGGGCGACTGGGGCGAAAGTGCCCTTCCGAACGATGGGGGGCAGAGCGCGGATCCTGAAATGAGGCCCACGGTGCAGCGACAGCACCGTCGCTGCGAGACACCGAAGACGCTCAGATTGAAAGAGCCCTCGGACATATCAGCTGAGCAGGGGCCGATCGTCCCGGCATTCCTGTAGTCCTACCACGAAATGTTCTTAGAACCCGAACATGTTCTAAGAACGAAAACAATGTTCTTCGAACAGAAACCCGATGTGTTCAAACAGGACAGACTCCGCCAGAAATATTCTAAGAACATGTCGTGGGAACCACACAAGGGTCTTAGAACATTGTTTGCTAGGGCTATAGGCGAGCCAGGACTCTTCGCCACTGCTTGATATCAGAGACTGTCTGTTACAAGACGAGGCGAGGAGGGGGGTAGTACTCACAACAAACCAGGCGCGGGTCGCGCAATGCCTGACATCCTACCCGTCCCTCCCTCCCTTCGAGGGTGCTTTATTCGCTGTGATAACGGGCGTTATGGGGGGGGATGGGGGGGGAGGGGGGCGGGGACGCACAACGTAACGCCGCGCCCCCCGCCGTGACAGACTCTGGTGCCGGACGCTCTGGGACGCTCTGTGGCAGCGCTGGGGACGCGCTGGGCGGGAGGAGCGTTACGTTATGGTGTGGGGGGGGGGGGTGCGGGAGGGGTGGGGAGAGGGGGGGCATAAAGCGTGCTCTGGCCCAGAGGGTAAAAAACGTGCTCTTCCCATTGCCTTGATTGTAACTGCATCGTGGACGCATGCTGAATAATCGTAGAGCACGGGAAAGGTGAAGCCTCCCAGAGGGCCCCACGAGGCCCGCCAAAGCCCCCCATGTGCCCCCAGAGGCCCTCCGAGAGGCCCCCGAGGAGCACCCAAGGAGCCCCCCATGCATGACTTCCAAGAGTCTCCCGACCCAAGGGATAACTTCCACAATCGTCTCAAGCACTCACCCCACGTGGGGCTCGGAAGGACGGCGCAAGCCACTCGGATGATCGCAGAGCGCGGGAGGGGTGGGGGCGGAGGGGGCCGGGGCCCATAGGCCCTCGAGGCGGTCGGCCCCTCCGGCCAGGCCAGGAGGGGGGCGGCCAGGCGCAGGGGAGGCGCCCCGCGCCTGGCGCGCGGCCGTGCGCGGTATGGGCTTCGCTAGCTGGTATCGTCTCGGGGCCTAAGTGCGATGAGGGCATACTGGGCAGGGAACCACTGGATGACGAGGCCCCGAAAAGCCTCCAACATGCCCCCCAGAGTGCTCCAGGAGGCCACAGAGAGGCATCCCGAGATGCCCTCAAGTGGATGACGAGGCCCCAAAAAGCCTCCCACGATGCCCCCCAGAGATCTCCAAGAGGCCCCAGAGAGGCATCCCAAGAGACCCTCTAGCCTCATCCAGAGGAAACTCCCGACCCAGGACACGACTTCCACGATCGTCTCAAGCACGCTTCTTGTGGGGGTCGGCAGAATGGCGCGAGCCACTTTGAGGAGAGAAACCAAAGTCTGGCAGCCCGTGGAACTCCAGCTGAGGCTTGGCCATGTGGCTCTCACCGCCACGCTCCGCAGACCAGGGGCCCCCCAGGGTCTGGAGCCTCCCAGGCGCACTCCCTGAGCAGCGCCCCCACATACCGTAATTTGCGTGGCGAACGGGGCGGTGGCGCGCATCTTCTTCCCAGACATATGAGCGTTGTCTTATTCGGCGTTTCGACATTGGGCGGAAAGGGAGGGGGGGGTCTGGCTCCAGACCTCTGCTTGGTGCGACTGTTTGCAAGAGGGCTGCCTCTGGGGGAGACTCCACTCGCTCGAAACAGGCACCAGAAACAGCCAAGATCTACTCCATGGGGAGGGGGGGTTGGGGCCAACGCCGATCGGCAAAACAATGAATAAAAAACGAGCACCATGCGACGCCCTGCGGTTTTCAATGCGGGGCCCCTGGAAGCCCCGACCCTTTCCCCGGGACTGGTTGGTTCTTCATCCTGCGTCGTTCCCCGACGGCCCCGAGGCCCGGCGAGGGCCCTCCGAGGCCGACGTTGGCCAAAAACCTCCCGTCCTGATCTGATTTTGCGCCGCGAGCACGTCTGGGTTCGCCTCGGGCCAGCGCCCAGCGGGCCCGCCCCCTGCCGCGCTGGTCGCGACGGCATCCTGGCCCGCGTGGGCGCCAAGCCTGCGGCCGCGGCGACGAGGCGCCTCTCCCGGCAGCCGAGGGGGGCGAAGGGAAACCTCACGGGGTCAGACACGACCACGCCGACGCCGACGCCGACGACCACGCCGACGCCGACGCCGCCGCCGCCGCCGCCGACGACGACGACGACCACGACGACGACGACGACCACGACGACGACGACGACGACGACGACGACGAGTCCAGGCCGGTGCGTCGCGGCGCGCAGAGGCCAGCGGCCGCGGGGAACACGCGGAGTCAGACGTGAGACCGCGGAGCAGGACAAACAACGGGCAATGGCGAGGACGGTAGGTCTGGCTGCGGTCGGCGCGCCTTCTTGCCGGCCCCCACGAGGAAGTTGTCAGGCTTAATGTCGCGGTGAATGAAATGCTTCGAGTGGAGGTACTCGATCCTTGGGTAGATACCCCGTGGAAAGAATGGCTAATGACCGGACACCTCCAAACCAGAGGGACGCTAAGGGGCAACTTGGGATAAAACCTGCTACGTGGCTGCTACTGGCTTGCTTGCTTGCTCGCACTGTTATTCCCGTGCATCTCCCAGGGACCGTGAACCTGTCCTGGTCCAGGGTTCTCGAGGGTAGATCTGACCTCGAAACAACCTTCTGTTTCGTCGGGGCCCCTGGGGAAAACTGAAGACTAGCTCTCACTACTCACATGCGGGGCCAACCCTTCACTGTCCAAAAGTTACCCATGCCACAGTCTGCCCAAGTCACAATCGACGGTCGCCACCAGACAGGTGGGAACGGGCCCAATGAGCTTCGATGTGCGTGCGACTCCACCAGACCTGCCTTTGCAACAACTGAGCGTCCGACAGCGGGGCCGCCGCGTGCATAAGTAGTGGTCCTTGTGCAAGCTGCGGCTGACGTGCGCACGAAAGACCTGGCCTGTTGCTGCGTGAACCCTTTCCTCGACCTCAGAGACAGAACAAGAGAGAACAAAACAAGTGAGAGAGAGAGAGAGAGAGCGTCTTTCACGGGCGCCGTGCGCAGGAGCAACCAGGACCCCCCGCTCCTCGTCGGGAACCAGGAAATCCCTCCTTTCCCCCCCACCCAAACCCCTTTTTCCCACTGCGAAGGTCGAGGGGGGGTCACCCCTCCTGCGCACACAGGCAAGCGACGACGTCGACGTTGACGACAAGTTCGACCACAACGAAGACGCCGACGACAAGAACACCGTGGAGGACGACGACGAACGCGACGACGAAGGTGAACACAACGACGGCGACGACGACAACGACGACGACGCCGACGACGCTGACGACGACGACGGTGACAACGACGACGACGACGACGACGAAGGCGGCGGCGGCGACGACAACAACGACGACGCCGACGACGCTGACGACGACGACGGTGACAACGACGACGACGACGACGACGACGACGACGACGACGACGGCGGCGGCGACGATGACGGCGACGGCGGCGGCGGCGGGCGGGACCTTATGAGGCGGGTCGGGCGGTTGGGACCCTATATAACGGGCTGGCTGGGCCAGCGGGGCCCTGACGGGCTGGTCGGGCTGGCGGGGCTCAAGCATTCCAGACCCCCTCGCGCTGTGAGAAAAACATGACGGGAGGTTTTCCGTTCAGTTCGGCCTCCAGGGGACCCTGACCGGTCCTCGGGAGCATCAGAAAACGACTCAGGATGAAAAACCGATCCCGGGGAAGGGGAGACCTCTGGGGTCACGACGTGGGGGGTCTGGGATTTGACCAGATTGGACCCTAATGAGCGGATCGGGCGGGCGGGATCGTAAGGGCCAAAGGGCGGATCGGGCGGGCGCGGCACTGAGGCAGGCGAGCGGGCTCTGACGCGTTCGAGCGGGCTGCGGGTCGGGCGTGCGGAATCCTGACGGGCGGGTCGGGCGGGTGGGCCGGGGAAATTGAATGTAAACCTCGCTCGTTGACAGGTTGCAGTTCGTCGTCGTCATCGTCGTCGTGGTCGTGGTCGTGATCGACGTCGTCGTCGTCGTCGTGGTCGTGGTCGTGGTCGTCGTCGCCGTCGCCGTCGCCGTCGCCGTCGCCGTCGCCGTCGCTGGCGCCGTCGCCGGCACCGACGCCGCCGCCTTCGCCGTCGTCCTCGTCGTCCTCGTCGTCGCCGTCGTCGTCGTCGTCTTCGTCGTCGTCTTCGTCGCCGTCGTCGCAGTCGTCGACACTTTACCGTCGCCGCCGTCGTCGTCGTCGTCGTCATCGTCGTCAGTATCAGTGTCAGTATGGTCAGCGTCGAATGCTCATCTCGGCGGCGAGCCCGGGAGGGAAATTAGAAGTGGCGGGCCTTCTCAGAAGGCTCGGAGGTCCTCTGGCCTTCTGAGAAGTTTTCTCAGCCTTCCCAGAAGACACAGAAAACTTCTCTCAGAAGGCGCGAGACCTTCGGAGAAGTCACGCCGCCTTCTGAAAGGGCCTTCTCCTTCACATTTCCCCCTCTCGCTTGCCGCCGACCATCTCTAGAGTCGAGTACAATTATTGTTGGTCTATGGAAGCGGTTACAGGCGATCTCGCCTCGTCGTCGGCTGCATTTTCTTTGGGACCGAGGCTCCTGCTCGAGCGCGGGCTTGGTTCCAAATGTGGGCCCCTGAGGGCCCAAGTACGACGACACCGGCTCCTGCTTGATACCTCCTCGGGATTCACTCAGAGGCACCGAGAGGCCCCCAGACTCAGGAAGGGCGCTCTCGTAAAAGGACGTCCTGGCAAGTCAATCAAGTTGTCGAAGGCCAAATACGACGACAACAGCTCCCGCTCGACACGTGCTTTTAATTTACTCCGACACTCCCTGGCCAGAGGCCCTACATCTCAGGAGTGGCGATCTCGGCCGAGACTTCCTGGAACTCCCATCAATTTCGTGAAATGCTCGCCGGCGCGTCAGCTTCATAGACTTAGCGGGTGGGCACATGGTAGAGGGGGGAAACAAATGAAGGCCAAATCAGCCTGTTAGATCACATGTTCACAAGATCGTCGACGCCGTCGTCGTCGTCGCCGTCGTCACCGTCGTGTTTTTCTTTGTCGTCGTCGTCGCCGTCGTCGCCGTCGTCGTCATCGTCGACGTCGTGCGTCACCATCGTAGTCGTGGAGGTGGTCGTCGTGGTTAGAGGCCTCCTCAATGGGGTCCGAGTATATGGGTTCGGAGGATCGCGCCACATCCCCGATGCATCGGCGACGTCGGCGATGCGTCGGCGATGTCGGCGTGGAGAAAATCGGGCTCCGCATCGAGCCACATCGCCGATGCATCGCCAACGATTCGGCGATGCGGCGCGATCCTCCGACCCCATCTATCCCGACGTCATCTAGGAGGCCTAGAGTAGTGGTTGTGGTGGTGGTGGTGGTGGTCGTCGTCGTCAAGGGCGTCGCTGCCGTCGTAGTCGTCGTCATGTTCGTCGCCGTCTGCTGGCGCGCATGGGCGAGACTCCCCCTTCCGACCTTCGCAAGGGCGGGGGGGGGGTGAGGTTCGACTCCCCCCTAAGGCCTCCTAGATGGGTTCCGAATGATGGGGTCGAAGGATCGCGCCGCATCGTCAATGCATCGCAGATGCATCGGCGATGCATCGGCGACGCATCAGCGACGCATCGGCGACGTCGGCGACCCATCCGCGACGTCGGTGTGGGGAAAATCGGGCTCCACATCGAGCCGCATCGCCGATGCATCGGCGATGCGGCGCGACCCTCCGACCCTATCTATCCCGACCTCATCTAGGAGGCCTAGACTTTGGAGTGGGGGAGGTGGGAGAGTTCCGGGGACTTTGGGGGGAGAGGGGTGGTGGGCGGCCCAGTTGGGACCTCTCCCCGCCACCCTTACGAGCCCACAGAAAGAGTCCTTTCGCACCAGTTGGGGGAGGTAAATTGGCGAGTTAGGCTTTTCCAAACTCTAGGAGATCAGCGAAAAAGTCGATTGACGCTTCCCGCTGCAAACTCGGCGGCGTCAGGACAGTTAAGGACACACGCGTGCCCCATCCTCTGCTCACATGTCACGGGCATCGGACGTACTGCACGACTGGAATACACAAAGATGGAATCTCGCCCGCAGAGTCACATGGACACGCGTGTGCACACCCACACCTTCCTTACAATGGGTACCTACACATGTAGAGAACGAATCTACCTTGATCTCCGGCGTGCGGGTGGGGCTGGGTCCGGAGCGCCCCTGGAGGGCCCCAAGACGGCCCCAGTGCGCCAAGAGGGATCCAAGAGGCCTTCCAGACGGTCCAAGAGGGCCACGAGTCGCCGAGCCATCGCTCCGAGACGCGTCAGATGGCCTCCAGACGGCCCCAGAGGCCTCATAGATCACCCCCAGACGGCCCCAGAGGTCCCCAAGAGGGCCCCGAGACGGCCCCAAGACGGCCCAAGAAGCGCCCAAGACGGTCCAAGAGGGCCCTCAGAGGGATCCAAGAAGGGCAACTCGAATTGAGATTTCGAGCCCTCCGCCCCAGAGGGCTCCCTGAGACCGCCAGCAGATCGCGAGCAGGCCTCCGAGAGGCCCAGAAGAGGGCCCCCAGAGGCTTCCGAGAGGCCGCAAGAGGCCTCCTGACAGGCCCAGTAGCTCTGACCTCGAAACTCACAAACGACGGTGCGCCATAGCCACCCCAACCCGATCATGTACCGAACCGAGGCGCCAATTAGCACGGCGACGGTCGGCACATGTATGTATGTGTGAATGTCTGTCTGTGTGGTCTGGTCTGGTCTGGTTTGTCTGCCTGTCTGTGTGTCTGTCTTCCTGCCTGCCTGCCTGTCTGTATGTACGCATGGATTTATATTTACATATATATATATATATGCACACACGCAGACATTCGTGGACCCAAACATTATGTTATAGCATACTATGTGGTGCAATGTATGTGGTGCAAGCTGTGTGGTGCAATTCCGCGGTGCAGGCTATGCGGTGCAATCCATGTTGCGCAATCTACGCGGTGCGAAGCCATCTATCTGGTGCCATCTGCGCAAGCTCGAGCCATTCGGTGCACTCTACGCGGTGCCCTCTGCGTGGTGCCACTCTGCGGGTCACACACCCTCCAAAACCTGCGACCACCATGTGGCGGCGACGGGCGGCGGCGACGGGGCGGCCACAGGCCGGCCGGACCAGCACGCAGGCCCAGACGGGCGGCGGCGACGGGCGGCGACGGGGCGGCCGCAAGCCGGCCAGGGAGGCACACGAGCCCGAGGCGAGGCGGCGACGGGCGGCGGCGACTGGGCGAAGGGGCGGCGGCGGGGCGGCCACAAGCAGGCCCCTGAGGGTAAGCTTTGTTGGGGAATTGAACACATACATACCCAGACACGCCCGCGTCTCAACAAAATGCAGGACGGAGGTTTTTCGCCGTTTTGAGCCTCCAGAGGCCCTCGCAGGGCCCCGGGACCGTCAGAAAACAACGCAGGGTAGAAAATTCGTCCTGGGGAAAGGGTCGGGACTTCGGGGGACGCCGTACTGAACAAAATCAGGACGTCGCATGTCTGGGTATACATGCAGGGAGGTGGCGCGTGGCAAGGCAAGGGATGATGAGAGCATTTTTGACGTTGCGCGAACGAAGGGCCGAGATGATGAGAGCCTCCTCCTCCTCCTCCTCCGCCTCCTCCTCTTTCTCCTCTTTCTCCTCTTCCTCTCCTCCTCCTCTCGTCCTCCCCCTACCCCTCTCCCTCCCTCTCCCCCTCCTCCTCCTCCGCCTCCTCCTCCGCCGACTCCTCCGCCTCCTCCTGCTCCTCCTCCCCCTCCTCCCTCCATTGCAGGGTCATCAGCTCGTCATTGTCGTCGTCGTCGTCGTGGTCGTCGTCGTCGTCCTTCTGAGTCGGAGGCACCGGCCGTGAGGCCTTCCCAGTACATACATATATAGAGAGAGAGGTGACGCGTGGCAAGGCAAGGGATGATGAGAGCACATGGATAAGACGCGGCGAAGAACACGATGGATCCGAGAGTGAGCGGGGAAAGAAAGAGAGAGAGAGAGAGGCAGAAAGGAGAGAGGGCGTGTAAATACAGTGTATGTGTGAAACATTTCCGAAAAAGAGAGAGAGAGAGAGAGAGAACAAAAAAAAAAAAAAGAGAGAGAGAGAGAGAGACGGCGAGAGAGAATTGCACTGACGTGCCATTGTTGTACGCCTGAGCGCAATTGGGTGAAATAGAGGCCGGTAGTGATCTAGCGATATCAGATCGACCGGCATAGATAGGAAGCAAGGACAAATCACGGAGAAAAACACGTAAATGAATATACACATATATATATATATGTATGTTGAGAGAAGAGGCAAGAGAGAGAGAGAGAGCGGGACATGCACATGTATATATACACATCGAATTTATTTATATAGAAGAGAGAGAGAGAGACTTGTGATGATGCCCGAGCGCGGTCCCCCAACCACAATTAGCGAACATGTTCCTGGATGTGAGGGCGATTCTGAGTGGTATCGCGTATTCGTTCTTACTACCGCTCACTCTCTAACCCCCGTCTTCTCTCTTGCCTGCCCCCGTGCAGCCATGCTTGGTGCGGCGAAGGTTTCGCTGGTCCTGTATAACATCTGCTCTGCAATCATCACCACAGTCTTGAGGCTGAAGCGCCTATGGCACATGTTGAAGAGGTCTTCGAGAGAAGGCCCCAGTAGATCCATCACCATGACGTTGTAGTCACCATCCACGTCGGAATAGTGAACCTTTTGGACGTGGGTGGTGGTGTGACGTGGCACGGAGGAGCAGAACGAGGCACTCAGGGGCGTGGGGTGATCTGGCAAGGCGGAGCAGAAGGAGGAACTCGGGGGCAATAGGGTGACATGGCAAGGGCGGGCACGACAAGCAGTCCAACCGCGAGCAGCACTCCGCTCACGGCGGCGTCGCGCACGTCCTGGTGTGTGGCCCCCGCGAGCTCCGCGGAGCAAGCAGCCCAGCTCAGCCGTCGCCGTCCCCTCCCGCGTGGCGGCACCCCAAACGCGGCCCCAGCGGAGTGGGCTCGGAGGATCGTGCCGCGTCGCCCGTGCATCGTCGACGCGCCGGCTCGAGAACGCAACGCCGACGATGCACCGGCGACGTCGGCGTGGAGAGAATCAGCTCCCACGCCGCGCCGCATCGTTGATGCACCGCCGATGCGGCACGGTCCTCCGACCCCACCTGCTCGGACCCCAGCTGGGGGGCATGGGCCACGTGAGGTTCACACAGGCGACGCAAACTCCCCCTCGCCGGGCGACCCAGAACGCCGGCGTCCAAGCTTGCTCGCGACGCCGACCACCAGAGGTCTCGACCCATTCTTCGGGACCGGCTGTTCGCTGTCATTGTCCGCTTCCCCTCTCTCTCTCTCTGTTGTTCCCGCCGGACATGTTACGCGCTGTGCTACGCCGTGCACTGCCATGCATCTCGTACCCTCTCGAGATCATCGCCCTGCTCGACATCCGACTGTGCGAATCGAGAGGAGATCTACTCCATGGCAAATTCTGGGAGGGAGGGGTGGGACGTCAGATAAGACGCTTGCGCACATAGCTTGCCCCCCCCCCCCTTCTCTCCTCTCTCCTCCCCCCTCTGCTACCCAGCCTCCTCCTGCTGCCTCCACCTTCCTCCTCCTCCTCCTCCTCCGCCTGCGCACCCTCCCCATCCTCCACCTCCTCTTCCTCCTCTGCTGCTCTGCGCGATTATTTTGAAATCTGGGGCCTGCTGGAGCAGACCTCCTGCTCGTCCTTGTCATCCGCCCTCCCCCTCCCTCTCCTCGCCATCGCTCAGACCACCATTCCCGTGCATTTTTCGATCTCATGCGTTTATTCAAATGATCCAATATGTTCCTCGATGGTCATCGCCGAAAAAATGCACACGTCCGAACGATGCCAAATCTCCTCCTCCTCATCCTCCGGCTTCGGTTTCTCGTTCTGCTCCTGCTGCTGCTGCTGTTGCTGCTCTCCTCCTTCCCATGTCCCTCCACCTCGATCCTCCCTTTTCATCCTACGCAGCCTCCATCTCCTCTTGCAACAACTCCTCCTCCCCCCATCCTCCTCCACATTTACTCCAAATGAATACTACTCTCCTCTCTCCCCTAGCGACGCCCGGGAAATGTCCGGCCCCCCTCCGCGTACTGATTTTTATGTACACTCAGGATTCCCAGGAGTTGGGTGTTCGCTTAGGCGTTTTTTTCTCACATGTTGCTCTCGCTGAAACGCTGGCCTCATTTTCGGGCTACCGCTCGTTCCGAATCGTGCTCCCGCTGCAGCGCTGGCCTCATTTCCGCGCTTCCTCTGGTTCCGAATCGTGCTCCCGCTGCAGCACTGGCGTCATTATTTCCGGCGCCAAGCGACGGCATGGCTTTCGGTCCTTCCATCTAGGCCCAGAAATCAAAAAAAATGCTCCTGAACAAAACCATCGGCAGTGATTCCACATTCGGTGTCGATTCGTTGATTTTTGGGGCCGCAGAAGCCCCCCCCCCCCCCCCGTTGGGGCTTTGCCATGCAATGCTATGTCAGGCTACGCGTCCTCCGAATCGCGTTCCCGCTGCAACGCTGGCATCACTGCCGCGCTTCCGTCCGTTCCGAATCGTGCTCCCGCTGCAACGCTGGCCTCACTTCCGCGCTTCCTCTGGATCCGAATCGTGCTCCCGCTGCAGCGCTGGCGTCATTATTTCCAGCGCCAAGCCACGTCATGGCTTTCGGTCCTTTCAATTAGGCCCCAAAATGAATTGAAAAATGCCCCCGACAAAACCATCGGTAGTGATTCCACATTCGGTGTCGATTCGTTGATTTTCGGAGCGGCAGAAGCCCCCCCCCGGTGGGGCTTTGCCATGCCATGCTATGTCAGGCTACGCGTCCTCCGAATCGCGTTCCCGCTGCAACGCTGGCCTCACTTCCGCGCTTCCTCTGGTTCCGAATCGTGCTCCCGCTGCAGCGCTGACGTTATTATTTCCAGCGCCGAGCCACGTCATGGCTTTCGGTCCTTCCAACTAGGCCCCAACATCAAACAAAAATGCTCCTGAAAAACCATCGGTAGTGATTCCACATTCGGTGTCGATTCGTTGCGCGCTTCCTCTGGGTCCGATTCGTGCTCCCGCTGCAGCACTGGCGTCATTATTTCCGGCGCCAAGCGACGGCATGGCTTTCGGTCCTTCCAACCAGGCCCCAAAATCAAAAAAAAATGCTCCTGAACAAAACCATCGGTAGTGATTCCACATTCGGTGTCGATTCGTTGATTTTTGGGGCCGCAGAAGCCCCCCCCCCCCGTTGGGGCTTTGCCTTGCAATGCTATGTCAGGCTACGCGTCCTCCGAATCGCGTTCCCGCTGCAACGCTGGCCTCACTTCCGCGCTTCCGTTCGTTCCGAATCGTGCTCCCTCTGCAGCGCTGGCCTCATTTCCGCGCTTCCTCTGGGTCCGAATCGTGCTCCCGCTGCAGCGCTGGCGTCATTATTTCCAGCGTCATGCCACGGCAAATAGGCCCGCAACTTGAAACAATGTCCCCCAAAAAAACCATCGGAAATGATTACACGTTCGGTGTCGATTCGTTGTTTTTTTTGGGGCCAAACCCCACCCAGGGCAGGGGACCTTCAAAAACGATCCGGCTGGAAAAAGCCGATCCGACCTGACCCCGTGAAGGGTCCAGGGGCCCAGTGTGAGCCGATTGCTCAATGAAGCCAGACCATCGAGCCTGGCAGCCCGCCGTGCTATTCCCTGACATCCGTCCTCGCCTGCCGCAGCTTTCCCCGCGGCTGCCGCCGACGTCGTCTACGTCGTTGTCGCCGTCGGCAATTTCTGTGCGTTCCCTGGAGCTTCCAGAAGTCTTCGGGCCATCCGCCACGCCTCGTGCAGAGCTGTCCGGGGAGCCCAGGGAGACTTGGAGGGGGCTCGGGGAACACAAGGCAGCGTGTCGAAAGGAAATGGGTGGGGCCTTGCGCTATCACAGTACCCCTGCCAGACAGCACTTGGCATTCAAAAGCGCCCACATCTGGCAGCCACGGTTGCACAAGACATGGAGCCGGGATTCCGGACAGGCCTTCTCAAGGCGTCCGGTGCCATGCCATGCAATGCGATGTTGCGTTGTGCTCCTCTGTGCGATGAAATATTTGCGATGTTACGCTTTGTGATGCAATGCTACACTACGCAATGCCAAGCCATGCTATGACATGCTCTGCTTTGCCGCGCTCCTCTACACCATGATATGCCGTGCTTTACAGTGCATCGCAAAACCTCTCGGGATCATAGCCTTGCTCTACATCAGCCTGTGCGCATAAAGAGGAGATCTGCGCCATGGTAAGGGTTGGGAGGGAGGGTTATGACGACAGATCTGACGCGAGAGCACCTAGCTTGTCATCACCCCCTCCCTCTCTTCCTCCTCCTCCTCATCCATTTTTGTTATACTTTCCTCCTGATCGCGCCGCTGCTGCTGCTGCTGCTTCTCTTCCCCCTCCTCCTCCTCCTTCTCCTCGTCCACCTCCTCCTCCCCTCTCGATGTCCTCCCCATCGACCCCGGACAGGCATCAGATTGGGCTGCCGCGGCCTTGGCGAACCCTGGAGCTCCCTGCAGATGCTTCAGAAGCTTGGCCTCGAACGCCAGCATGGGATACCTCGCACACTGGCTGGGCACAGCCTCCCCCCCTCTGCCCCCATGCTCCTCCCCCTCCTTCTCCTCCTCCTCCTCCTCATCATCATCATCATCATAATCCTTATCCTCATCCTGCTCATCCTCATTATCATTCCTCTTCCTCGTCCTCGTTCGTTCCATCCTCCTCTTCGTCGTCGTCGTCGTCCTCCTCCTCACCATTCTCCATCACCACCTTCCTTGCTCCGTCCTCATGCTTACCTCACCGGTGTCCCCTCCTCCATCATCCCCTCACTTCCTCCCTATCCCCTCCTCCTTCCTCCGCGTTCTTCCTGCTCATCATCGCCGCGATGGTCTTCGTGCTCTTTCTGCTCGTCCCTCCTCTACTCCTCCTCCCTCCTCTTGGCGGCCCTGGCGCTTCGGAGCCAGACCAGCCGATGTCCCATGTCCCCCCTCATTATTTTTATGGCTCGATCTGCCTCCTCCGCCATCTCCTCCTACCTCCTCCCTCTCCTCATACCTCCTTCTCTCTCCTTCTACCTCCTCTCTCCTTCTACCTCCTTGCCCACCCCTCTACGTCCTCCTCTCTACTCCTTCACAGATACCCAAGACTCCATACAAATATGTTTACCAGAGTGAACTCCAGTCAATAAGATATTGCATAGATGATGTGTAAGATGCGTGATGCTTATATGTGGGGTGAAGTATGTGGTGCGAGCTACGTTGTTCAACGCATGTGGGTGTGCAGCGTATGCAGTGCACGCTATGAAGTGCAATATGCGTAGTTTAAGCTGTGCGGTGCAAGCTAGGTGGCGTAGTCTGTGGTGCAAGCAATGCGGTGTAAACTGATTGGTGGAACCTGTGTGGTGCAAGCTTTGCGGTGTAAGCTGCAAAGTATGGTGTAAACAGCTTTGTAGTGAAACCCATGTGATACACAGTTTGTTGCTCTTCGTATGTCACATGGTTGGCGCCGATGTCTGGACTTACACAAGTCGCCAAGCACGAGAGTGGCCAGCGGAACGGTGCGGTGCCCCGCATCTTAAGCAGCAGCTGGGAACTCCCACCCGAGTGGCGGGCTCGAAGCTGCAAGGGCCAGAGATAACGAGGGGATCGCACACAGTGGGGACGATCGCACATGATCCCGAATCCTGAAGCCACATGATTGCCTGTTGCAAAGCCCGAGCGCTGGATATCGCTTTATCCGACGCTTTGCTGCCTGGATGGGTTCTGCGCCTCCTCATCCGCCACCGTGTCCTTGAGGCATGAGCTGGAGTGTCCTCAAATCCTTGGCCGAATCCCTTAAGCCCGTGTC